>JAANYP010008566.1:0-217500 GCA_020465985.1 Centrapalus pauciflorus
TATATATATATATATATATATATATATATATATATATATATATATATATATATATATATATATATATATATATATATATATATATATATATATATATATATATATATAGGGGTGGGTTCAATGGAAAACCACCATGCACGTAAAAACTATGGAAACCTATACATACCGTCCGATTTGGTGCATTTCATGAAAAACGCGGTGACATGATCGTAAATAAGGTGATGCATCACGCAGGATTTTGATGCATCACGCGGGAAATTTGATGCATCACGTGGGATTTTGATGCATCACGCGGGAAATTTGATGTATTTGTGGTGATGCAGTGCAGTTTTCACAAGTTTTCAGATGCATTGTGGTTTTCCATTGAACCCCCCTCTACTTGCAAAAAATCACACCTAAACACACACTAGAACTCTGTGAAACGTGTGTGTTCACATGAAGTGTACTGTTGTGAACGTGTGTTCACAACTAAGCATGTTCACATGAATTTTTTCACGTTCACATGACTTTTAAGATGATAGAATGTGTAAATGTATATAATTTTTTACGAATAGTCTTATATTATTTGTATCTAAATGAATATAAAAAAAATTCAAAAAAAAAAACTTTTTTTCGGAGCAAGTTCACATCTGAAACCCGTGTGTTCACAGGTACTCACGGTACTCTGTATTTTTTAGGTACTCACACGAACCATATTCTATATATATATATATATATATATATATACACATACTAGGTTATTACCCATGTATTACATGGGCTAATTTTAGAAATTGATATTTATATATATGTATAATATAATAATTATATGAATAATAAAGTTTGCTTAATTTTAGTTAGTTAATTATTAAATTAATCCATATTAGATTTACATAGATTTGATTTGTTATAAAATTTAAAAATAAAATCAGTAAATAATGTGGCAAAAGGAGAGAGCGACATGTGACAAATTAAATGAGAGCATGTCATGTGGCATTTAGTTACTCTTTTAATAGTATATATATATATATATATATATATATATATATATATATATATATATATATATATATATATATATATATATATATATATAGGAGTGTGTTCAATGGAAAACCACTATGCACCTGAAAACTATGGAAACCTACGCCTACCGTCCGATTTGGTGCATTTCATGAAAAACGCGGTGGCATGATCGTAAATAAGGTGATGCATCACGCGGGATTTTGATGCATCACGCAGGAAATTTGATGCATCACGCGGGATTTTGATGCATCACGCGGGAAATTTGATGCATTTGTGGTGGTGCAGTGCGGTTTTCACAAGTTTTCCGGTGCATGGTGGTTTTCCATTGAACCTCCCTCTATATATATATATATATATATATATATATATATATATATATATATATATATATATATATATATATATATATATATATATATATATATATATATATATATATATATATATATATATATATATAAAATTTAAAATCCAAGAAGCAATAAGAGCTAAAATTATTTTTATCGGTCGAACTTGTAACAGTATAAACATCCATTAGTTCTACAATTAAAACAAACATTTCATTACCAGTAAAATGATGGAAAGATTCATTATTGCAAATGTTTGTCTGTAAATGTTCAACAACACACTTCTATGACGAAAACTAAAAATTTGAAAAATAAAATAAAATCAATAATTGAAAAGGATGGTATGTGTTTCAATTCGGTCCCAATTTTTTTTCGACTTTTATAATAAAAAAAATACAAGATCAGACAAAGTTCATAACTGAGTTTTGGTGCATACCATGGACCGATAACCGAACTGTATACAACAGTCGAAATCAAATTTCGATAAAAAAAGGTTTGAACCATTTTTTAGACTTCTGATTCTGATGATATTCTACTAGCCTAGCCCCACTAGAACATGAAATTCATAACAAACAGGGTCATAAAACATAATTTACCCTTAACAATTAGATATAAAAAATAATTCCATATTAAGACATTATGGCCTTTTAAAATAGTATGTAATAACTAGTTTATAATAAACAGTCAAGTTTATAAAACCATTCACGATTCTAACTCGAGTTTTACACATAAAGCTCGAAATGTGTAAAGTTGAGCCTTGATTCGTTTACACGTCTAACTTAAATACAATTAACACATATACAATTTAGAAAATATTAATACTTATTTTTAAAAATTTAAATATATCATTCCATTTTTATGAAAAATATGGCCTTTTAATACGGTGTTATATAAAACAAATGCATTTTCTTCGATCATAAGACAAAAACAGAGTACCAAAACTTGACAGGGCATAGGGTTTTGAGCCTCTCTCTTTATTCTTTACCTTTAACTTTTTCTTTTTCTTGGAACATGACAACATGTTGGGTTGGGTTGTTGTTTTCCATTTTTCACTTTTTGACTTAATTGTGATCAAGTCACTAGTATTTTTGAATAATTGAGCTCACAGGTGTAAATGACACGAGATAACTTGTGAGCTATTCGGGATTAATTTATAAGAAACTTGAAATCGACTCGATGTTAATTGAGCCGAGTCGAGCTCGGGTTACTCGAGTAGCAAGCAAGTCGAGCTCGAGTATTGCAATAGTCTACTCGATAGGCTCGCGAGCCTAAACAAACCTAAATTTACATCTTTACATTTTAATCCTTCAACTTTATAACATTATAATTGTATCACAGCATATAAATCAAAATATATAGCCCTAAACATAAATTTACGTTCTTATATTTTCATCATTCTTGCTTACTTTTGGGATAAATTGGACTTAATCTTTTGTATTTCCATTTCAATTTTTTTTTTCCCGAATTTAATCGGGTCGATTCGAGCCCGATAGTGTCGAATAGTTTATCAAGCAGAGCTCGAGTTCCAAAACTTAGGCTCGATCAAACTCGAGTTTTAGTGTTGAGTTCGAGATCGAGCTTGATAATACTCGACTCTACTCAGCCCGATTACACCTTAATTTGGCTTCTTTTTTTTCATACACCCCTTCATAACTTTTATTAATCATACATTCCATTTATATACAATCATTTATTATACATATATACATTATTCACTAATAAAATTACTATTCATAAGTGAGTTTTTTTAAAATGCACCACTTAACTATAATTTAATGAGAGTTTTCTAACATGCACCATGAATTATTTTATATTATCATGTATACATATATACATTATTCACTAATAAAATTACTATTCATTAGTGAGTTTTTTTAAAATGCACCACTTAACTATAATTTAATGAGGGTTTTCTAACATGCACCATGAATTATTTTATATTATGATGTATAAATGATTTGTTTTATTAGTTAAGTATTCTATCAAGTATTAAATAATTAATTTTTGCCATTAATGTTTTATTAGTAAAATTTTTCTACATATAATATAATATGTGATCCATATAGTAATGTATTAAATTGTTATAACATCAAATTTTTGCCATTAATGTATTAAATTGTTATAACATCAAATTTATTTTATAGTAAAGAATAAAACAATATTTATGTTTTTGATATTTTTTTAAAGGGTTTATTATGAAAAAAAACCATATGTTATCACAGTTTTTGTGTTTTCGTTCATCGATGTTATTTTTTTCAGAAAAATCCCCAAGCTAAACTTTTTTTAGTTTAATAAAATTTTACTAATAGAGTCCGATTATAATTAGTAAATTAGGTTTATAAAAACTGAAAAACCAGGTTCTAATATCCAAATTTCACTAAACCAAAAGAAAAAAAAATTAACTTGGAGGACTTTTATGGAAAAAATAACATAGAGGGTGAAAACATGAAAATATGTTGTTTTTTCATAATAAACCATTTTGTAAATTATTTTATTATGTGGTGTATGTCACATGAGAAATATAATATTGAATATATTATAATTTAACACTACAAGTTTGCATTTTACATTAGTTTTTATAAAATTTATTTATTATAACTATGATTGTGAGTGTGTGCCTATTTTACATAAAAACTTTTGTACATTCCTTTAACATGAAAATAATAATATACTCAAAATACAATCAAATAAAAAACAATCCAAATTAATATATGTAATTTATTGAATTGTTTTTTTATTAAACTGAAATATAAAAATCTACAAACGATTTTAAAGTATTCATATAGAGATTGATTATTGATAGCAAATTATTATATATCCATTCTATTGATTTATTTTTTAGTTAAATCAAACTAAAAAAACCCAAGTAAAAAACATATTAAATCTAAACTTAAATATGTAATTAAAAATATTTAAATTAATAATTTTTCATATATTTATATATGTATTAGTAATAAAACAACATGTAACTAAAATTTGATAATAAAATAAGATTAAAAAAATATTTTTCTTAATTTATTTTTTATTTAAATACTAAGTTGCATTTACATACAAATGTAGTGTTTTAAATCAATGGACACTAAATATTTAAGTTTATTTTTTCATTTCATTATAATTTATAATTTGTTGGAGTTTTAAACTTTTTTAAAGTATAATTTAATTTAATACAATTTGACCTTAATTTTAACTTTATTTACAATAAATCAGAGCTATACATCCGTCGCAACGCACGGACACCACATAACTTGTTAATGACATAGACCTAACAATTTCTATAATAATTAGATAGGGAATGTATGATTAGTAAAAATAGAGAGTGCATGTAACATTTAAGAAACATAATACATATGGTATGTTTGACACGACTAGCTATAGCTTCAAGCTGGAGTTGTGAGCTAGAGCTTTTGGAAGTTGTAGTTTTTTAAAAGAGCTGAAATTTTTGTTGTTTTATAAATGTCTTTTGGTAAAAGTAGCTCTAGATGTAACTTTTAGTATTAAATGACATAAAAAGACATGAATATTAATTAATGATTATAATTTATAATTATTTAGTGGGTAAAAAGTAATTTTGTTTGACAAAAAGCTCAAGCTCGTTTTAAAAGCTATTCCAAATAGCTTCTCATGGAAGAGCTTTTAAGAGCTTTCGAATTAAAAGTTTAAACTCTGATCAACCAACTAGAGCTTTTGAGCTTCAGTTTTTAAAAATCAAAAGCTGAAACTCCTAAAAACTCTCAAAAACTCATAACCAAACGCAGCTTTATCATAATCTTTTGGATATGCATATTTTACAAATTTAAATTGAAATTGAATATTTACAGATGGTTTATTAGTTAAATACAAAGAAACGTGTAAAATTTCAAAAAGGGTATATTGGATTTTTATATTAATGATTAAATAGAAGATTAAAAACTTTTTTAAAAGACAATTAATATTTAAAAATTGAAGCCTGCAGTAGTATATTTCAGACCTTAAAAAAATGATTACCAATCATAAAAAAAGGAAATGGAATTTCATAAGCCATTAATATGGAACTTTATTCTTTTTGTTTATAAAAAGAATTTTTATTTACATAAATTCCATACATACATACATACATACATATATATATATATATATATATATATATATATATATAGAATATGGTTCGTGTGAGTACCTAAAAAATGCAGAGTACCGTGAGTACCTGTGAACACACGGGTTTAAGATGTGAACATGCTCCGAAAAAAAGTTTTTTTTTTTAAATTTTTTTCATATTCATTTAGATACAAATAATATAAGCATATTTGTAAAAGAAGTACACGCATTCACACTTCGTAGGCTCTTAAAAGTCATGTGAACGTGGAAAAATTCATGTGAACATGCTTAGCTGTGAACATACGTTCACAACAGTGCAGTTCATGTGAACTTGCACGTTTCACATAGTTATAGTGTGTGTTTATGTGTGATTTTTTGCAAGTAGTCTTATATTATTAATTTAAACATGATTATGAAAAAAAATTTCAAAAAAAATAATTTTAAGCGAGGTACCTCCGGTACTCCGCAAAACTAGAGGTACTCATTTGAACATATATATATATATATATATATATATATATATATATATATATATATATATATATATATATATATATATATATATATATATATATATATATATATATCTAGAATATTTATGTGTCACGGACTCACGGTAGTATTTGAGCTTTAAACAACTTCAATATGAAAACAATGATTGTGTAAGAAGAACTAGGATTCAAAAGGTAGCGTTTGTTTCACGAAATTCCAAGTAATTAAATTTTAAATTTAGTTTGTTTTGAATTTTTGATAACAAATATGAAAAGTTAAATTGTAGTTATTTGTCATCAATTATTTTGTTTATATGAATTTAATACTCCTAACAACTCATACATGAATTAGATTGCATCTTACATCATTAACTAATACTAAAAACTATTTATTATTCGTCACCACCAAACATCTATATATATATATATATATATAAAAGTTGAGTCCTAGATAATAAATGAGAGTACTAATTACTTTGTTTTCCTTTAAAGTTTCATGTAATAAATATGAGTATTAATAATTTAATTTTGATTTTTAAAAAGATAATAGAAATAATTATTTAGTTATTTTTTATTAAATGGAATTAAATATTTACAAGTCCTACATTACTACTCTTAAATTGCAAATGAGTGTTACTTATCATTTTTTAAAATTGAATTAATTATCTATTAATTGAAATCAAGTCATTTCATTTCCTATCACATGATTACCCATCCATTTTCCTCTATTACTATTTTTTGAATGACAAAATATTTATAACCACAAAACCAAACAAAATTGTCAAAAAAATATACATACAAACAAGAGACCATACGAGCTACAATATCACAATCTTCCTTTGCGCTCTCTCTCTAGAGTAAGAATTCATATTTTTTGTTTAGATGTTTAATATTTTCAATTTGTGTGATTCTTTAATTTTTTTAACGGAAAAGAATGTGTGATCATCATTTTGTGTGGAAAATTAACAATCTTCATTGTCGTGTTTGTATTTCAGTTTGGTGGTTTTCGACAAAGCATTGAAGAATACTAAATTGGTATGTCTTAGTGTTGAACGCTTTTACAGAAGATGACCTAAAAACTAAAGTTTATAGAAATCTGAAAGTGATGAGATGATTTATATTTACTTTTAATCTTTATACGTGAACACATACGATTATCTTACATTTTTATACGTAATTTATCAATTATTAGAAGTGACGTTTCTTTTAAATTGATTTTGGTTAACTATCATGGAATTTAGATTTTGTTTATTAGTATAAGTACTGTAAATTTTATTTTCTGTTGCGTTAAATTCTATAGTTACCGAGAAATTAATGTTGATAAATTTTTCATGAAACTATGAAAAAACCTAAAATGTCATCCAAAATTGTCATAAACTATAAAATAATTTTTGTTTTAACTTATTTGATGACTGAAAATCATAATATAAAAGTAGAATAATGTTTTCTTCTAAATATATATGTCATAGAACTTACAATAATTACATTAATATTATAGTAAATGCAAGTCTAAACCGAAAAAACATATTTTAGTATTAGTTGTATTGTTTGTTTTATATTTTATTTTAAATCAATCTTATGATAAACGTAAGTCTAAACCAAAAACCATTAATAATAGTTATACTTTTTGTTTTCTATTTTTAGTTTGTTATAATATAATATATAATTGTGATTTTTGTTTGATACTTTAGAAGCGGATTAACATAATTATTGTTTTATTAACAAAACATTAACACAAATGTATATAATCAAAATGAATAATTAATTCAATTTGTTATATATAATAAAATGAATTATTATTAAAAATATTTATTTTATTAACCTTTTTATTTGAACATCGATAATCATATCATTAAATAATAAATAAAACATGTAACAAATAAAATATGAGAAATCTTCATATTTAATTTCAATTTCTCTTTTATACAAAGTTGATTTAATTATATAAAAGTAGAAGTTGAGTTACATGTAATTAGTTATAATATTATTGATTTAATTAATTTTAGTTATATATCTAACCATAACTGAATATATGAAATAAATAATAATAGCAATGACTTTTATTTCACTTTAATGGAATAATAATATATAGTAACTATCTATTTAGTTTAATTAACTATCTAGATCATCATAAAGACTCAATGGAATAACATGGTTATCAGAAGCCACTTAACCAATCACATTATTATATACTTAAATTAAATATAATTCTACTGCCTTTTAAATTTAAGTAAATATTTAAAAATAATTAATAAATTTTAATACTAATAATAATTATTATCTTCTATATTCTAACAATTGAGTCCATATCAATAAATACTCATGTCATAATTGGTTTCATGTTTATAGTAATTTAATGGGTTTATTATGAAAAAAACCAACAAGTTTTCACGTTTTTTGCGTTTTCGTCCCTCCATGTTATTTTAATCCATAAAAAACCTCAAGTTATTCTTTTCTTATTGGTTTAGTGAAATTTGGACATTAGACCCCGGTTTTTCAAGTTTTTAAAACCCGGTTCACAAATTATAACCGGGGTCTAATGTCCAAAATTTCACTAAACCAATAAGAAAAGAATAACGTGAGGTCTTTTATGGAAAAAAATAACATGGAGGGACGAAAACGCAAAAAACGTGAAAACATGTTGGTTTTTTTCATAATAAACCTTAATTTAATTCCATATAAAAAATTACAATCATCACTGTTAAATCAAACTATATTATTTATTATTTTATTTTTTAATTTGATAAGTTGAGTCCATTTCAATAAAGACTTATGCCATAAATAATTTCGTATATAAAGTATTCAAATTCAATATAATAAATTACAATGATCATATTAGATCAAAATGTATTATTTTATTATTTACTTTATTTAATTTGATAAGTTGGGTCATATGTTACTAACTTCCATATAATAAAACACAATGATATTTATTTAGATCATGATAATTTATTTTTTTTAATTTGGTTTGATAAACTGAGTCATGTAAAAATAAATTCCATGTAATAAGTTATATTGATAAATTATTTTCATCAAAATAATTTATTTATTAGTTAATACAAAAAAAATAACACGGGTTATCGAGTAGATAGTAATATATATATATATATATATATATATATATATATATATATATATATATATATATATATATATATATATATATATATATATATATATATATATATATATGAAGTCAACTAAGAATATAATAATTATTTATTTCATTAAATTGATATGTAAGATGCATCTTTTATTATTTTATACCTAAATAAAGTTAGCAAAAAGAAAAAAAGAATATTGGGTTACATTTTAATTTATTTATTTAAATTAAATATCATTTATGTTACCAAAAATTATAATCCATAAATCCCCTTTAAATGACAAGACTAAGAATTTTTTATTCGCGACTAATATATTAAAAATAAATATGAAATATCATATTTTGTAGATTTAAAATTTTTAACAAATACAATAATCTTTATAAAATCATAATAGTGGTAATGATTTCATGTCTATAGTAATTAATTCAATGTAATATATTACGATGATATTTTTTATATATAATAAACACTTTTGTTATTTAACTTATTTAATTTCATAAGTTGTGTCGTATATTGATAATTCTATATGATAAAATATAATATTCTATATTTGGATTAACATTAATTAATTTATTTTTAATTTAGTTTGATAAGTTGAGTGGTATAGCAAAATCTCATGTAATAACATATATTTAATTAATGTATTTTAATATACTTAGATGTTGTACCTAAATTTTAAGAAATATTTTTTTTTTAATTTTTAAAAACTTTTATGAAAATATATGTTTCCTCAAGTAGCCTTTAAAAATAAGTTAATTAACAAATTAAGCCTAACAAAATATATAATTTAGAATTTTATAATTAAATAGTTTAGTTGTAGTTTAATATTTAAATTAACACATAAAATAAGAAATTTCTAATATAGTTACACATTGTAGAAAAATTTTAAGATATAACTTTTAATTTGTTAAAGAACACTATATGAAAATATATAATACCTCAAATACCCCTTAAAAACAAGTTCATTAACAAATTAAACTAATAAAATATATAATCAATCATTTTAGAATTAATCATAAAATAACTCGGTCTATATAATTTTTATTATTAAATAGACTCAACTTCGATACAACATTTTTAATATAAATAAAATTTACATGAAGTCAAATAAATATAAGATAATAGTATTGTTATTTATCACGTGAATATTAGTTACATAGATTTAATGTAAAATATTTTTAATATGCATTTAAATTAATGTAGTAAAATAAATTTCTAATGTAATTACACGTTATATAGAAACTTTCAGAAATATTTATATAAAAAAAGCTTATGAAAGCATATAATTAATCAAATAATCTTAAAAAAATAATTTAATTAATTTATATATAGTTTAAAATTTTAAAATTAATCGTATTATTTGTAGTTAAAATTTTGATATATTTAAATTTCATAAAATTTGAAAACAATACATTAATGCGTAAATCTTGAATTTTATTAGGTTCAAGTAACTAATGTATGCATCCTATATACAAATTATAATCACACATAAATGTAATATTGATTGCTTAATTATTTTGAAATTCTCTCATAGTTTTCAAACGTAACCTATGATGTACACATTATTAATTGTTTAATTCTTTTGAAGTTCTCTCATAATTTTCAAACCGTAACCTATGATGTACACATTATAATTGCACATTAATGTCATATTGATTGCTTCATTTTTTTAAGAATATATGAGCAATCTAAAATCGTAATAAAAATTGGCATTATCATTTACATTTTAAATCTCATTCATTTTAAATTTCAAGAAAAGATCGTATTCTTACGTTCTATTATATTTTTATTATCACAGGATGAAGAAGTATGGGAGTAGAACGGGCATTGATACGGTCAAGGTCGATATCATCCACCTTTTTCATTACAAAATTTATCTATCATTTTCCTACTTCTCCTGTGTGTATTTGTTATTACCTTAGATTTCATTTCAATCAATTACACACTTCCGTATATATATATTTGTCGTTTTCAGTGGTTTTAGAAAATGAATTATGGAGCAGTTTTTGAATACGTTAAGATGTATTTTTTTGGTTAATCTTATTTTGTTATGAGAAATAGTCTTTTATACTTGCAGGGTGATGATAAAAAAGAGAACACAACAAATATAGTAGCTATTAAAATTCACTTTGGTTTGACATAGTTTTCTTTTGGCGTATATATATAATATTATTGTGAATGCAATAGTAAATTTTTTTTTTTTTAACAATCACACATATTTTTTTGTCTCATATTGTTTTTTTCAATGCATAAATATCAAATTTACATGAATCAATGACAATCTTAAGCATAAATAATGGCATGTTTGTAGTAAATAAACTACATATAATAAATTACAATATTCAATTTGTTAGAATAAAATATATTATTTTATTATTTAGTTCTTTTAGTTTGATAAGTGGAGCCATATATTAATAAATTCCATGCAATAAACTTTAATAATCATTTGTTTAAATCAAAATAAATCATTCTATTGTAATTTAATTTGACAAATTGAGTCGAATAACAATAAATTCAATATAATAACTTATAATGATAATTTACTTAGATCAAAATAAATATTTTATTAGTTAGTTTATTTTGGTTGATAAAATAAAACGAACATGAGTTACCGAGTAGGTAGTATTCTTTTATTACATTTGAAATATGTCTAATACTAAATCATTGATTTATTTTATTTAATACCAGAAGTAGCTACGAAAATCATTTATTTATTTAATTTAGTAATACAATAACAACCACGAATCTCTAATATTTACATAATATTTTAATTAAAAAATCATTCAACCCGGTGCATCGCACGGGCCAACATGTCTAGTATTATAACTAAAACTTAAATTTCATTTCCTTCCAATTCAATTCCACAAAGTCACAAACCAAACACAACGTAAGACATTCGGTGAACGATGTGGAGCTGACGATTCACCTAAAGACATCAACGCTTGAGTGGCTTGCAAACAATTTACCAAAGCTAGAGCTGTGTGATCACGTTTTATCAGACATATTTGGATCATAGTTTTATAAAAAGTGAAATGATGTGATGCTCACGTGACAGAAGTGTGGACTCCAATGGTATCACACCTTTTCACATGGACTCGTGTATAATACTCATTTGAGCATGTGTTCTTAGTTTTAATTGAGCCACATCATGACATCGCTCTCATCTTGTGACAGATGAACAAATCTTATCTAAATAGCTCGGAAGGACTATTTGACATTGCCATCACAATAACAAAACTCGTGCAACGATTCATGGATCTAGCCAACGGTCATCTTGTTCGAAGAAAACCAATAATGCATAAACCTTTATGAGTAAAAGATACAATGCATAACGACAAAAGAGTGAAGAAAGAGACCTTGTGGTCAAGAGTTTCTTCGTCGACAATAGCGCATGCGTACGTACATACACTATGTTGGATTGGGTTCGGTTTTGTTCCTCGGTTTTGCTTGGCAAAGAACTTTTAAGAGATTTTAGAAACTTTTATTGTTAAAAAGTTATATTAAAAACTAAAAGCCACATTTAGAAGGAATAAAATAGAGCTTTTATTTTCTAAAAAGAACTCTTTTATAAGACGCTAGTAGATGTAGCGTTTTGAAAGCTCTAGAGCTTTTTGTCAAACTTAATTACTTTTTTTACCTTTCGATTAATAATAAGCTACCATCTATACTTCTATACTATATATAATAAGAAAACCACTTGGTGTTTCTGGACCATTGGATGGAAAGAAATCAATGGTCCAGATTAATGACAACTCATAATTATTTATGAAATGTCTATTATACCCTTAATTAAAATCAATAATTATACTTATGCCATTTTTTTATGGGAGAATTTCATATATGTCCCTCTAAAACTGCATAATATCATATATACCCAAGCCAAAAAAAGAATTTCATATATATCCTTTTAAAACTTCATAATATCATATTTACCCAATTTAAAACTTTAATATCATATATGCCCTTTCAACCTTTTAAATATATCAAATATACCCAAATTATTTATTTATTCTTTTTTAATTAAGAATCCTATTAATTTTAAACCCTGAAAATTATTTTTATTTTGCTAATGTCTTTTATACCCCTCCTTCAAACATTAAGAAACTCAAAACTCAAAACCTTTTCCATACCATCGACGCCTGCAATCTCCTCCTTCATCACCGACGCTTCATCATCGACGCTACATCACCTTCTTTTCAAACTTTCAGCAGCAGTCGATCGTAAACATCTCTGAGTTTTGTGATTCAGCAGCATTCGATTTTGAACGGAAGATGAAACGTTCATAAGCATTCTCGGGTTTTCGATCAAGGTACGGATTTTGATTCCGAGTTTTTTGATTCTGAGTTTTGTGATTCAGCAGCACACAATGATTCGTTTTTCTGCATTCTCGAATTTTCGAACAGAATGCGTATCCTTTTTCTGAGTATTGTGATTTTGAGTTTTGTATCAATGATTCTGAGTTTTGCATTCTCGAACTCCCTTCATCGATTTTGATTGTGATTCAGCAGAATGCCAAGAATGTGAAGAGAATGCATTCTGAGTTTTGCGTATCCTTTCTCGGTTGATTTTGAAATAAGTTTGAAGAGGGTTTTTTTTGTTGGTGTCTCTAGGCAGAACCTTTCAGATCATCAATTGTATTACAGAAAGGCTATGACTTCTTATGATCTGCGTTTTGAGGATTCAGATATTAAAGTTTTCAATTGGGTAAATATGATATTTTGAATGTTAAGAAATAAAAAGGGTAGATTGGTCATTTCTTTATTAATGAATATTAATAATGAGTTTTAAAGTAATAAAAAAGAATAAATAAATAATTTGGGTATATTTGATATATTTAAAAGTTTGAAAGGGCATATATGATATTAAAGTTTTAAATTGGGTAAATATGATATTATGAAGTTTTAGAAGGATATATATGAAATTCTTTTTTTGGCTTGGGTATATATGATATTATACAGTTTTAGAGAGATTCATTTTCCAAATTTACTGCATTAACTTAATTACATTAAATTTTAATTTTAATTTTTTCATTAATGAATTAATATTAAATCAATATTTACCTAAAATAAATATGTATCATTATCATCCTTAATGATCATAGTTAAATTCAAATGTAAAAATTTGGATTTAAATGTAGAAGTGTAGTAAATAAAGTTAAAATTTTTTGTTAATTATTTTGCTAACAAGATTTAAAATTTAATTGATAAAACTTCAATTGTGAATATGATAAATTTTGATTGTTGATTTTCAGATATTTCATTTTTATATTTTATCATTTTTAAAATATATACACATTCACATAATTGAAGTTTTTTGTTTCTCACATTGATATTTCATATTTGAAGTTAATAAAAAATATGTATTTTCTAAATCAACCCATGTAATACATGAGATTACATGGGTTGATTAACCTATATATAAATAAAACAATTCATGTTATATGTCACTTATATAATACCAGAAAATTTTATTTTTCCACCTCTTTTTCCAAATTTAACATCTTAACTTAATTGCATTAAATTTTGACTTTATTTCTTTTCATTAATTAATTAGTAATAAATTAGATTTTGTAACATTTAAAATTAATGTTTACCTAAAATAAATATCTATCATTATTATCAATAATAATCATAATTAGATCCAAATGTAATAATTTGAATTATTTGTGGAAATTATTATTATTATTATGTATAATAAAGGAAAACATCAAATGTCACGTGTCACCTCTACGTTCACAAAAAAGATAATTACAACTTATAAAAAATAAAAGATATATACAATTTAATATTTTTAAAAAAGATAAATATACTTTATTTTTTAATCTGTAAATAATAAAAAATAAATACAATTATTATTTTTGTATGTTTTTATTTTTATTCATATACATTTTATATAAAATAAATTTAATTAAAAATATCTATGTAATACGTGGGTTATAAACTAGTTTTAATTTATATTAATGTCATTTTACGTACTCTAATATTAAAAGATAAAACTATAGGTAATTTTATTAAACAAATTTATAAAACCAAAAGCTCTAACTATTTTAAAATGTTTTAAAGCTTCTAAGAGCTCCAGCTACTAAAAATCATCTCTTTCAAAAACTCGAAGCTCAGTTAGTTTTGCAAGCATCCATTTTCCTGAAAACAACAAACCCCAACCATTGACCCAAATAGATCAAAGATTCGATGCAACAAAGATAAGAATTTCAAAACAAATTTGAATCGAATTAAGTCATTAACCCAACCAATTTTAAGATACATAAAACATATGCATATATGTTATTATCACATGATGAAAATGCAATAAAAAGACATGGAAGTGTTTCAACCTTTATCCGATTTTTAGTAGAGTCGAAGCATGTTTCTAGCAATCGAATGCAAGTTAGTAGTCGGTCTACTTTTCCCCGTTGCAATCCCGATTCCACCTCTTCGACTACCCCTCAATGGCGCCAAATAGAATCGTAAAAGCCCCTTATCAATATGGTTTGGCGAGTACCTTGCGCTACGATTCCTTTCGATAACAAACTCATCTCCTCTTCCTCTCATGTTCTTACCGTTCCCAGTTCTCCAACTCACACTACTATTGCTTCTAAAATCTTTCCTATTAATCCCGGAATTAATCACATCGTTAACTCCATTTTCTCTTCGTAAATCTTGCCAAGATTCCGAGTAAGATCGCCCCACACCACTAACACTACTACACCTATCTTCGTCGTCATCTTTAGCGCTGCGACGTTGGATAAACCCCCACAACTTCCACCGCCACCGCCGAGGTTTTTTCGTCTCCTTCACTCCCCCAATCTGAATCCCTTTATTATCCTTAAACCCTAATTCAAATGTTTCAGAACAATCATCTCTTAATGATTTCAATGTTGAATCTTTTGTGGGTTTGTTCACAAGCTTTGATTCGCCATTAATGGCATTGTAATCAATTGTAGCAGGTGATACTTTCGTATTCGAAGCAATTGGAGCTACCTTTGTTTCATCCAATTCTGTAACCACCGAAGCAACCGTTCTCCGAATCGAATTCGACCGATCGAGGCTTTTCCTTCTCTTAGAAGAAGAATCCAAGTAATATTCTCGGGTCTGAATTGACCCGCCGGGGGTATTATCATCCTCCGGCAATGGAAAATCTTCAACAGGAATTTGCGTATCACAACGTGCCACGTGTACAACGGGGACATCTTCAACCATGGGAGGTAGTCGTGGGAAGGTTCTACCGATCAGGCATCCATCCCATGAAGCCCTAGGTTCGTCAAACGAATATCTCGGGTCATCAAAAGAGATCCGACCCGCATCCAGCGAAAACCTCGGGTCTGTGTCACACGATCGCCGGCCGAATCCGTAATCAGCGATTTCTGACTGTGTTTCACGGTATTGACGGGAAATTGGCTTGTCCACCGGCAATGTAGACGATAAAATAACGCCATTACCGCCGGCGACGACATTCTTCTTCTGTTTTCTCCTCCATTTTTGCCATTTTTTGCTCAAAACGGAAGCCGCTGACCAGAAATTTGACAGCGATGGCTTTTTCGATCGTGAATCGAGGTCTATATGATCCTTCATTGGCTTCAAAACATCCACAATCACTTGATTCGCTTCCTCTTTCTCTTCAATTTCTGGTTCTTCCGCAATATTGTTCCCTAAATCATTCACAATTCTCGCTTCTATCTCTTCAGTAACCCTAACTTCATCGTAGTCGTCGTCGTTGACGGTTTTGTGTAGTTGATCTTCATGCTGTTCTTCTTCCTCATCTTCTCTGTTCGTTTCGAGAACGATTGCGTTTTGTTGTTGAGAATATGAATGCCTAGGTTTGTTTTCGTCCTGAATGGAGAAAAGCGACCAGAGAGTGTTCCGTCCCCTGACGTCGCAGGATTTCCGTTGAGGCTCATAATCACTAACCGAGATTCCTAATCCTTCGTTTTTCGAAGCAGAGAATGATTTCGTTCGTCGGAGCTCCGGGAAGAATGAAGAATTTCTCGTTACCGCTGTTCCTCCGGTCGACTTGTTTTTGATTGCTTCTGATGAGGACGGAACTCTGAATATGGCCTTAATTGCGGCGGCTGCGGTGGAAGCGGAAGTGGAGTTACGTCGGAAAGAGGATGAAGCACCGGCGGCAGAATTGGCTGATTGTTCTAGAGTAGTGAGACGTTCGCAGAGACATGATGGACAGAAACCGGTGAAGTTTTCGTCTGGATGATGGTCGCAGCTGAAGGAAGAGCGCGGTGGCTGTAATGGCAGCGGTTGTGGTGGTGGTGAAGGATTCATAAGAGAATGCGGCGGCGGAGGTGGTGGCGTTGATGCTGTGGTGTGGTGGTGCACACCGTGCGCATGTTAGTAAATGGGAGAATGAAAGCGTTTACGTTTCCGAGAGTTTTTTTTTTTCTAACAGACAGTGAAAGGATTGAGAGAGACAATTGAATTAAATTATCATTATTTAATTTATTTTGATTTTAATATATAAAGGTTTTACTAGTCTATGTACGGTGTGATACACTGATCGAGTATGAAAAAAATAATAAAATGGTAAATTACAAATTCCCTCATTTTTACGTTAAAATTATAATTTCAATACTTATCGTTGGCTCTTTGCCATGAATTTGATCATTTGGTCGGACATTTTTTAAAAAATGTCCATTTTACCCTTTAAAAAATAATAATAAAAGACAACAAAATTTACTTTTTCAATAAATAATTTAAAAAATATATTTAATGACTTTTAATTTTAATAATTAATATATTATATGTTAAAAAGTTCCTACCTTCTTTACCCCTCCAAAATCATCTTCTGTACTCCAAATAATATGCGTTTTCTTTTGTTCTAGCTACTCGGTAAAAATCATGGTTGCTGTCTTTTTTACTTTTTATATTGGCGGTGGTTGCACATGGCTGAACGAGCGTTATTCTTATGGAACAACTATCACATAAGGAACCTGATAACTCAAATCAGAAAGTGATCCTGCCAATAATCTTCCCTGCTTTGGAGAAAAACACACAAGGTCATTGGAATCAAGCTGTTCAAAGCCTAACCCTGAACGTGAGGAAAATACTTTTTAGATGCCGATCAATCACTGTTTGATGAGTGCCACATCAGATACCAAGAATACGAACTCAAAGAGCATGAATCCCTTAAGAAATGTGAATCAACATGGGTGCGTCTGGAAAACGTTGCAGCCTCCAAAAGCAATGAAACTGCACTGGTCTCAAGATATGCTACTTCTGTTACCATAAGTACCACGACTCCGCCTTTACTCACAAAGTGCAAGTAACTGATGGTGTTTCATTCATCTATTGATTCGTGACTCGAGTCTGACCCAATTGGAGTTGGATATGCTGATTCGTGGAGCTGTGTTCATTTGGAGTACAGTGCTGATTTTGGAGTAGGGATGACAACGGGGCGGGTTCGGGGAAGGGAATGTAAATACCGTCCCCGTTTAAAAAAACCGTGGGGACTAAACGGGGATCCCCATCGGGTACGCGGGGAAACCCGCGGGGAATCGGGTAACTCATTTATAAATCAATGATATGAAATTTAATCACGTGGTTCATAATTTAAGCTTAAAACGTCCATGTATGTTAAAATTTCAATACTAATATTAAATTAAATTTGTAATACCTATCAAATGATAACGAAAAACATTATTTCATTAAACTATATGTAATTAAATAAGTTTTTTAAATTATACGTAATAATTTTTATGTATAATATATAAAATAGATAAAACTATTCATCTTTTATATATAAGATATATACAATATAAATAGCATGTTGCTATTAAAAGTAATCGGGGTATTCGGGGATTTAAACGGGTTATGTAATCGGGTATACGGGGCGGGTATTAGTAATACCATACCCACCCCGTCCCCCATTTAACTTAATTGGGTTCGGGGAAACCCGCCCCGTTTAGATCGCTTTTCGGTTTTCCCCATCGGGTTCGGTGTTTTTTGTCATCCCTATTTTGGAGGGGTAAAGAAGGTAGGGACTTT
The DNA here is from genome assembly GCA_020465985.1 of Centrapalus pauciflorus. Taxonomy (NCBI): domain Eukaryota; kingdom Viridiplantae; phylum Streptophyta; class Magnoliopsida; order Asterales; family Asteraceae; genus Centrapalus; species Centrapalus pauciflorus. The sequence continues at coordinate 19,011 of JAANYP010008566.1, forward strand.
TTAACATATAATATGTTAATTATTAAAATTAAAAGTCATTAAATATACTTCTTAAATTTATTTTATTAAAAAAGTAAAGTTTGTTGTCTTTTATTATTATTTCTTAAAGGGTAAAATGGTCGATTTTAAAAAATGACCGGTCAAAGGACCAAAACCATAGCAAAGAGCCAACGATGGGTACTGAAATTGTAATTTCGACGTGAAAATGACTGAATCCATAATTTACATATAACCATAGAGACGAAATTTATAATTTTCCCTAAATAAAAATGACATTCTAAAAGTTCCAAATTAAAAATTAAATAAAAAAGATCACAAAGTAAGAATGATGCAAAAAGAAGAAGTAAAACAATAATCGTTTTGTAGAAGATAATGAAAATGTAAAAAGAAAAATTTAAAGTAAAATGTATGCATACTAAAATATGCCGAAAAAAGAGTCATATGTTACTTAACACTTTATAAGTTTATACATAACGTTACATGTTTTTGTTGTACCAACAATCAAAATCTTAAGCCATTTTATACTTTTAACTCTTGAAACAGCAAAATATGTTAACTCATTAATAAATTGAACAGTAAATTACAAAAATGGTCCATATGGTTTGCTAAAATTATGGAAACAGTCCATTAACTTTCAAAGTTGCATTGACAGACCCTTAAACCATCGTTTGTTTTCATAAAGGGAGGTAATTTGTACACAACCTTTTTTTTACATCCACAATAATTTTATGTAAATAGACAACTATACCCTTACTATCACTTTTATCAAATTTACATGGGCAAATGACCAAAACTTGAAACAAGTTTTGACATTTTTATCATTAATAGTAACATTATTTATTTTTTTATCATTTATAGTAACAATTTTTTGTTTTTCTATCAATAATAGTAATGGATGACCTGCAAACCTGTTTAGCATGTCACCAACTTTTCAATTATCAAAAATAGTAACATCTTTTCAGATTTTTATCAATAACAGTAACATATCAAATTAAACCAAACTTTTTTATTTTTTAAGTTTTTCAAAGATTTCATAAACACCAAAATAAACTCAATTTATGCTTGAATGTATTTAATTACATTACTACTAACTTTAGTGACTATTTTTTTATTTTCATTGTATTTATTTATTTATAATTTTTATTTTTTCATAACCTTATAAAATTTTAATATATATTCTGAATATTTATTTACGATTAGATAATATTTGATTATTTATTCACAATTATATATAATATGAACGAAAAAAATGCTACGAATCATTTCAGTTTCACCTTTTCCAAACGAAAAAACTATGAATCATTCTATTTTTAGTTTTTCCCAACAAAATAATATGAACTATTTTGGTTTTTTAGTTTTTTCGATCTAAAGAGGTTGTAGTATTTTATATAAAAAACTAAAAATAAAAATTGGTTGCAATATTTTTCAAGCAGAAAAACTATACACCAAAATTATTCATAATTTTTGTGTTGTTAAAAATAATAACACCCCATGTTTGAGAAATATTATGTGGATTTAATTTATAGGTTGATTAAATTATTAATATTGTGATGGAGCAATGGTATGACGATTAGTGGAATGAACACGTGTCGGGGTCGAGTATACATGTCACCGGGTTATAATTCTAGTGGATTATTAATAATTATGAGACCACAAAATTAAATGGGAATATTGATATTATTTATGAAATATTGATAACTGGGTCTGGTATCAGTGTCAAACACGCGTTATAAACGATATGTTTATATATAAACATGTTTAACTCTTTGCTTCCTTTTCTAACATTCCAAAAACAATTGAAAAGTGTTGTGTGTATTTGTAAGAGCAAACAGAAGGAAAAAAAAAACTGTAACGAACCGAATTGAGCTGTGGAATTCATCTTCATCTTGGCTTGTGGTGTTCTTTAACTTGGAAAAGTAATAAACCTCTAATTTAAATGAGTTGATTGTGTCATAAGCTGCTGAATTATGAAAATTGGTTTAGCAAGTGTTTGCAAGTGATTATGTATCCTTTTTATGGGTTGCAATATTTTTCATTCGGCAAAATTATAGACTGGAATAATTCATAGTTTTTTTCGATGATAAAAACACAAAAATAAATGAGTTGTAATTATTTTGTATGTGGTTTGTTGTTTTATGAATGAAAAATATTGAGACTCATTTTGATTTTTAAATAAAAAACTATGACCCATTTAGATTGGAAAAAATTGAAAATTGAAATGATTCATAGTATTTTTTTCATTCATATTATATATAATTGTGAATAAATAATCGAATTTTATCTATCCGTAAATATTCGAAAATAAATTTGGTTTATGTTGTTGTTTATGAAATATTAGAAAACTTAATAAAATAAAAAAATTATGTTTTACTTTGATATGTTACTATTATTGATAAAAATCTGAAAAGATGTTACTATTTTTGATAACTGAAAAGTTGGTGACCTGCTAAATAGGTTTGCAGGTCACCCATTACTATTATTGATAGAAAAACAAAAAGTTGTTACTATAAATGATAAAAAAATAAATAATAATACTATTAATGATAAAAATGTCAAAACTTGTTACTATTTTTGGTCATTTGACCAATTATTAATTTACTCCATCCACTAACTTTGTTTTACATAATGACAAATTTTTTAAAAAATAGAATAATATTTTTTGTTTACGAATTCCAATTCCATAACATTTTAGAAAATAGATTTTTTTAAAATTACAATTTTGACCAGCAGATTTTTTGCTGTTTCTTTTACAAATTCCAAAACACAGAATTTGACGATTGCAAATTTTGAAATTTTTTTAAAAACAACATTTCACATTTTACAATTCAATTAATCTACAATTCATGACAATACCACTTAAAATTTTATAAAAACATAAAAAAGTAAAACTAAAAAACTAATTCATAGCTATTACAATTTTTTATAAGATTTTCAATCTAATTCTTGCAATATCTACTACAACCAAAATAAGCGAAAGAAGGAGTTGACTGGTATTACCGGATCACAGTCCCTAACTATCTTCCAAACAGATCTCCTATTACAATTCACAATTTAGATAAATAAAATAACTGAATTCGTAAATTTTTCTGAAAAATCATGCTCCAAGGATCACAAATCACCTAAAAATCATGTTACTCGCAAAAATCCACTACAAGATCAAAAAGCACCTGAAAACTCATGTTGCTCCAATGATATAAAGTCATCAGAAAAATCTGGATATGAATTCAAATCAATTAATTCGTTTTCTCTGCCGTTCTCATTCTTTCCTTGGAGTATACAGGTAGAACTTGAAGAATTGTGTCTTTGTGATGATTCCACCAATTCAAATCTTGAAGGTAATCGTGTTGTAGAAGTTGTTCCCCTTTTCTTTTTGGATTTTGGAGGTCTTCCTTTCGGTCGTTGAATAGTCGGCTTAAAAACAGTATGAGATTGGTTCACAAGTTTATTGATTGTGGAAGAGCATGATCTTTCTTGTTTAAGGGTCATAGTTGGTACCTTGAGCGCAATTCATTAATCAACTCATCAAATTTATTAGTGTCTTCATCATGCAAATCGTCTTGTGAAGTTACGGATAGCAAGTCAATCCTCCAATGTGGATGAACTAGATCCAAAGATAGTGTGGTTCCTTGATAATCGTGTATCTTGTGAGCACATGGAAGGCCCATAGTTGCCATAAAGTGACACGTGCAAGGAGTAATGGTACCTAAAAAAACCAAATAATTAGTAACGGTTGATAAGTAATAATAGCTTATATTGAAAATACGATATTTTCAAATATTACCATATTTTCCTTTTTTGTATTGCTTATATATCTCTTTCAATGCAATGGGAGATACATGGTATTGAAGCTCTTTAAAGAATGGTATAATACAGTCGTGAGGAATTTGAATTCTCTCGCTTGAGAGTTTCACTTTAATCTCATTAAACTCATGTTTAACCGCAAGACAAATTTTGTCTTTTACTTCCTGAAAATCTCCCGTAGAAACTTGCAAATATAGTTTGAGTTTGACATGAGCACCTTTAGCTCTTGATGAAGATCGATAACCAAAATGTAAGTACCTATCAGTCCAAGCACGAACGAACTTCTCTTTCCAAGGCAACCATATGTTCTTTATGTATTCAATGGCATCTTTCTTTTCAATATAAGAAGACTTAAATTCATCCCAATTTTTCTCAAAAAGAATTCCTGTTGTCGAATATGCAACATTATTCCAACCTGACATAAATATATCAAACTCCTTGGCACGCCCAAAATACTTCTTGCAATTTGCCAAAACATTTTTTTCGATATGCCAAATACACAAAAGATTTGTCGTGGTTGGAAATACATTTTTTAAGGCATTAATTAACGCCAATTCTCTATCCGTCATAATCACCCCTGTTGATTACCTTGACCAAGAATCTCCTTAAATGTACTTAATGCCCAAATATTTCTTCATCCTCTCTTTCCAAAAAAGCGAATCCAGAATAAAATGAGGTATTGAAACACAAAACACCAACGATATCAAGGAGAGGCATCTTATATTTATTTGTTTTGTAGGTGCAATCCATCACAAAGATATTAGAGAAGACTTTGGCCAACTTAATCGACAACGGGTGTTCAATGAACAAACGAGTTATACGCCTCTCTAGATCATGTAAAATATTATATGTAAAACCACCTTTCTCAAGCTCCTGAAATAAGGCATTGATCATGGATCGATCTCCTAAATTTTCCCTGTGAATTTTTTTCTTCAAGTTGTATATAGTCCTAGAAATTGCCGGTAGATTTGGGTTTTGTTGACGCAAGGATGAAAGAATTTGTCTCGGGGGTACTCCAGCCTTAGTCATTTCTTTAACCCGTTCGATGTTCTCCAGTGATAACTGACGGAACGATGGATGCCCCGAGATGTCCGCAGATGGCTCATGGTTATGTGTCAAATCTTTTACCTTAAATATCCAAGCACCATCACTTCTCTTTTGGCCTACATTCTGAAAAGGACAATTGATCAAACGAGACCCGGTGGTTTTTTTCGTTGACTTGAAATTTGTCGTATATCTCGATAGGAACCACCCTAGTCACATTGCAAAATCACATGTTTGTCTTTTCTTGAACCCCGAATAGATAACCCGTATCCTTTAGAACAATAGAACTCTCGAACACTCTTTAACAAATCATCATATGATTCAAATTCTGAGGTAGCTAAATAATCTTCTTCACTTTGAATCATTTGTAACTGTAAAAGAAATTGCATTTAAACATAGCACAATTTGATAACAAATCAATTCATTAGTAAATCATATATGAAAAGTAAGAATAGAAATAAATATGTAAATATTTTCTCAAGCATTATCAGATGTGACAATCTGAATCACTTCATGAGAAATTCATAAACCAAAATTAAGTGAGTGCATGGATTTGAAAGATTAACTGCAACACTCTATATTAACTAGAATCAAATGCAATGGAAAACCTATATATATATATATATATATATATATATATATATATATATATATATATATATATATATATATATATATATATATATATATATATATATATATATATATATATATATATATATATATATAAACTAGAATCACGTAGATAGACATAGACATTGATATCAAACAAAAATTAAGCAGACTAGGTTAACAACGACTGTGGGTTAACAGAATCAGACAACAATTATAAGAATTAAAGCTTTTGATTGAAGCAACAAAAAAATAATAATCAGCGACTGTGGGTTAACAAAATCAGACATCAATCATAAGAATTAAAGCTTTTGATTAAAGCAACAAAGAAAAGTAATAAGCTTTAATGGTGATTTGTGATTAAAGATTAAAAAAAATCATTAGTACCTACCTTTTTCGAAGTGAGAAATTTGAAAACCCAGAGAAACTTCAAAGCAGCGCAAATACAAATTCTCGAGGTGTGTGAAGAATTAATTCAAGTTTACCTAATTGACAATTTTAGCCCCTGAACTTATAATAATTTCAATTTAAAAGGCACAATTTCATATTTTTGGTAGAGGATTAATATGTAAGTTTGATAAAAGTGATGCTAAGGGTATATAATTGTCTTTTTAAATAATTTGTTGTGGATGGAAAAAATAGGTTGTGTACAGATCACCTCCATTCCATAAATGATCCTTCCTATTCTTAATCTTTTAAAAATGACCAAAATACCCTTTCACTTTAATGCACAATATCTTATAATTATTCACTTTTGGCCCTTTGACTAACTTTTTATATTTTATGTTTAATTTTTATTTTAGATTTTATTATTTTACTATATTTTTTTGTTTAATTATAATTAGTTGATTAATTGATTATGATTTGATCAAATATAGTTAAAACTAAAATTTATTATATAATGATATTAGTTATATACTCTCTCTATATTTATATATTCATTAAATTTTTTATTAGATTTAGTTTTTATATTCAAATTTATATTTTGATTTTAGCGAAGCAATTTGTCAAGAAAGATAACATAAAACACAAATTTTGATGATAATCGTGAAATACAGTTTCCTAACAATCAATCAACAATATCAAATTATCAAGAACAATAAATGGAATTAATAATGACCGAATGATTCTATTGATGAACAGATGATTACAAAATGATGTCAGAGAATCTTCACGTACTGTAGCCCTTTTCTCAGAAACTAATTCGTACAAAGTGTAACTGTCAGATCTATTACAAATAGAAAGTCAAAGATACTATATATACAATTCTAATAACTATCAAGGAAATACAAAATAGCCCCTAGACTTTGTTTCCATCAACTAAAACATAACCTAACATTCTCCCCCTTTGATGGAAAGAGCAAAGTTTTTAAATGGACAAGCCCAGCTTTTGTTCAAACCTTCTCACACTTTTACGATCCGAGATCCTCCATTCAATCTTTGAAATAAACTCAACCATGAGTCTTCGGTCGTTTACAGATAAAGCTCCTTTCTTTGTCTTTCTTTTCTGATCTGCTGCAAGTTTTCCTTTCAAACCACTCAACACTTTATTTAAAGTTCCATCTGAAAACTTGTTCAGCTCTACACTTCTCATTGCTCTTAACTTCTTATTTCGATCTTTGTACATGACTGCTGGATGCTTCACCGTGATCACTTGAAATTCTTTCAGCTCACCAGCAAATTTGATATCTCTGTGCGGTGCTGTCATGTTGATTTTCCTCATACCCCGTTCAACCCCTATCTGTAGATCTTGCACAGACATTAATACCAATTTGGTATGCATGAAATGAAACAGTGTCTTAAGTGCAAATCTGCAGTGTTCATTTCGTTTGTTTCTGCACAACTCATCAAAAAGATCTTCAATGTCTACCAAGTGCATGTTGAACATATCAGCTTCGGTGAACACATAGGTATTTCCATCTAATCTAGTGACAGTGAACTTTGGATAGAAAATCTTGACAAATCTTTCCTTTTCTATCTTCACTAGGTCGACTATTCGGAACTCACTCTTGACCTACTCAACTTCCTGTGTTTTATTTCTCAGAAAACTGGCATAATTGACCAGATTCGGCATGTTTGGCTCTAGTACTCTAAATAACTTGAGAAACGAACACGAAGCTTGTTTCTTGCAAAAGATCCGTTTTTCCAGAATATCTTCAATGTATGGCATCTTGTTCCTTTTTCTAATAAACTCAGCCGATCTATTCTCTGGAAGCTCAAGTTTCTTCACCTTCTTTTTGCTGATCTCATCCTTATTCAATAACGTCAGCATGTCTTGTATTTCCCTCTGAACCACTTGTTGGGCTTCAAATCTGAGTCTAAGTTGTTTCTTAGACTCATCTGCAAGCACATACTCGTTGAAGAATCTATCCATTACCTCAACCTCATTCAGTACAACCTTTTCTTGTGCAACACTGCTTTCAACTGGAAACTCTTCAAATTCCTCCTTAACTTGAATAACCACCTCAGGCTTTTCAACCGTTGGTGTCGACTCAGTATCCTTCAAAATCTCCTCAACTAACCCTTCCTCCTCCTCAATCCTTTCAGCTCTGAAATCAACATCAGTCAAGGCAATTATATCATCATCTTCCGACACTTCAATGTACTCCTCTCTCTCTTCTCCTATTCCTTGAATACTTAGCTCATGACTCTTATCTTGAACGTCTTCATCCGAATCAATATATTCAACAAAATGATAAATATCAGACTGAATGTTCAAAGGAACTGGAACATCTTCATGAAGAATCAATCCCAGCTCTCTTTGTTCACCAGCTGATTCTTTTGAGCCCCCCGCCTCTTTCTCTTTAACTTCCGTCTCCTTTTCTGGGTATGTAATCATCAATACCCCAGGTGTTGGTTCATCAAGCTTTCTCCTCTTCTCCCCCTCATGAGGAGCATCATCGGAGTCCTCATCATGCTCATCATGTTTCCTCTTGGATGAGGAAGCTTGAGTCTTACACGTCTCTTCTACCGCAGCCACCCTCTCTGATAAATTTCCTAACGCTGTTATTACAGTACTTTCCAAACTTATCATGCGTTCTCTCATCTCATCAAACTGTTCAAACACAAAGTCTTTCAATTCTTCTTTCAACTCTTCAATTGCTTGTTTTGACTCAGACTGCTTTACCGATTCCTCTGCAACATCCTTCCCCTTTAAAATCTTCTGGATGTTTGACATCTGGGCCATTACCTCAGCCAATTGAGTAGATACATGTGTGTTTACTCCAGCCACAGCTTCATTCAATCCTTTAGTCAATGTTGATTCAGTAACGAATGGGGATAACGTCACTGCTGGGTCACGTAGACTTCCAGTTGTCACAGCAGTCGAACTTGTAAAAAGTACTTCTGTGTGGCCAGTGCTCAGAGTTAGTAAAGTTGTTTCTCTGACTGGACTTCCACCCTCTACAAGTGACGGAGCAACAAATGCTTCCGTTACTAAGGATGTTCAGTGGGAACACGAAGTTCAACCACACTAACTTCAACAAATGAATGTGACTCGAGTGTCCTAAGCTGTATAGGAGCTAGACTCAGTGATTGAAGTGAAGTCGTACACACGGGTGTAACATCCTCGGATTTATTTTATTGCAATTTTGGTTAATTAAGTGGAAAAATATATATTTAAGTTAAAATTTGAGCAATTATTATGTATTTGGGTTATGTAGAAGTTTGTTGCTATTTTTAGAAAATTAGAACTCGGAAATCATTGTTATGGAATATTAAGAAATTAAAAGTTATTAATGATAATTTTAAGAATAAATCAGTATTTTATGGAACCGGTTAAGTTGAGGGGAGAAATGTGCAAAAATGATGAAAGTGGAATAAAAAGGGTAAAAGATTTCATTTCATCATTATTACTCTCTCACTACTCTCTCTCTCTAAAGTATTATCTCTCTACATCTCTCTAAGATATCTCACAAGCCGACCGTCAGATTATCGAGAATTATACGTCAACGGAAAGATCTCGTGGAGTACTACAACAATCTGCAAACGGATTTCTGATTTCGTACGAATTGAGGTAAGAATCGACTCTTTTAAGTTTATAGTTTCGGTTTTGAAGAAACTAGAATTTCGAATCTGTTGTTTTGTGCGAATTGGAGCTTGTTTTGCTTGAAATATTGCTAGAATGTGATAGTATATGCATAATAGAATCGAATCTAGGCATCATACATGATATATCAGTGATTTTAGGCCTTAGAATGATGGATTTAAGTTATAAGGATGAACAGACTCGAATCTGCCAAGAACAGAGTCGAAATGCAAGAACAAACTCGATTTTGGTACTAGATTCGAGTGTGTTTTCGAATCTGACACTAGATTCGAAGGGTATGGGTTCGAATCTATGCCCAAACTCGAAACTTGGTTCGAATCTACCCATATGGTCCGAATCTATCATCATATTTGGTGATGGGTTCGAATGTAACCCATTAAATTCGAGTTTAATGCCTAAAATTGAGAAATCTACTCTCTAAACTCGTGTATTATGAATGAAACTCATAAACAACACATAAAATGACAAGGGTTACTCAAAGGACAATGTATGAACATGAGATAAGCTCAAACTTAATTATGGTATGAATTTAGACATGGAACCGAAATGGGAAAAATATTGCAAAACTTACGAAACTTGGTTTTATGATTTAAACGGTTATTGATACAAGGTATTGCTGTAATTAATATAACAGGTCCCTTGTGGTGTTGTTTAACCCACAGTGGGGTACTTGGTGGATCCGGTTGAAAGCCCGAGGAGAAATAATAATTGGTTAACATTTAATTACGCACCCACTGTGAGTACATATGATTTCGCATGTTTATATCTGCTTTATGATTGCTTTTGCTTACTGAGACATGTTGCTTCATTTTTCGTTTGGAATTCTACTAACTTGCGTAGATTTAGATGCACATTCTTATTTGATGCATGTCCGTTCGTTTGTTGTGCATCTACGATGGACCGGTGGGTCGCATCTGTTACTCTGATGTTACTGCTCTATATGACGCTGGAGCTGATCCCTCCAGGTCCGGTAGGCAGTATGTCATCCCCGATGTTATGTCTGTCTCAGTAGTATGTTTTATAGGTCGAGCTGTGGGCTCGTAGAGCGACGGCTCTTGTGTGGTCGTACTTTGTGTACGTGGAGAGTGCACGACGTGTGTCGTCGGTGCTACTCTTGTGGGCATCATAAGGATTTTTAAAATGTGTAAATCTGTGTATTCACTAAGCATTCGCTTACCCCTCAGTTGATTTTATTTTTACAGGAAAGGGAAAGTCAACAGCCGGACCTTCTAGTTAGGTCGTTTGGAAGATTTGGGAGACTCGGCACTATTTCATCGGTAATTTATGTTATGAGACAATGTTGTAATATTCTGGATGATTGTAATAATTATAATGGGTGTGTAGACTTAGACTTGGTACCTTATAACACCGTAGGGTGTTTAACACTTGTTGCACTACTTATTTATGTTTTTAATGCTTCCGCACTTAAAATAGGTTATCAGATCATTATTGTAATTATGTCTGATGATCAATCCTTGGTGTATTGTAATTGGTGGTTATTGTGGCAAGGATGTCACACGAGATGGTATCAGAGCAGTTGTTTGAGATTCAAGTGTCCGTGAGGTCTTGATCTCAAACATTAGGTAATGATATGTAGTGGTTTAAGTAATGATCTGAACTAAGATAGGTTATGATCTAGTAATTATAAGAGATTGACTATCATACGGGACAAATGAGTGGTGTCTTTAAACTGATGACATGTTACTAAACAAGTTATATGTTTATAATTTCAGAACATGTCTGGAGGAATGACACCTGAAGAAGCCAGAGAGATGATGCTAGCCATGATGGCTGAGCAAAACAAAATGATACAAGACCAGTTTCGGGCTCGAGATGAGGCCGATGCTAAAAGAAGAGAGGATAAGAGAAAGAACAAGGAGAAGGAAGGGGGTAACAATGAGGAACAAGATGACAATACTGGGTCATCTAACAAACCCAAAGGTTGTCGGTTTAAGGATTTCAAAGGAAATGGGGCCGTGGAGTTTAACGGTTTAGGGGATGCTGTTGCCGCACTCGAATGGATAACAGCAACTGAACGAACATTCCGAATCAGCGACTGTGCTGAGAAGGACATGGTTCGTTATGCAACTGCTATGTTCACGAATGATGCAATCATGTGGTGGAACGCAATGGTGAATGCGCTGACATTGGAGAAGGTTTCTGATATGACTTGGGCTGAGTTCAAGGACCTATTCACTCAGCAGTATTGTCCGGTTGATGAACGCCGGAGGTTGGAAGAAAAATTTATGGCATTGATGCAGGGGACTAAGACTGTGTCCCAATATGCTGTAGAATTTACAAGGCTGAGTCTGTTTGCGCCTCATCAGGTGTACACTGAGGAAAGGAAAGTGACCAGATTCGAGGCGGGTCTGGATATTGAAATTAGGAGGGTTATGAGCAACGTCCGCTACCCTACATTTGCTGGCTTACTTGAGGCTGCCAGAAATGTAGAGCAGATTCTGATCATGTCGGGTTATTCGATTGGGTCCGCTGCTGTTTCCACCAACCCAACACAGCCGTCACCGCCGAAGCGCCAGCGTGAAGGAGGATATTCTGGTTCTTCCCGGTCTTCACAGTACTCACCTCAGCAGTCGTATCGTCGATCGTCTGGTTCTTCCGATCGTGGTCGTGCTCGTGCCTACTCCATCAACACCGAGCCGCGATATTGTAATAGGTGTCACTTGGAACACTTCGGTAAGTGCACCAATGGACGTGCTTGTTTTTGTTGTGGTGAGTTGGGCCATTTTCAGAGTGAATGCCCAAGGAGGGGAGATGCTTGTCATAAGTGTGGTGTATGGGGACACTACAGTAGGAATTGCAGAAAGAACGATCCAGCTGCTGCTGCTCCATCTACAACACGATCTTCGGGAGGTTCAAGCGGTGGTTCAGTTAACCGAGGCCGGGGTCAGTCTCAAAGGGCACCTGCTCGTGCTTTTCAGATAACTGCAGAGGAGGCAAGGGAAAATCCGGAAGTCGTTACGGGTACGTTCATAGTTAACTCTATGTCAGCACGAGTTTTATTTGATTCGGGTGCCAATAGATCGTTTGTTTCTACTATGTTTGCACAAAGACTTGCCATGCCACTATCTAGATTATCTGTTGTTCTTGATATAGAAACTGCTAGCAACACTCTAGTAAAAGTAGATCATGTCTACCGTAACTGCACGTTAGTAATTGAAGATGTAGTCTTCAATTTGGACTTGATCCCTATAGAATTCAGTGAATTCGATGTGATAATCGGGATGGATTGGTTGATAGAGAATGAAGCCCATATAGTGTGTAAGAGCCGAATGATAAAGATAACTACTCCGGAGGGGCGTGAGATTTGCATCTACGGGGATAGGAGAAGTGGGGATCTGTGCTTACTGACCATTGCAAAAGCTTGAAAGCTTGTTGCAAAGGGATGTGACGCCTACCTGGCATATGCTATTGATGCCAAGGCTGAAAAGAGAACGTTGGCCGACGTGCCTGTTGTTTCACAGTTTCCGGATGTGTTTCCGGAAGACTTGTCTGGAGTACCGCCTGAGAGACAGGTTGAATTTAAGATTGACTTGATCCCTGGAGCTGCGCCGGTAGCTCGTTCTCCTTATCGCCTTGCCCCAACCGAAATGAAAGAGATGATGACACAATTTCAGGAATTATTGGACAAGGGCTTCATTCGGCCGAGTTCATCGCCGTGGGGAGCTCCGGTGTTATTTGTTAAGAAGAAAGATGGCACCATGAGGATGTGCATCGATTACCGGGAGCTGAATAAGTTAACGACTAAGAACAAATATCCACTGCCGAGGATAGACGATTTGTTTGATCAGTTACACGGGGCTAGTGTATTTTCTTAGATTGATCTGAGATCGGGATATCATCAATTGAAAGTAAGAGAAGAAGATGTACCGAAGACAGCTTTCAGAACTCGGTATGGGCATTACGAGTTTCTGGTCATGCCTTTTGGATTAACTAACGCCCCAGCAGTGTTTATGGATTTAATGAATAGAGTTTGCAGACCGATGTTGGATAAATCGGTAATTGTGTTTATCGATGATATTTTAGTATACTCTAAGTCTGAAGCTGAACATGCTGAACATCTGAGAGAACTGTTGGAATTGTTAAGGAAGGAAAGGTTGTACGCCAAGTTCTCAAAGTGCGAGTTTTGGCTACAACAGATACAGTTTTTAGGACATGTGATTTCAGGGGCTGGGATTTCTGTAGATCTAGCCAAAGTAGAAGCGATAAAGAATTGGGAGCCGCCTCAATCAGCTACCGAAGTTAGAAGTTTTCTGGGGTTGGCAGGATATTATCGGAGATTTATCAAAGATTTTTCGAAGATTGCAATTCCTCTGACTGCATTAACAAAGAAGAATGCAACATTTGTTTGGGAAACCATACAGCAAGAAGCATTTGAGGTTTTGAAGGAAGCGTTAAGCGAGGCTCCGATACTTGCCTTACCTGAAGGCAATGATGACTTTGTGGTTTATACCGATGCTTCGAGGTTAGGGTTAGGCGCTGTACTGATGCAGCGCGGGAAAGTAATTGCTTATGCTTCAAGGCAGTTGAAGCAGCATGAGAAGAATTATTCGACTCATGATCTGGAGTTGACCGCAGTAACATTTGCTTTGAAATTATGGAGGCACTACCTGTACGGTACTAAGTGTCAACTTTACACGGACCATAAGAGTTTAAAATTCATATTTAGTCAGAAAGAGCTCAATATGAGGCAAAGACGATCTATGGAGCTCATTAAAGACTATGATTGTGAGATATTGTACCATCCTGGAAAGGCTAATGTAGTAGCCGATGCCTTGAGCCGAAAAGCTTATGCTAAGGATTGCTGCTATATGATGACGTCCACTATACTAAGTTCCACGATCATTAACGATGTCAAAGCTGCCCAACTAGAAGCTTTGAAAGAAGAAAATGTCGGTGCTGAGGATATTAGAGTACAGATTAAGAATATGGAAACTAGCGAGTCTGGATTAAAAGGTGTGTACGGGAGGATTTGGGTGCCGAAATATGGTGGAATGAGACAAGTAATTATCGAAGAAGCACACCAGTCTAGGTTTTCTGTACATCCCGGGAGCACAAAGATGTACAATGACTTAAAGGCAGACTTTTGGTGGCCGGGATTGAAGATAGACATAGGGCAGTATGTAGAAAGATGCCGAACTTGTCGGTTGGTAAAGGCCGAACATCAACAACCGTATGGCAGTCTGCAACCGCTTCCTATTCCGGAATGGAAGTGGGAGCACTTTGTTACAAAGCTGCCGAAGACTAAGCGACAACACGATGCAGTTTGGGTAATAGTGGATCGGTTAACTAAGTCGGCTCACTTCATACCGATTCGTGAAAGTTATTCGCTGGAGAAGTTAGCTCAGATATATATGGACGAGATCATTTCTAGGCATGGAGTGCCTAAATCCATTGTATCGGATCGGGATAGCCGATTTACTTCGAACTTCTGGTCGGCACTACAAGAAGGGTTAGGGACGAGAATAGCAATGAGTACAGCCTATCGTCCGTAAACTGATGGCCAGAGCGAACGAACAATTCTCACGTTGGAAGATATGATGATATCATGTATACTGGATCTCGGTGCAACTGGGATGATCATTTGCCACTGATAGAATTTTCGTACAATAATAGCTATCATGCGACAATCAAGAAAGCACCGTTTGAGGCTTTATATGGAAGGAGATGTAGGACCCCTACATGTTGGAGAGAAACGGGTGAAACACCAATCGCTGGGCCGGCCTTGCTTCAAGAAACAAATGAGAAAATACAGTTGATCCGGCAAAACATGAAGGCGGCCCAGGACCGACAGAAAAGTTATTATGACAAGAGGCACAAACCGATCAACTTTGAAGTGAACGACTGGGTTTATCTGAAAGTATCACCCATGAGGGGTGTTACTCGTTTTGTGAAGAGGGGCAAGTTGGCTCTGAGATTTGTTGGGCCCTTTAAGATAGTAGAAAAAGTTGGAAATCAATCGTATCGCCTGGAGTTGCCTGAAGAGATGTCTGGCATACATCCAGTATTTCACGTTGGGAATCTCCGAAAATCATTTAACACTGGAAATGAGGATTGGGCAGACCACACAGAACTGCAAGTTGACGAAAGGCTTCGATATGTGGAGGAGCCGGAATGTGTATTGGATACTAAGATAAAGAAGTTGAGGAGCAAAGAGATAGAAATGGTGCTTATACGTTGGAAGCATCATAAGGGAGCAAATCATACATGGGAAGTTAAGTCAGAAATGTTAAGAAAGTATCCGAAACTGTTTGAGTCCGAGTAACTTCGAGGACGAAGTTGAGCGTGGTGGAGCCCATGCTGTAACATCCTCGGATTTATTTTATTGCATTTTTTGGTTAATTAAGTGGAAAAATATATATTTAAGTTAAAATTTGAGCAATTATTATGTATTTGGGTTATGTAGAAGTTTGTTGCTATTTTTAGAAAATTAGAACTCGGAAATCATTGTTATGGAATATTAAGAAATTAAAAGTTATTAATGATAATTTTAAGAATAAATCAGTATTTTATGGAACCGGTTAAGTTGAGGGGAGAAATATGCAAAAATGATGAAAGTGGAATAAAAAGGGTAAAAGATTTCATTTCATCATTATTACTCTCTCACTACTCTCTCTCTCTAAAGTATTTTCTCTCTACATCTCTCTAAGATATCTCACAAGCCGACCGTCAGATTATCGAGAATTATACGTCAACGGAAAGATCTCGTGGAGTACTACAACAATCTGCAAACGGATTTCTGATTTCGTACGAATTGAGGTAAGAATCGACTCTTTTAAGTTTATAGTTTCGGTTTTGAAGAAACTAGAATTTCGAATCTGTTGTTTTGTGCGAATTGGAGCTTGTTTTGCTTGAAATATTGCTAGAATGTGATAGTATATGCATAATAGAATCGAATCTAGGCATCATACATGATATATCAGTGATTTTAGGCCTTAGAATGATGGATTTAAGTTATAAGGATGAACAGACTCGAATATGCCAAGAACAGAGTCGAAATGCAAGAACAAACTCGATTTTGGTACTAGATTCGAGTGTGTTTTCGAATCTGACACTAGATACGAAGGGTATGGGTTCGAATCTATGCCCAAACTCGAAACTTGGTTCGAATCTACCCATATGGTTCGAATCTATCATCATATTTAGTGATGGGTTCGAATCTAACCCATTAAATTAGAGTTTAATGCCTAAAATTGAGAAATCTACTCTCTAAACTCGTGTCTTATGAATGAAACTCATAAACAACACATAAAATGACAAGGGTTACTCAAAGGACAATGTATGAACATGAGATAAGCTCAAACTTAATTATGGTATGAATTTAGACATGGAACCGAAATGGGAAAAATATTGCAAAACTTACGAAACTTGGTTTTATGATTTAAACGGTTATTGATACAAGGTATTGCTGTAATTAATATAACAGGTCCCTTGTGGTGTTGTTTAACCCACAGTGGGGTACTTGGTGGATCCGGTTGAAAGCCCGAGGAGAAATAATAATTGGTTAACATTTAATTACGCACCCACTGTGAGTACATATGATTTCGCATGTTTATATCTGCTTTATGATTGCTTTTGCTTACTGAGACATGTTGCTTCATTTTTCGTTTGGAATTCTACTAACTTGCGTAGATTTAGATGCACATTCTTATTTGATGCATGTCCGTTCGTTTGTTGTGCATCTACGATGGACCGGTGGGTCGCATCTGTTACTCTGATGTTACTGCTCTATATGACGTTGGAGCTGATCCCTCCAGGTCCGGTAGGCAGTATGTCATCCCCGATGTTATGTCTGTCTTAGTAGTATGTTTTAAAGGTCGAGCTGTGGGCTCGTAGAGCGACGACTCTTGTGTGGTCGTACTTTGTGTACGTGGAGAGTGCACGACGTGTGTCGTCGGTGCTACTCTTGTGGGCATCATAAGGATTTATAAAATGTGTAAATCTGTGTATTCACTAAGCATTCGCTTACCCCTCAGTTGATTTTATTTTTACAGGAAAGGGAAAGTCAACAGCCGGACCTTCTAGTTAGGTCGTTTGGAAGATTTGGGAGACTCGGCACTATTTCATCGGTAATTTATGTTATGAGACAATGTTGTAATATTCTGGATGATTGTAATAATTGTAATGGGTGTGTAGACTTAGACTTGGTACCTTATAGCACCGTAGGGTGTTTAACACTTGTTGCACTACTTATTTATGTTTTTAATGCTTCCGCACTTAAAATAGGTTATCAGATCATTATTGTAATTATGTGTGATGATCAATCCTGGGTCTATTGTAATTGGTGGTTATTGTGGCAAGGGTGTCACAACGGGCAGCTGTGTACTTGGTTCAATATCCATCAAGTCCAAGTGACTTTCGGATAGATTATATGGTTCATCCCTGTGCTCAATTGAAACAATCTCCTGTTGAGAGGAGACTGAGTGGATAGTTGGGTGTGCAATCGTCAGTGGGATACTGACTTCTTCAATGCTAACTCTCATAGGAGATCTAACAGTAGATGTGGTTATATCCCGACTTTTTAGGTTAATGGTATCCCGCACACTCTCTTCAGCAATGCTCACAATATTTATCATCATACCACCTCCCTCATGATAATCACCTCCATCATCACCATCATCATCATCATCATCTCCTTCTTCTTCTTGGATATCCGACAACGTTCTCTCGGAATCAGATCTTTCAGCTTCGTCCTCACCTCCCCTTACACCAACATCTCCCTCACTCATAGATTGGGCAACCTGAACTTCAGCCCCTTGCTGAGGTTCCTCTATTCTTAAAGCTCCTGGGGTAAGAGATCCCGGTTCCTGGGTCTCTATCGGAGCATGATCTAGCCTATACAATTTCACATTCTCACTTTCTTGATCCGCATATTTAAGCAATGACTCTGGAATTGGCATAATATTTGCATTTGGTGAGTCCGACACTTCGTGTAAGCTGATCATTACATAATCCGGACATCGTTGTGAATTGGCTCGCTTCGGAATATTTTCATTGGCACGAAGAATCCCTCGGATAAGAATTTGTATGAATCTCTGAAGCGGAACAAATTTTCTTGCTCTATTTGTAGTTTTTGCAAGAACAATCTCTTTTAAATCCTCCCATATGCACTGAGCATAATCATAATGCTTGTTGAACGTTATTCCATGAAATATTCTTAAGCAATGAATGTTGCATCTGTCTATGCCTGTGTGCTTTGACGCCATACACCTATTTATGATTCCAAACAGTGTGTACCATTCTCTATTCAAACCATTCCTATGGAATTTTGAGCTCTTTGGTAGTGGCTTTGAGTAGCCCAAGCAGATCAGATCATGTACCAGCTCCTCATCTGACACAAAGTCTTCAAAATCAGCCAACTCTGGGAAGTTAATTGTGTCTATACGTCTAGGAAGAAATAGATTGTGACGAAGTCTGGCGAGAGTGATTTTTGTTTTGAACTGGTCTATTGTCACTTTGAAGTGATGATTGCCGTCAGCAGGAACAAATTTGACGGTGTGCCAAAATTTTGGTAGATACACTTGTGGGATAGAAGGTTTGTATTGAATCAGATAACCTAACGGATGGCCTTTTAGAATGTCAACAATGATAGGATGACTAACTTTAATAACCTTGGTATCTAGGCGATGGTTATTATCTCGGAAAGGTAGGCAATGTTTAGGTTTAACTAACTGGTTATCTGGGATAATATTTGATTGTGAGGGACGTGCAACTGAAGTAGAACGAACAGGTGTAGAAACAAGGGTATGATTGGATGATGAATGGGAGTCAGATGAATTGGAGTTCTGAGACTGTACTGGAGATTCCATTTGAACACCTGTAAACCAAAATAAAAAGTCATGTTAGTCAGACCATGTACACAAATGACAACCTTCAAAATGTAGAAAAATTGTAACATTTTATCAGAAATTGTAAAAAATTGTGATTTTCTGTTTAAGGCATCGGGATTCCAGACAATAATAGATTATTATTGAAAGGATTCCAGAGTCAATCGTTTAGAGACCAATGTTAGAAAAACACAAATTTATAACAATTTCTTAAAAAATGAGACATATTTCTCAAAACATGAAAAATTCCACACTTAGAAAAAATTTTCTGTTGAAACTCGAATGAAACCACAAGTTTCTCGAATGACTCATGAAACAACTTGACTGTCTATGAATAAACTCGAATGATCCTATATACAACTCGAATGACATAGACACGAAACTCGAATAAACCATGACACAACTCGAATAGTACTTGATTCAACTCGAATGAGTCTTGAAAGTTCTCGAATGAAAGACATGTTAAACTCGAATGGAACATGTACTAAACTCGAATGAAACATGTACTAAACTCGAATGGAACATTAGAATCTAACACTCAACTCGAATGACTAAGACATTTTCTCGATAAGAACATTGCCCAACTCGAATAAACTTTAATTGTTCTCGGACAATGTATTAATCGAAATATGTTCTGAAAATTTTCTAAGTGTTACACACTTGGTCAACTCGCATGATACACAGATGTTTCTCGAATAATCCTTCAGTCAACTCAAGTGATACTGACACTTTCTCGAATATCATTACATTCAACTCGATTAACTCTTGAGTTTTCTCGAGTCTTATTTGAATCAACTCGAATGTCTCTTGATGCAACTCGAATGACTCTTTAATCGAGAAATGCCTTTTTGTTTTATTACAAGTCCAATACACACTGATTTTATGAATTTAAGTTCAGGGATCTTTTTCAGTGTTCTAAAACTTGTACCCCCTTCGAAAATGTATTTTAAACACATTTGATTTACTGAACTTTGAACAAAAACAACTTTAAAGTTGTTAAAAATTCAAATTTCAGATTAGTGAAGAACACGAAAATGTTCATTATCAAAATCAAATATTCTGTTTGTGTGATGAAAGAATGACTTATGAAATTTCAGATTCATGGTCATGATACCAATACGAAATTCATCACACATTTAATTTCAATTTCATGAACAAATATTATGATTCTCCATGAACGCTCAAGAACACAAAAAAATTACGAACACAGATTTACAAACAACCCATACTGAAATAAGCAACATATACGCACTATAAACATAAACAATCAAACTGAAATAAGCAACATTTACTCACAATTTTGATGAAAAGAAGTCGATAATGATCGTGGGTTTGCAGTTTCTTAGGGATGAAGAAAACTTTTTGGAGAAGATGAAGAAATTAAAATTTCCGAAAAAATGATTTGAATTTGAAAATTCAAATTTATAGTCAAACTATCCGGCCCATTTTAATTTTGATAGAAATCTGGCCATCATCTAAACCAAATTAACCCACTAACTATCTTTTCAATCAAATATTGTGACTAAAAAAAATAAAAAATATCAAGATAAAATTTGATTTTAAAAAAAAAAAGTTAAAAACACACAAAAACAAAAAAAAAATTGTAATTTTCAAAAAAATTTTAAAATGGACTTAAAAAAAATATACACAATTAAAAAAAATATTTGCAAACATGAAACAACAAAAAAAAATTGAAAACACATAAAAAATTTAAAAATATTGACAATGCTCATTTGCTCCCCCTTGAATTTCTGAAAGTTGCTCCCCCTCAAACGTATATTCATTTTCTCAGCTCTGCTCCCCCTACAAAATAACAGATAATTTTTATCAGATTTACTCAACATCAGATAAATTTCTGTTCTGCTCTCCCTGCACATAACAAACCAGATCTTGTTAAATTCCAAATAATATAAACTTTTTATGATTCATGAATTTAACATCAGATAAAAATCACTAAAAAATTGAAAATTGTAAAATTATATTTTGAAACTACTGAATTATTAAATCTCAACGATTCAACATACCTAATTTGTATACCAAAAAATTAAACCGCTTTTCATCTAACGCTTTGGTAAACAAATCAGCTAGTTGATATTCAGTGGGTACAAAATATAATTCTATATTTCCATTTTCTACATGATCTTTTATAAATTGATACCGAATGTCAATGTGTTTTGTTTTTGAATGTTGCACCGGATTTGATGCAATAGCTATTGCGCTTTGAGAATCACAATATATTGGTATTTTCTTTGGTGTAAACCCGTAATCGCGCAGTTGGCTCTTCATCCACAACACCTGAGAACAGCAAGAAGATACAACAACGTACTCTGCTTCAGCTGTGGACAACGAAACGCAATGTTGTTTCTTGGATGACCAACATACAGGTTTGTCACCTAAGAACTGTACTGCTCCAGACGTACTCTTTCTATCCATCTTATCACCTGCGTGATAAGTGTCAGAAAAAGCAGTCAGATTAAATGAAGATTCTCTAGGATACCACAAACCAAGATTTGGAGTTCCTTTGAGATATCTTAAAATTCGTTTCGCAGCTGTTAAGTGTGATTCTTTAGGATTTGCCTGATATCTAGCACAGACACATGTAGCAAACATTATAATTGGTCTACTAGCTGTTAAGTACATTAATGACCCAATTATACCTCGATAATGAGTCACGTCTACAGGTTTCCCTGAGATGTCCGCATCGAGTTTTGACTTTGAATCCGGAGCCATGAGAGTTTTCATAGGAGTACTGTTGACCATGTTAAATTTCTTTAACATGTCTTGTATATATTTTGACTGATTGATAAAAATACCATCAGTTAATTGTTTTACTTGTAATCCTAAGAAAAAATTTATTTCCCCCATCATACTCATTTCGAATTTTTGGGACATTAAAAATGCGAATTTCTTACAAAATTCTGGATTTGTAGACCCAAATATTATGTCATCTACATATATTTGTATAACTATGATATCCGACCCCTGACGTTTTATAAACAGGGTTGTGTCAACTGCACCTTTTGTAAATCCACATCTCAACAAATATGTTGAAAGTGCATCATACCAAGCACGAGGTGCTTGTTTAAGGCCATACAGTGACTTATCTAAAATATATACATGATCAGGTTTCGAAGAATCAGTAAACCCTTCGGGCTGATATGTATATACTTCATCTGTTAGTTCCCCATTTAAAAACGCAGTTTTAACATCCATTTGATATACTGTAAAATTTTTATGAGCGGCAAAAGCTAAAAACATTCTAATAGCTTCAATTCGTGCAACTGGTGCAAACGTTTCATCATAATCAATCCCTTCTTGTTGGCTGTATTCTTTGGCAACGAGACGAGCTTTATTCCGAATGATTACGCCATGTTCATCTTTCTTGTTTTTAAAGATCCATTTCGTGCCTATAATGGATTTGTCTTTTGGGCGCTCAACAAGTCTCCAGACCTTTAACCGTTCGAACTGGTTCAGTTCTTCTTGCATCGCCACAATCCAATCAGCGTCCAGAAGTGCTTCTTTTACATTATTGGGCTCTATTTTACTTAAAAAATTTGAAAATAAGCATTCATTTATAGTTGCCCTTCTGGTTTGGACTGACGCGGATGAATCACCAATGATGTTTTCTATTGGGTGATTTCTTGTCCACTTAACAGTATGTGGAAACGGTTCTATTTGGTCTTGATTGGGATTGAGATCTAGATATGGTTCGGGAGTTACTTCAGATGTTGTAGGTGGAACATCTGAGGTAGGAGTTTCTGAATGTTCAAAAGTAATGGGGGTTTCAGAAGAATATGGAGGTTCAATTGGTTGTACAATCTCAGTAGTCGACTGCACATTTGATGTTGAAGCTTCTCCAGTTTCTTCTGAACCTTGTTGTTGAGAAAGATCAGAGACTACGACTGGATCTTCAGTAATCCTGTCAGGCACCAAATTTAGAACATTAGTTTTGGGCTTTTCAAAATAGTCTTCATAAAAATTCTCAAACAACTTATGTAATTCTGAGTGTTCAGCATTTTGTTCATTTGACTCCAATGAAGTCTGCGTCTTAGGTTCGGGTCCTGAACTAGTGTGTTCAGAAGCCATTACCACTCCTTCGTCAAATTTGACATTCACGCTCTCGTTGACTGTCTTGGTTCTCTTGTTGTACACTCGGAAGGCAACCGACTCCTTTGAATATCCGATGAATATTCCTTCATCTGCCTTTTGATTAAACTTTCCAAGATTGTCTTTGTCATTTAGAATAAAGCATCTGCAACCAAAGACATGGAAAAATTTAATATTAGGTATTCGTTTATTAATCAATTCATAAGGAGTCTTTCCAAAACTCTTATTTATTATTGAACGATTTTGTGTGAAGCAAGCTGTTGCAACTGCTTCTGCCCACAAGAATAACGGTAAATTGGAATATGCCAACATCGTCCTAGCTGATTCCACTAGTATCCGATTTCTTCTTTCAACGACACCGTTTTGTTGTGGAGTTCGAGCAGCTGAAAACTGATGTGTAGTTCCTATTGAATTCAAGAATGAGTCAAGTGATTTGTTCTTGAACTCTGTTCCGTTATCTGAGCGGATTGTTTGAATTGTGAGTTGCAACTTTACTTGTATTTTCCGGATGAAGTCTATGATCGTTTCGGTTGCATCTGATTTGGACCTCAGGAAGAAAACCCATGTGTATCGTGAATAGTCATCAACTATCACCAATACATATCGTTTCTTATTAATGCTTTGTACTCTCATTGGTCCACACAAATCCATATGCAGTAATTCCAGTGCTCTCGTGGATGAGTGTTCTGTTTTGGATTTGTGTGTGACTCTTGTCATCTTTCCTTTTTCGCATGCGGCACATAACTGCTCTTTTTGGAATTTGAGCGTCGGCAACCCTTTAACTAACCCTCCTTTTGCTAGGTTGGTTAACTCATTGAAGTTCAGATGTGAAAGGCGACGATGCCACAGCCATGCTGTTTTAGATGTAGCTTTTGACAATAAGCAGACATCTTTCTTCAGATTAATCGAGGCTAAGTCAATGGAGTACAAATTTGTTTTCCTGTTTCTTGCCAAAATTTCTTTTCCTTCTCCGGATCTGATGCTGCACCGATTGGCTTTGAAATTGACTTCTAAACCTTTATCACACAACTGTCCAATACTAAATAGATTGTGTCCAAGACCATCAACATAGAAGACCTTTTGGATGGTAATTTTTGTCGTATTTGAGACTTCCGTATCCTTTGATCGGACAAAACTGATCATTTCCAAATCTGACCGTCCCACAGAACTTTTCTACAAAGTCCGTGAGTGTGTCTCGTTGTCCGGTCATATGCTTGGAACATCCGGAGTCAAGATACCAGACATGGTTTACCTATAAGACGAAGTAGCACATGAGGTACCCACTTGTAGTTGGGTACTTTTGTTTTAGGTAATTCATGCACAGTATTATTTGTTTTTCTAACTGATATGGCTTTTAGCTTATCATTTGAAGTTATTTTAGGTACCCACTTTTGAACTGTTCTTTTAGGTATCCACTTTTGTACAATTCGCGGTGGAATTGTTTTTGAAATATTTTTCTGTGGAACCTTTTTCTGTTCATAAAATGGGTCCTTTTTCTTCGGTTGCCAGACGAGCTTATTAGATTTAACAGTTGAAGGCTTACAAGCACAAGAATTCAAAGCAATTAAGTCCATTCTTGAAAAATTTATACAAGAATTATTAACAAGTTTATTATTACAGACAGATTGTTCAATTTTGCTATTTCTATCTGTAACAATTTTGTCCTTTACGCGCCACTCTTGTTTTATACTCTTGTTTTTCTGTTCTCTTTTCTTCTTTCGCCAAACTTGTTTTCTCGAGCCGTTCACAATGATATCTGACATAAAAGAAGTATGAGAATTAGTAGATTTAGATACTCGTTTCATCTGTAAATTTTTCATACCTTTTGAAGATTGGACTTTACGTGCAATTGAGTCCGCTGATGAAGATGATTCACCCGTTTCAAAGTTAGGAGACTGAACAATAATTTTTGTTTTCTCCTTCTTTTGTTGTAATGATGGTGAATTTTCAGATGATTTTAAAGAATCTGTAGACATTCTTTGCAGAATTTTAACAGGTTCTTTATTATCATTTGATTGTTTGTTAGGCAAATGTTTGATAAATTCATCAATTTTACCAAACATTTGATCTAATGAATTAACATCAGAGTGCATGTACAGATCAAATTCTTTTTCTGAATTTATAGAATCTAGAGAAGTAGATGATTGTGGATCAGAAAACTTTATGTTTTTAGGCTGATCTTGCAACATTTGTTCAGCCTTGAGAGTTTCATTCTCTGTCTCAAAATTTTTAATTTTCAATTCTAGATCAGAATTTATCTGTTCTAAAATTGAATTTGGCACATATAATTTTTGAGATTGAGTAGGTAATTCAGACAAATCCTTTTCAGAATAAGTTTGAATGTACTCTTCTTTAGTATCAAGAATATTACTTGTTTCATTTATTCTAGTATAATCACCAGAATTTTGCATTTTGTCTGATCGTAATCTTTTTATTTCTTCGCTAGATTCTACTTCTTCAGATGCTTTCATAAATGTCATTTTTAATCCTAAGTTCATGTATCTGACATCATATAGTGTTGGTGAACTAGATATTGCTTTTGTCAGATACTTTGGATTTTCCCAACCAATACCAGATTTAGAATTATAAAATTCTGTGTCTTTTGGTTGATTTAAATAAATTGTTTGATCTGTTTGCCCTCTTTTGCTAAATTCATCTTCCATCTTCTTTATTTTCTCATAAAGTTTAGTTCTTTCTTCAAAAATAGCATGATATTTTACAGAATAGTTTGAGGCTTCTAATTCTGCTATTCGCAGTCTTTCTTGTAAATCAGATATATTGTGATTAAGATTGAGTATATTGCTTTGAAGTTCTCTTTGCTTATCTTGTAAGTCTGAGACCGCTCGTAAAGCTAATGCTTTATCTTTGGAAAAGTCTAAAACTAAGTTGTTTTCATTTCGAAGTTTGTTTTCCAAAGAATGAACATTTTTCTTTTCTGCCTTTAAAGATTTTTCAAACTTTTAAGCATAAAGGCCATATGAGTTAGTTTTTCTTCTAATATACATGATTCATCAATATCAGAGTCAGAATTAGAATGTACCTCTGGTTTATCTGAACCATCTGAGTTTTCAGACTCTGAATCTTCATCATTTTCAGCCTCATTTTTGCCAGTTGCCATCAATGCAACTTCTTCTGTCTCTTCCTCTTCATCAGACTCAGATTCTTGTCTTTCTGCATCCTCTTCATCAGTTAATCCAACCCATACCTCATCTTCAGCTATCATCGCTGATTCACTTAATTCTGACTCATTGAAAATTTCTGATTTGAGGCAAATATGAGCATCTTCATCCAAAATGTCATCATCTTCTGATAACTGCAACCAGTGGTCATCCTCTGCCATAAGAGCTTTGCCTGACTCTTTTTCTTTGGCTAAGAGAGTCTTTCTTGTATAGTAGTATGAGTTTTTGACTACCGGGGATCTGCATTCTCGGGCATAGTGACCTGGTTTTCCACAGTTGTAACATTTCTGTTCTGACTCTTTCTTAGCTGACTTATCTGACTTTTCATATTTGTCAATCTTTCGTGCACTACTTTCTCCAGATTTCTCATATTTATCCTTCTTCTCAATTTTCCTTGAGCCTGTTTTATAGCGCATCTTGTTGTTGGTTGACTTTCTGTAAAATTTCTTTTGAAATGCTTTTGTAAGCAGTGCCATCTGCTTTTTCATCTCTTCTATTTCTGAATTTGCAGATGAATCTGAGGATTCTGATTCGGAAGATGTACTGCTGACTACGGCTCTTTTCTCCTTTTTCAGCTTGTATTTGTACTTTTTCTCAGCCAGTAGAGCCAATGGATCAGTAGTTTCTTTCTCAGCTTTCTTCTTTCCTGATATTTTCCTCAACACAACCTCTTGATAGTTGTTGAGGTTTTCAAATATCATATGAAAATCCATTTCCTCAATATCCTTTGTTTGTTGGATAATCATAGCATATTTTTCCCATTCAGGATTCAGAACATTTAGAAATTTGACATTTATGTCCAGGTTGGACTTTGTCACTCCGTTTCTTTTCATCTCACTTACCAAATTCACAAACCTTAGGTAAGTGTTTTCCAAAAGTTCACCTTCACGAGCTCTGAAATTCTCAAATGTCATTAGGCTGTTTCTAGCCCTGTTTGTGGCAGCTCTGTCAGATCCCCTCATGATTTTACACACTTCATCCCAAATTGACTTAGCAGTTTTTGTATTTGTTAGGCAAGTGTAAATATCATTGGGGATGGATATCAATAGTAACTTTCTGGCAGTTTTGTCCCCTAATTTTCTCTTCTTTTGGGCCTCTGTCAGGTTGGTGACCTCAACAGTCCTCGGTGGAATTGGGGGATTACCAGTTGGTACTCCTGGGATTGTTTCCATGAAAGTGGCTGGTCCTTCTGTTAAGGATTTCAGCATCTCTTCGGACAGATCATGAAAACTGATAAATTCAAGAAACCTCTCCCTCCATTGTACATACTCACCCCTGTATAAAATTGGGGGTTTGGTTTCTGATCCCATTGCCAGAGCGTCTTTAGACATATTGATTGATATCTGGGAAACTTGTCCAAGATCTGATGAACTCCGATTGAGATTGAAAATTTTGATCACACTTTGAAACACAGATTAGTACTGAAATCTACAACACAGTAACTTGTTAGTAGCAATAATCAACTTGACTCATACACTGAATAGACTTGATGTTGATGTATTGCAACAATCTCGATTAATATGTGTGTTAAACTCGAATGATTTAAGTATTAAACTCGAATGAGTTTAGAGTGAAACTCGAATGGGTGTAATGTGAAACTCGATTGACTTTAGAGTGAAACTCGAATGAGTTTAATGTGAAACTCGATTGACTCTTGTGTAAAACTCGATTGAGTCTTGTGTAAAACTCGATTGAGTCTTTTGAAAAGCTCGATTGTGTCTTTTGTAAAACTCGATTGAGTTTGATCTGAAACTCGAGTGTGTTTGAAAGACAACTCGAATGTGTTTACTGAGAAACTCGAATGAGTTTACTGTGAACTCGAATGAATCAAACTTGAATGTTTGATGAGAAACTCGAGTGTGTTTGGATAGAAGTTTTATAGTAATATTTGAAACTTGACTCTTTTGAAAAACTCGAATAGTCTTTCACCCAAACTTGAATCAACTTAATATCCAACTCGAGTTACACTGGTGGTCAACTCGATTAGTATAAGTTTTCAACTCGACTGACAATGATTGTCAACTCGAATTTCACTGATATTCAACTCGAATAACAGAAATACTCAACTCGAATAACACACTGTATGTGTATATTTCGAGTTTCTTAATATTTTCAGCTTTTTCAAGTCTAAAATTCAGATTAAATCCAAAAAATTGCCCATTTTCACTCAAATTGTAATCGAAGGTGAGGTTTTTGAGTACAAACACTTTTTGTGAAACACCTTTGTGCAAAAACAGATCTAGGTTTGACTTTTTCAATGAAACAGTACTCGTTCTTATACTTTTAAAAATTTAACAAAATTGCCTAGATCTTTTTCTGTGTTTTGTGAATCAATTCAAGTTTATATTCAATTGATTAGTCTATGAAACCTTTATCTTCGATCCAATTCTCACTGACAAAGATCAACAGATTAAAAACCCTTAATGATTTTAGGGTTTTTTTCGAAAAAAATATCTCAAGAACAGTGAAAAAAAATCCAATCTCAGATCAGAAAAAATTCACCCCTAAAGCTCTGATACCAATTGTGAAATACAGTTTCCTAACAATCAATCAACAATATCAAATTATCAAGAACAATAAATGGAATTAATACTGACCGAATGATTCTATTGATGAACAGATGATTACAAAATGATGTCAGAGAATCTTCACGTACTGTAGCCCTTTTCTCAGAAACTAATTCGTACAAAGTGTAACTGTCAGATCTATTACAAATAGAAAGTCAAAGATACTATATATACAATTTTAATAACTATCAAGGAAATACAAAATAGCCCCTAGACTTTGTTTCCATCAACTAAAACATAACCTAACAATAAAGTTAATGTTAAAATTTTTAGCCCAAGAAAGATAAAATAAAATATATTTTTGACGAAAGGGGTATTGATTACCAATTAAGAAGGTAAAATTTTAATGTTATGATCTGTTTTTTTGGCAAAAACAACTTTGATTATTTTTTTGTCGGCCTAAAAGTCGAATTTCATTTCATTAATCTTTTTTCCCTGGATGCGTTGACGTTCCCATTTTCTTCATTCTAGTTATTGACGTGGGAAGGAGTAAAGAAGATTAGAGATACAATTAAATACCAGCCCCCTTTATCGGCTAAAATAAAATTTTATGTTATTTTTTTTCCTAAAAAACGGTATCTTTATTGTCAAATTTTGTATTTTTTTATCATCTTAGTAATCTTTTCTTTTAGCAATACTTATTCTTTTTTTTTTTTTTTTGACAAATTTAACATATACCAAACTTGGTTACGTATTTATATATTAATATTAATCCCTTATATATGTGTGTGTGTGTATGATGAAAAAGAAATTAAAATTTTAATCATAAAAATGTCAACAAACTTAAACTCGAGAGCCTATCTTGTTTGACATCAAATACCTAAAACTCAATGACATTAAAATCAAAACGAAAGTAATATAAAAATTATACATGTCTTGATCGAAATTCAATCCAATTATATACGTGAAACATTTTAGTTTTAGAGAATGTTGGTTCAATAAAAGTTATTCCATGAATAAAAAATGATAAATTAGAATACACAATTTGTACGATCATTTATTTTACTATTTTTAATAAAATTAAATGGATATATTGTTTATGCAAGTATATTTTTTATATTTTCATTGAAAAGACAAGTTTTATATATTATATCGACCGAATAAACAATCTAAAGATTGAGTTCATGGTTTTCACGTTATTTCACTATTTTGAATCAAAGATAAACGACAAATATGTATTATAAAATTTACAATCTAGAATTCTACAAATATGACAAAAGATTATAAATTTAGGGTGTGTTTGTTATTAATCTTGTTTGTTTAAGAAATGATTACCAAAAACTCAAACACATCCACACTAATGGATTTTCTCTTTCCTCTTATTCTTTCTTTTATTTCTTTCAAACTCATACCCGTATACATACCCATTTTTAAACCCTTCAATAAATCAAACACCCCCTTAAGAAATAAATGAAATTTATGACAACACTAGTTGATTAATAATGACATGATAATTTTTAATAATATCAATAGTATTAATAAAATTGTATATATTTATAGAGAGAGTATATACTTAATATCATGTATTAATAAATTTTAATTTTAATTATATTTGATCAAATCATAATGAGTTATGTAATAATTAAAATTAAAAATAAAATAATAAAGTCTCAAATAAAAAAACTTAAACATAAAGTACAAAAAGTTCGTAGAAGGACTAAAAGTGAATAACTATAATATTAAGGGACCAAAAGTGAAATGATATATTAGTCATTTTTAAAAAATTAATAACATGAGGGACCATTTATGAAAGCAAACAATGGTTTAAGAGACTGTTAATGCAACTTTTAAAGTTAAGGGATCGTTAATTTCCATAATTTTAAACAAACCACAGGGACGCATTTCTGTAATTTCCTCTAAATTAAATTTTTTGATTCCTTCAAGCCTTTTCAAAGAAATATGTAATCACACAGTTCTTCTTAAAAAAAAAATATAAATCAAACCAAATCGTTGTTAATGATCCACCTCTTCAATTTCTAGCCACCATACTTGTACAGTTGTACTAACCAATTATTGCATTATCTACATAGTCAGTTGGCAAAATCGCACAGAAGCTTATAAGTGAAATATCATTCAATGATCGATGAAAATTTGAGCATTTTGTTACTTTTATGCTAGAATGCAAGTTGAGCTTGTATCTATGGTTGATGTATTTATAGTTGGATGCATTGTTTGTAATTCCAAGTCTTGAAATTAACACGACCCTGTCGTCTTCAAGTAACTTGTCAAACTTGAAAATTTATTTCTTTGTTACAACTGTTTAAATCTTTGAATCCAGATGACATAGACAAAAAAGTGATATATTGTATAAGAAACAATGGATCCAAACAGAATGCTAATTTTCAATAAAGGTTGACATGTGATTGTGGTTCATGTTTTGGTAGACTTCTTACTGTATGGAATCAACCTTCAATTTATTATTTATCTTGGTGATCTGTTTAAAGAAATTTGAAAAAAAAACCTTCGAACACTTTTGGTATTAAATTAATTGTGTGTAAGGTCCAAATCAGGTGATATTTATTTTTAAGAGGTTAAATGTCTGAAGTCTGAAAAACACATCTGAAATTAAGAGGTGGTCCTAATATCTGAAATCTGAAATTAAGAGGTAATCTTAAGATTGTTTGTTTCGTAATATGAAACATATGAAAAATATTTCTTTAAAATATTATATCTAATTAATTATATATTATAATTAATTAATTTAAATAAATAAAATTAAAATAAAATAATTAATATGAGGGAAGGGGAGGGTGAATGAGATTCAGAGGTTTGTAACTTGTACCAGGAGAGAGAAATACCCTTTTATTTTTTTAAGCCAAAATTCAACTTCTTAATTTTAAGAGGTATATTCAGAGGTTTTAACCTCTAAACTCTGGATCTAAACAAACAATCTTATTTCATTATACATCTGAAGTTTAGACTTTAGATGTGATTAAGAGCCTCTTATCAAAAAAACAAACAAGGCCTCAATGAATCCAAAAAACCCTCAACCAAGATATAAAGCTACGAAGAGTTCATAAGGGGAATCCATTAAAAACTAAACAAACAACCCCTCGTTATGCATTGTGTGGGTAAAATTCTCCTAATCGCACTGTATACAATAAAGAAAATGTTAACACATTGTCCATCAATAATCCACTGACGAGGACCACAGAGGCCCTTGCTACACCTTATTGGCCTACACCTAAGTTTTCACCATCCTCCCTTCAATAGCTCTAACTAAAACTCAACTAACCATAAGCAATATGAAACCTTTCCAAATCAGAATTGGTTATCGGACCAGAATATTAGAACATCATTGAGCCAGATAGACCAGTCATATGCAGGAAAATTCTTTATCAAGCTATAGGCATTTTTTTTTTTTGGTTTTGAATTCAAGTGGGGTTAGATTATTAATATCCAGTGGTGTAAATTTTGATTGGTTGCACTATTATATGTTTAAATTCGGGATGGTTAAATCTTGTAGATGACAGTTTTCTTTAGACAAATTTTCAACAAAGTTATTTTATTTGAAAAAAATCCTAGTATATATTTAACAAAAGGGAATATGGCGTCAAATAGTTGTGTACTTTTGAGTTTGTACTCATTTATGTAGTGTACTTTTTTTTGTGTGCACATTTTGTAGTCAAACTTTCAAAAATGTTTCAATTAGGTAGTTGGGTGACTTGGAAACCAGCAACAACCGGTCACCATGCTTACGTGGACGATTTTTTCAAGAAAAATGACATCAAATAGCTATGAACTTTTAAGTCTGTACACATTTATGTTGTGTACTTTTTTTGTGCACATTTAGTAGTCAAACTTTTAAAAGTGTTTTAATTAAGTAGTTGTGTTACCTAAAAATCGATACCAACCGGTTATGATACTTATGTGGACATATTTCATGGCATAGAAGAATGGAAGAATTTCGTACATATCCTTGTAAACTTTTAAAATTACGCATATATCCTTTCAAAATTCTTTATTACATATATATCCTTCTAAATTTTTAAATCTTACGTATATATCCAAATGACTATTTTAAATTTTTATTATCATTTAAAAAGCTTTTGAGTACCTAAACTACCATCTTAAATTCCAACAAAAATAAATTAGAAAAATAAAGAAATATCGTTTTCTAATTTAATTCAATTATAAATTAATTAAACAATGATACTTGATATTTTTTGAAATGATGTAATTAAATTTAAAATAGTCATTTGGATATATGTGTAAGATTTAAAGGTTTAGAAGGATATATATGTAATAAGAATGTTTGTAAGGATATATACGTAATGTTGGAAGTTTACAATGATATATATGAAATTCTCCCTAGAATTAATGACTCTTAAACACGATGCTCATCAAATTCAAAACATATCATTTTCATTTGATAGATATCATGTTTAGGAGTTGAAAATTAACGCTCTATTATATTGTTATAAAATAAAAGCATATTTTATCAATTTGATACATATTCTGTTTATGAATCTTTTTATAGTTTTATAAAAAAAATAAATCATCTTAGGTTTTTTTAATTTAAAATTATAATAAATATGTCCACGTAAGCAAAGTAACATCCAACTACTTAATTGGAACATTTTTAAAAG
This sequence comes from Centrapalus pauciflorus, assembly GCA_020465985.1. Taxonomy (NCBI): domain Eukaryota; kingdom Viridiplantae; phylum Streptophyta; class Magnoliopsida; order Asterales; family Asteraceae; genus Centrapalus; species Centrapalus pauciflorus. Next base: position 52,803 of record JAANYP010008566.1, read on the forward strand.
TTTGACTACTAAATGTGCACAAAAAAAGTACACAACATAAATGTGTACAAACTTAAAAGTACATAGCTATTTGATGTCATTTTTCTTGAAAAACCCGTCCACGTAAGCATGGTGACCGGTTGTTGCCGGTTTCCAAGTCACCCAACTACCTAATTGAAACATTTTTGAAAGTTTGACTACCAAATGTGCACGAAAAAAAGTACACTACATAAATGAGTACAAACTCAAAAGTACACAACTATTTAACGCCATTTTTCCTAAACAAAAAGCAAGCATATATACGAACTGAACTCCTGTGTTGGTCGGTGTTTGTTTGTGACTTTAAGGGGTTGATGGGTTGAGGATGTTATTTGGCAAGTCATATAATGTCGTTTCTTTGGGACTAATTTAAGCTAATAAAATATTTTTATTTTCTCTTCAAAAAAAATTAAACTAATAAAATAGTTTTAAGCAAGTCAACAGGGATTCACTTTCCCAATCAAACTCACATTTTCACTCTTCATGCAAATCATTAAAATCCTCCAAAAAATATACACCAGATGAAGCATGTATCCATACACCCGAACAAATAATGACCAAGGTGCCCTAGACATACAAAAATCACTATATCTATTCTCTATTCCATGGTTGTTCTAGATCTCTAAAAGTTGCATAAATCAGAATTGTGCACCACTGTATAAAAGCAGTCGAAAACGAAATATATAAATCTATAAAATCTGTTGAAAATTGCAAAAGCAGCCCTATGGGGCCGACAGTCAAGCTCAATAGGCCCAAATTTGAACTTTGAACGTGCTTCTTCATAACCCATATTGGTTCAAAACCCAATGGACCGACTTCCAATTCAGGCTTAACCGGTATGGAAGCTTTTAGTCTTTTGTCTTAACTAAAGTTATTCCACCACGATGAAGTAATGGTATAGGTAACATATGAACATATCTAAGAGTTATTTAAATATTTATAAGGATATAGACGTAATAAGAAAATTTATAATGATATATGCGTAATAAACAAGGTTTTTATTTTTAAACGAAGTGATATTTTAGGAATTTAATAAATAGAAGAATTAAAAAGATATTGTTTTGAATTTTTAAATGAGTTAATAATAATTAATTAAAATTTGGAATAAATGAGAGTCTTAAAGGTTTAGAATATAATAATTTACAAGGACATGAATGAAATTCTCTCATTATTGTCCCGATTTGGCTACTAAACTATCATATTTTGCACCGATTGAACCATTAGTTTTATTCATTTTTCTCCAAAGTTGTAAGACCCCACTTTTGAAGGAGTCTTAATAAAAAGGCCCTATTAAGCAATACAACAACAATCATAAACTAAGATATATTAATTACTGAATAAGAGTAGTTACAGACAATTTCTGAATAAAATTTACAAAGGGTACAATAGCTAGTCTAAAATCTTCTTCAATTGCTCAATCATCACAAAACAGCTTCCAAATGCCTCCAACTTGTATATTATGCAGCGGAAATTGTATTAGTCTACGACCTTCAAGCTTCAACTATAACGAACTTATTAGTTGAAACTATCACATCAGTACCTGATCCTGTAAAATTGGAAGCAACATCTGTAAGCTTTACGCTTAGTGAGAATATAGATTTATCTCATCGCAGACACTTATGATCAAAATGACACAGTTGTTAAGTTGTCTTCAATTCTGTGGGTTATCAGCTTTAATCACCCATTATAATCCACATATAAGCCTTAGTAACTTGAAGTTACTATTACATAACTTTTGGCGTTTAGAATGTTATGACGGATGATTTAGACAACAAAATGATTATGTAAATTCATTTCAACATCGCTACTACTCATTTGTGGTATAGTAGGAGAATCACATCATTTTCACTTGGCATTACTGATTTCTATTCTGGACTTAAGCATCACTACAAGCTCAGTTAAGCAAGTAGGAGATATAACACAAGCACAACTTTCTGATTCATAACATCGCTACGAACTCCGCCCAAAGTATGTAGGAGATTAGCACGGGGCGTAAGCATCGGTACTAATTTAATTAGTAGGAGATAATCAGTCTTAAGCATCGCTACTAAATCAGTTGATTTAGTTGGAGATAATACCAGGCTAAACAACACTACTAACTATAGTTGAGTTAGTAAGAGATATACACATTCAAGCATCACTACTAAACCAGTTGGTCTAGTAGGAGATAACATCTGAGCATCACTACTAAATTTATATGAGTTAGTAGGAGATATTACCTTCATTTCACAAGTCAATGACTATGGTAACCGTTTACCATTTGGCTTCAGTTTTCACTTTATTGAGCTATTTTCACTGTGAGTCAATTCAGTTGATTAGGTACTGATCATGTTTGATATACATTCAGTAAGATCATGACATTATATATATTCAACAAGTCATAATATCCCTAATAGCATGAATGTATTGCAATAATCTATGAACTCATAGTTGTTATTTATGTCTCTGATTCTGTCTTTCAATTGGATTATTCCACCCCGAGTTATCTCAAGTATTTCTTTATCACAAGTCTTTGTCTCCACTGACTGTTCTGTCTTTTATTGAGTCTTTATAGACTCCACATTCTTTAATTAAGTCAATCTTTCATTCACGAATTAATATTAAGTGTAACCTGTTGGTCATGTCAAGATAAATTCATAAATGAGATCATTTGTCATTACGTTGATAAATTATGTACTTCTGAGCCTAGTTATGGAGTTGTCACATGTAATAATCATGAATGTTCACACAAGCATCTTGTTTTTAAATGATGATTTAATATATATATACATGCTCACCTAAGTTTTGATCTTATGAAACCATGTATAATTATCAAATCATTAATCACTATATGCATATTTACATGATAAATCAACTATATATCCTAGATGTTTAATCAAGAAAGGATTTACCTGAATACATCTTTCATTTATATATGCTTAGTTAATATTCATATAAAACTCATATTTAATTGTTAACTTCATTCATCTCACGGTTACTAAATTTAATTCCATCATGTATATGCTTTATTTTATGTGAAACTTCTCATGAAATCCATGCAAAGAGACCAAATGTAAAGGCAAAAACATACTTGTTTAAACTTAAATATTACTCTCTTTCTTGGACTAAAACTTAACCAAGACCAAAGCTAATCAGACTAAGGTCAAGGATATCATGTAAACATGGTGTTGCTATCCACTTTTTATTCTGTTTTTCACAGTCACATTACACAAGCAGTAAGGTTCTAAGCATGGCCAAGGTCGAGAGGCAAGGTCTAGGGCCGAGGATGGCTCACAGCCAGTTGGTTTCTGTGACTGTTATTGTTGCTGATCTTATTACTGCACACACACCCAACACTTACCTATTTTATATGTTGTTGCTGCTGGTTACTGTCACATACACACACAACCACTCTGAGACTCTTAAGTCTCGGAGTCCACATACAAAACACACCACATTTAACTTATTCATGCATATATATTATACGTATTGCTGCTGTCTGTTTCTTCCTTTCTTTCTGTTTCAATTCGATCAGCACACACACTTGATTTATTTCTGTATCGTTGTTGAGGTTTAACTCACTGCACATGCTTGACTTATTTCTTGGTTGGAAGGCTATTGGGGTGGCTGAGTTGCTGGAAGAACCAATCCGTAACTTGGACAATGTGCTAAGTTACAGACCCTTTATACACCCATAACTCCCTCATGTTAAGGCCATTGATTCCTAAGTTAAGGGGCTTGTTGGCTAATGAGTTACTGGACGCAGTAACTTATTCGAGTCGTGAGTTACGGTCCAACACCAACACAAACAAGCATACATTCTGTTTTGGATTCAATTAAAGGTTGTTTTTGGCGCTGTCCTTTCTCTGTTTTCCAGCCACAATCACACACATATGACTTAGATTATTTATGTTGTTGCAGCTGTTTTGTTGTTAAAACGCATGCTACTCCGAAACTAGTGAGTCTAGGAGTTCCTTATGCGTGGGCGCACACACACACTATACAAACACTTAATTTGTTGATACATATTGAGGTTGCGGTGCTGCTGTGGGCTGCTTTATCTTCTTTCTGTTTCCAGCCTCACCACTCTGAGATTTACAAATCTCGGAGTCCTAACAGACTTCTATACTCACACTTATAGCTTAGTTTAATTCATAGCCAGATTAGGATCAATGAGGTCTTGATTAGCATGATCAAATAACTAAGCTAAAGTCCCAAACCAGACCGAGACATGGCCAGTGCTGAGTTTCGGACTTCAATCAACACACACATATACTGTGACACCCTTGTCACAATAACCAGCATTTAAATAACACCCAGGATTAATCACCATCATACAATAACATAATGATCTGATAACCTAGTTTAAGTGCGGAAGCATATAAATAAAGTAACGCAACAGTGTCAAACACCCTACGGTGCTACAAGGTACCAAATCTAAGTCTACATACTCATAAATTTATTACAATCATCCCAAACATATCATAGCAATAATCACATAAACCAAATACCAAGTGAAACAGTAGGAATCTTCAAATGCTTCAACAAACGTCCTAGCTAGATGGTCCCGCAGCGGATTTCCCTTTTCGTGTAAAAATGTAACAACTGAGGGGTAAGCGAATGCTTAGTGAATATCAATGATTTTACACATTCCACAAACCCTTATGATGCCCCCAGAAGTAACACCGGTAACGCATACCGTATACTTCCACACGTACACATAGTACGCAAACCCGAGCCGCAACTCCTTCGAGATGACACTCGGCATAAGAAAAACAATCCATCTGAGGCAAACGTACGATCGGGGATGACCTACTGCCTATCCTGACCACAGAGGTGTCAACTCTTGGTCATATAGCACAGTAACATCGGAGTACAGATGCGACCCTCAGGTCCACCAATAAGATGCACAACAAAGAAACGGACATGAAACAAGTATGAATGTGCATCAACATATACGCAAGTTAGTAGAGTGTCAAACGAAAGTGAAACAACATGCCTCAGCAGGCGAAGCAATCATAAAGCAGATGCAGACATGTTAAAATCAGAGGTACTCACCGTGGGTGCGTTATTAACTTTATCCAAATTTTATTTCTCCTCGGGCTTTCAACCGGATCACAAAGTACCCCACTGTGGGTTAAACAACACCACTAGGGACCTGTAATTCATTTGTAACAACACATCATGTCAATAATTGTTTAAATCCATAAAACCAAGTTTTACAAGTTCTGCAATATTTTTCCCCATTTTGGATCCATATCCAAATTCGAACCACAACTAAGTTTGAACCCAACTCAAGTTCAAACCTTATCCTTTGAATGACTTTTGTTACTTTATGTATTGTCTATGGGTTTCATTCATATTATTCGAGTTTAGAGAGTGAGTTTCAATTTTTAGGCATCAAATTCGAATTTTAGGGGCTAAATTCGAATTTCCCTTCGATTTTAAGGCTAAACTCGAACATATAGAGATAAATTCGAACCATATTCGAATTTAGGGACCCAAATTCGAATTTAGGGACCCAAATTCGAATTTAGGGACCTAAATTCGAATCCCATAATGTTAAATTCGAATATACACTCGAATTTAGTGCAAAAATCGACTTTGTTCTTGCATTTCGACTATGTTCTTGGTATTTTCGAGTTTGTTCATATCCACAACTTAAATCCTTCATTTCTAAGACTAAAATCATGAATATGTTATGTATTATGCCTAGGTTTGATTATATTACGCATACTCTATCATATTCTAGCTAAAACTCAAGCAAAATCGGCTTTATTCATGCAAGAAATGCTAAATTCGAATTTCATGTTTTCAAAACCGAGATATATAAACTTAAAAGGGTCGATTCTTACCTCAATCCGTATGAAATCAAGAATCCAACCGTAGATTGTTGTAGTACTCCTCGAGATCTTTCCGATGACGTATAAATCTCGATAATCGGCCAGTTGGTTTGTGAGATAATCTAGAGAGAAGTAGAGAGCGTTTCTAGAGAGAGAGAGAGTGAAATGAAAATGAATAGCTTTTAGCCTTTTTATTCAACTTTCATCATTTTTGCACATTTCACCCCTCAACTTAACAGGTTCCATAAAATACTGATTTATTCTTAAATTTATCATTACCAACTTTTATAATCTTAATACTCCATATTAATAATTCAGAGTTCAAATTTTCTTAAAATAACAACAAACTTTCTAAATATCCCAAATACATAATAATTGCTCATAATTCAACTTAATTATAAATTATCCGCCTAAATAGATCCAAATTACAGTAATTGAATTCGAGGATGTTACAACATGGGCTCCACCACGCTCTAACTTCGTCCTCGAAGTTATTTGACTTCAAACAGCTGTGGATATTTCCTTAACATATCAACTTTCGTCTCCCATGTATGTTTGGCTCCCTTATGATGCTTCCAACGTACCAACACCATTTTAATCTCTTTGTTTCTTATTCTTCATTACTACAATATTCATAATATACTCCGACTTTTCAACATATACTAACCCTTCTTGATTTATAATTCAATATAATCAGCCTAATCTTCATTACCAGTTGTGAGGATTTCATAAAGATTTCTACATGAAATACCAAGTGTTATTTTAAAATTTCCTTAGGTAATTCCAATTGTCACAACTAATTCCAACTTTTCCATTACTCTAAATGTGCCAACATATTTTAGTGTCAACTCGTCTCCTTTTTATAAAACAAGTTTCAACCCTTATCGATGATGTTTTCAACTATACTTAATCGTTTGTATTATAACTGATCGGTTTATGGCTACTATCATAGTAGCACTTTCGTGATAACACAGTCATAACAATCAGAATTTCTTCAATTTTCTTTCCCACATGTAGGGCTTTTACATTTTCTCCCGTGCAAAACTTTAAACATGGTTTTCTTTACTTTATCATGATGACTAAAGTTATACGAATCTCTATCTAATCAATTGATCTTTTCAATTTATTCTTGAATCCAAAATACATTATCTCGTCACATATTTCAATGTGAAATTATCCATTCATTCTGATCTTCTATCGGTTGCTGGTAAGTTTTACTCGTATTCATGTTTGTGCCGCATCTTACTTATATTTCGTTATATGCATACCGATACGAACAACAAGTTATTGGGAAAAACTCCAGGGATCAAATCAACATATAAACCTACTTCTTCGATCTCTAAAGTACAATCATGATACACATGATCTATTTTAACTAATGTGTTATTAAGAAATTTCAACATCAATCACAACCGTCAACTTAGACCAAAAGACTAACATTGATTGCACAAATGCAGTAGTTACAATTTAATTGATCGGCACCAGAATTAAACAAAACTCATAACCACCTCCGAATCCCCCTTAGATTCCGAATCGTAGTATTAGACCTTTCTTTACTGTATAAGCAAATTTCATTATTGTCCAAAGTCTCTTTAACCTTCTTATTGATCAATTACCATATCAACAAGTATTCTATCCTCATGTAGCATTATAGTTCCTTTTTAATTGATTACAACTCACGTACATATCTTACTTATATCTCACATTGTATATTCCAAATCTCATATCATATGAACACCAGTCTTGTATTATTATACCCTCGTATGCTTTTTCCAAAATTTCTAGACTTAGTTTCCTCATATCATGTTCATATATATATATCAATATTGAAACAATTTCCTTGATTCCAATTACATAAAAATTCTCAAGATTTTTAAAACATCTTTTCCAATTCAAAGCTTCAAAATCCATTTTGGTTATTCATCTAATGCCTATTCAGATACTAGAGTATTCTTATTCACAATCATCATCTTACCTATATTAGTAACAACTTTTCCTAATACTTATGTTCATGTTATCTTCAAAATCATAAAACTTCGACGAAATTACACGTAGAATCTTAAAGTACTCTTCTAAAATAGCCCATTTCTCCTCAATTTTAACAAACATCAGTCCTTTTTGACATTTGTCATTCTTATTTATAACGTCGAAATTTTCTACATCTATCACGTTACATTCACTGAATGCTATCGGAGTAAGATCCAAATTTGAAGATTACATCTTCAATTTCTAAGGTGCAGCTACGATATATGTAATCTAATTCGGCTAGAGTGTTGCTAGTAGCTTCTATGTCAAATATAGCAAGTAACTTAAACAGTGTCATGAATAATCGTTGTACAAAACAATAGACACAAAAGGCCTATTGACATCAGAATTAAACATCACTATTGCAAGCAAAGATTTAACTTATAAACGTACCCGCATCCACCTCCGGGTTTTCCCTAGCTTCCTCCGCGGTAATCTGATATGCACTAGCCTGTCCCCTTTGTGGCTGATTCCGACGGTTGGCTGAACCACCACTTGATCCTCCAAATGATCGAGTCGACGATGGAGCAGCAGCTGTTGGAGTATTCTTTCGACAATCCCTGCTATAGTCCCCCTACACACCACATTTATGGCAGGCATCCGATCTTCGTGGGCATTCGTTTTGGTAATGGCCCAATTCTCCACAGCAAAAACATGTACGCCACTTAGTACACTTGCCGAAATGTTCCAAATGGCATTTATTACAGTATCGCGGCTCAGAGTTGATGGAGTATGCACGAGAACGATCAGAAGACCCAGAGTAGTCTCCGCCGCGTTGACGTTTCGGTGGTGAAGGTTGAGTTGGGCTGGCTGAAGCAGCAGCAGCAGACCCCATCACATATCCTGACATACTCAGGATCTGTTCTACATTTCTGGCAGCTTCCAGCAGACTAGCAAACGTGGGGTAACGTACGTTGCTCATCACTCTTCGGATTTCCAAATCAAGACCAACCTCAAATCGGGTCACTTTTCTTTCTTCTGTATCAACCTGATGAGGCGCAAATAAACTTAGCCTCGTGAACTCTACCGCATATTGGGACATAGACTTAGTCCCATGAATTAGTGTCATGAACTTAGCTTCTAGTCTTCGGCGCTCATCAGCCGGGCAGTATTGCTGAGTGAAAATTTCAGTAAACTCAGCCCATGTCATTCTAGAAACCTTCTCCATTGTTAAGGCATTCACCATTGAATTCCACCACATTACCGCGTCTTTGGTGAACATAGCAGTAGTGAACCGGACCATGTCCTTCTCAACACAATCACTGATTCGGAATGTCCGTTCTGTGGCTGTTATCCATTCCAGAGCAGCAACAGCATCACCCAGTCCATTAAACTCGACTGCTCCGTTTCCCTTAAAATCCTTAAACCGACAACTTCTGGGCTTATTAGATGACCCAGTATTGTCATCTTGTTTGTCATTGCTTCTCTCTCTTTCCTTATTCTTCCTCTTATCTTCTCTTCGTTTTGCTTCGGCCTCATCTCGAGCCCGAAACTGGTCTTGTATCATCCGATTTTGCTCAGCCATCATGGCTAGCATCATTTCTCTCGTCTCTTCTGGTGTCATTCCTCCTCCAGACATGTTCTGAAATATGAAACATATAACTTATTTAGTAACATGCCATTTATTTGAAGACACCACCCAATTGTCCCGTATGATAGTGAATCTCTTATGAATACTAGATCATAGCCTATCATAGTTCAGATCATTTCTTAAATTCACTACATATCATCACTTAATGTTTGAGATCAAGACCTCACAGACACTTGAATCTCAAACCACTGCTCTGATACCATCTCGTGTGACACCCTTGTCACAATAACCACCATTTAAATAACACTCAGGATTAATCACCATCATACAATAACATAATGATCTGATAACCTAGTTTAAGTGCGGAAGCATATAAATAAAGTAACGCAACAGTGTCAAACACCCTACGGTGCTACAAGGTACCAAATCTAAGTCTACATACTCATAAATTTATTACAATCATCCCAAACATATCATAGCAATAATCACATAAACCAAATACCAAGTGAAACAGTAGGAATCTTCACATGCTTCAACAAACGTCCTAGCTAGATGGTCCCGCAGCGGATTTCCCTTTTCCTGTAAAAATGTAACAACTGAGGGGTAAGCGAATGCTTAGTGAATACCAATGATTTTACACATTCCACAAACCCTTATGATGCCCCCAGAAGTAACACCGGTAACGCATACCGTATACTTCCACACGTACACATAGTACGCAAACCCGAGCCGCAACTCCTTCGAGATGACGCTCGGCATAAGAAAAACAATCCATCTGAGGCAAACGTACGATCGGGGATGACCTACTGCCTATCCTGACCACAGAGGTGTCAACTCTTGGTCATATAGCACAGTAACATCGGAGTACAGATGCGACCCTCAGGTCCACCAATAAGATGCACAACAAAGAAACGGACATGCAACAAGTATGAATGTGCATCAACATATACGCAAGTTAGTAGAGTGTCAAACGAAAGTGAAACAACATGCCTCAGCAGGCGAAACAAACATAAAGCAGATGCAGACATGTTAAAATCAGAGGTACTCACCGTGGGTGCGTTATTAACTTTATCCAAATTTTATTTCTCCTCGGGCTTTCAACCGGATCACAAAGTACCCCACTGTGGGTTAAACAACACCACAAGGGACCTGTAATTCATTTGTAACAACACATCATGTCAATAATTGTTTAAATCCATAAAACCAAGTTTTACAAGTTCTGCAATATTTTTTCCCATTTTGGATCCATATCCAAATTCGAACCACAACTAAGTTTGAACCCAACTCAAGTTCAAACCTTATCCTTTGAATGACTTTTGTTATTTTATGTATTGTCTATGGGTTTCATTCATATTATTCGAGTTTAGAGAGTGGGTTTCAATTTTTAGGCATCAAATTCGAATTTTAGGGGCTAAATTCGAATTTCCCTTCGATTTTAAGGCTAAACTCGAACATATAGAGATAAATTCGAACCATATTCGAATTTAGGGACCCAAATTCGAATTTAGGGACCTAAATTCGAATCCCATAATGTTAAATTCGAATATACACTCGAATTTAGTGCAAAAATCGACTTTGTTCTTGCATTTCGACTATGTTCTTGGTATTTTCGAGTTTGTTCATATCCACAACTTAAATCTTTCATTTCTAAGCCTAAAATCATGAATATGTTATGTATTATGCCTAGGTTTGATTATATTACGCATACTCTATCATATTCTAGCTAAAACTCAAGCAAAATCGGCTTTATTAATGCAAGAAATGCTAAATTCGAATTTCATGTTTTCAAAACCGAGATATATAAACTTAAAAGGGTCGATTCTTACCTCAATCCGTATGAAATCAAGAATCCAACCGTAGATTGTTGTAGTACTCCTCGAGATCTTTCCGATGACGTATAAATCTCGATAATCGGCCGGTCGGTTTGTGAGATAATCTAGAGAGAAGTAGAGAGCGTTTCTAGAGAGAGAGAGAGAGAGAGTGAAATGAAAATGAATAGCTTTTAGCCTTTTTATTCAACTTTCATCATTTTTGCACATTTCACCCCTCAACTTAACAGGTTCCATAAAATACTGATTTATTCTTAAATTTATCATTACTAACTTTTATAATCTTAATACTTCATAATAATAATTCAGAGTTCAAATTTTCTTAAAATAACAACAAACTTTCTAAATATCCCAAATACATAATAATTGCTCATAATTCAACTTAATTATAAATTATCCGCCTAAATAGATCCAAATTACAGTAATTGAATTCGAGGATGTTACATATACAATACTAATAACGGTTACATTGCAGCAACAATTGAAAATATAATGGGTGAATTGAATGTTAATTGATCAAAATAACCACAGATTGAACTAAAGCCAAAGCCGAAGGCCATGGCCTTCTTGGCCTAAGTTACGGACTGATGCAAAACAGAAAACAGTGACCATTTTAAGTTCATGGGTTTTGAATTCATTCTTCAAATTAACCCATTAAATTGCAAGAATCATCAATCAACACATGTTAAGAACATGCATAAACTTAGTTTATGATGTTATATATATTTTATTAATAAACCAGATCAACCATATTGCTAAATCATTAAGATAAACCATAAAAGAAATAATACCTGAATCCATTGATATCGTCTTCTTTATGCGAACGATCAGGGTTGTGAGAGTCTTCCTCACCTAAAGCCTTAATGTTCTATACCGAACAGCAGATCTCTGATAGATGGAGATTAGGGATCTTAGGGTTGCTTTAGGGTATTAGGGACCCTCACTATATATAGAATGAGAATTAGGGTTACCATCAAACTCTAAAGCCCATTAATATTAGTTTATTAATTAATAGCTCAATAAGTCTATTAGAGATAAAGCCCAATAATTTAAACATATAAGCCCACTAAATAGAAATTCTAACAATCTCCCACTTGGGCTTATAATGTTTGAAATTGTATTACAGATATCCTTAGGCGCGCGTCTGTAACTTTATCTTTTAGACTTCCGAAATCAATCTGGTCCATTACATGTGTCAGTGATGGAACCATTGCAGCTTTCATCACACTTTAATAGTGATTAAACTCCGATGATCACCGTACTAACACATTTAATGACATAGATCAAGTGAGTTGCATGAAAATTGCATGAAATTTGATTGCATATTTTCAACTGGTCCAACTTTAGTCTTAAATGTGATCAGTTCAAAATCCATATTGCAATGCAACCATTGCACATAAGTGAGCTTAGAAAGAAATTAAAACCATGAACTTTATTCTGCAGAAAACTAGAACAATTCACAATAAAACATTAAGAACCACCTTCAATTAACTCCCACTGAAACAAGGCTACATCCGTAATAACACCTACATGAGCAACATGCTCACGAAACACCGTTGGTGTTAGACCTCTAGTTAATGAGTCTGCTAGCATAGATTTGTTCTTATATTTATGTGAAAAATTGTTTATCCTGAACTCTCTCTTAACAACTAGAAACTTTGTAAAATTTCTATTATTGTCGGAATAAGGCACATCTGATTTGTTATCATGACAAGTCTTTAGTGGTATTTTAATGCAGTCAATACTTGCAACACCATGATAAATTTTCACAGCCATAATCCTTTATTGATGCCTCGTAAGAAGCAATGAATTCTACGACCATGTTAGAAAGAGCTATTAAGAATCTAATCACCAGACTCTTGTATTTTTTACTCCCACTGTTAAACATGATGCAACCAGATGTAGAAAACTGCTATTTTAGCATCCCGTAAAATCAAAGTCAGAAAACCAAATGATCTCAACATTTTCGACTTTCATATGTGAGCATATTGTATTTTGTTTTCTATAAATAGCACATTAAATGCTTAAATCTTTTGTATCTTATTTCTTTCAAAAACACTTATTTGAACACTAAAATTCTTTTGGCCTTCAAGTTTACAACCTTTCATGTTGAATCTACTCGAAACAATATCAATATAGTTCTTTTGTGACAATCCAAGTATACTTCAAAAATTGGTCTATAAGTATACGAAAAACTTGATACAAAATATGTCTAGCCAAGATCTTCCATTAGAAACTTCTTGGTTTCCAAAACAAAACCATATCACTATTTACAAGTAGAGTATCAACAATATATAGTAACATCAAGATACATTGACTCCCACTATTACTTGTAATGATTAACGATATTTACCTCAAAACCATACAAGGTAATAATTTGATAAAAATTGCAATACTACTCAGGAAAACCTAAATTCAAACCATAAATGAATTATTCATCTTAGTTACCATAAACTTTGAATCTTCAGATTCAATATCTTAAGGTCACTTTATGTAAGATGTCTCATCAATTTCTCCACTGAGAAACATTTCTTAATATCCATCTGATATGGCTCAAGATCGAATTGATTTGTTAGTGTCATTATTATTTATAAAAGAGTCATTCTAAATATCAGAAAGAAAGTCTCTTTACAACCAATAAATCTCTTTTGAGTAAAGTCTTTAACGACTGAACAATCTTTATATATTTAAATATTACCTTACGAAACCTTCTTAGTTTTAAGTATCCATATATAAGTAACCAATTGGTTTCGTACATTCAGGTAATTTGACAAGATTCCAAATGTCATTGTCTTTCATTAACTTTAATCAAATCTTTAATGGCACGAGAGTTAAAACTTTACATGACTTTGCAAAATCTGATTAGATCATCTTCTGTAAAGCCATTGTATTACATAAATTCTTGGAGATACACCAAATGATCTTCTGGAATTGCACTCCTTTACTCTCTAATGAATTTCTTTTAATGACACGTCATGAGACTATTGAGGTTGTACTATAGTGTTGTCTTGTTCCGGTCCAATGACAGGAGTTGAAGCCTGAACATTGATATCTGAATACGGAATGATATTTTGGAACAATGAAATAATAGAATCTCAAACAAAGTCCAATTATACTTCAAAGACAACTTTCTTAATTGTTTCTCCCCACAACCTCAATATTCTCAAGAAATCTAGCATTCCCTTTCTCTTTTTCTCAAAAAAACGTTATTGGTGTGCGATAACAAAACTTTTTTTTTTTTCCAAAATACCAACAAATTAGTAGCATACTACATACCTCTCTTGAGTCCAACTTATTTGGCTTGTTATGGCCTAACTTAATTTGGACAACCACATACATACAAATGCCTAATGATAGGCATATTGCCCGTCAAAGTTCGTATGAGAATCCGGTAACTACTTTGTTAGGTACATTATTCAGAATATGTATCGCGATCTCTAAGATTTCTCCTTAAAGAGACTCTAGTAAAGATGAATGACGAATCATACTCCTTACCATACCCTTAAGAGTCTTGTGTCTTCGTTCTACAAAATTATTCATGTTAGGTTTGCCTAGAGTTATGTATTGCAGAACTATACTAAATTCTTTAAGGAAAAAGAAATAATAAATCATGTCCGTTATTCTCTTGATCCATCTTATCTGTCGTATTATCATCCATCACGATCAGATTTGACGGCTTTATATTCTTTTCAAGCTGAAATGCAACATCAACTTAAATAAACGTCCAATGATTGAGATTTCTTATAAACTGTATAAAGGTAAAAAAAAAAAATTATTATCATCGCCCACATAGATGAATCTTTCAACATCAATTGACGATTGGAAAAAAAAAACTTTATATGATCATACTTATGTAAGTAGTATAACCGAAATCTACCACAAAGTATGTTTAGGTACAAAACTAATTTAACTTCAAAACAAAACTATCAATAGATATTTACCTTCATATGATCTGACTTCATACCAAAAGAAGTAAGTCAAGAATTACAATGTTATAAAATTACTTTTGCAGTGTTATGTGATTTTTTATTGGCGAAAGAATCAAAAGAAACCACACTTAAACAAAACAAATATACTCAATAATCAACTCATAAAAGAGTTTTAAATCAGAAATTTAATGAGATACCTATAACACCATTAATTCTAGTCTTTGGACAGAGAAATTAACTGTAAGTGGTACTCTCAGTCCAATGATGAAATACTGACAATAAATTCGGTCAAAACAACAGTCTTCCTTTGGGCCGACTATTATTCACATGAACATAACTTTATAATTGTCACGTATTCAACATTGCATGCACATCATTATTTGGCAAAAATTATGCCAGCCTTTGGGTCAATCATAATTCGTATAAATAATTATGTACAGTCATCTATGTATTTAAAAAATCAACTAATTATATAAAAGATGTTACTTTGGCAACATTTATTATAAATTAATTGAATGAAAATACTAGACCAATTAATAGGGGTGTGCAAAATAACCGAACCCGAATAACCCACCCGAACCGAATCTTGAACGGGTTATTTGGGTCGGGTTATTCGGTTTTCGGTTTTGTTAATCGGGTTAAATGGTACCCGAATAACAATTTCGGTTCGGGTATCGGGTAAGATTCATGTTTATTCGGGTACCCAAATAACCCGAATAACCCGTTTAGTTTTAAAATTCCCAATTTTAGTTAGAATTAGAAATGTTTATATATAATAATGTAAAGATTTAAATACCCAATTTTAATAGTCAAACCATTTAACCCATGTATCCAAATTATCCAATTCATTTAACTCGTTTAAACTAATTTGTAAAGTATTTCATTTTTTATATCAAAACCGAATAACCCATTTAACCCAAACCGATTAACCCGATACCCATTTAACCCGAAACCGATTAACTCGTTCCCTTATTTGGTTCGGGTTCGGCCAAAGAACCCACACCCTCAAACCCGAATAACCCGAACCGAATAACCCGATACTCATTTAACCCGCCCGAATAACACCCCTACCAATTAAGAGTTTTAACAAACATTCATACAATATATCGTTACAAAACGATACCTCAATTATAAATGATACTCTTAGTATAATGATCAAACATTGACATCTAATCCGGTCAAACGATAGTCTTCCTTTGGGCCGACTATTGCCTATATGGATAAATAAATTTATAGTGGTTACCATCAAACTCTAAAGCCCATTAATATTAGTTTATTAATTAATAGCTCAATAAGTCTATTAGAGATAAAGCCCAATAATTTAAACATATAAGCCCATTAAATAGAAATTCTAACATATGATTAACACTCATTTTTTTGATAAATTTTTTAGATTGAAAAACATGATGAACATATATATATTTACCAAAGCCGTAGGCTTAAATAAATACCAAAACATATTCTGATAATGAAATACCTTGATTTCTTGTTGTTTGTTGCTAGATTTGATGCTTTCAACGTGAATCTTGAATATTTGAAGATGAAATTGTAAATATTCTAGTGAGAGGAACCGTCGTTTAGTGAGAGAGTCTCTCATATTTCTTTCTTGATGTTGAAATGGATTGAGCATATATACATTTTATGGGTTTTTATTTGCTTATGTTTGATCATCTGACATTTTAACCTCTTAACTTTGGTTTCTTTTATTCCATGTCAAATAACATTTTTAACACTATAAATACATATATATTTTGAATGACCATCTTTTATATATATATATATATATATATATATATATATATATATATATATATATATATATATATATATATATATATATATATATATATATATATATATATATATATATATAGGGTTGGGATCATTGCAGAACCTTAATTTAGTGCAGAACTATAGAACCAATCTAAACCATTAGATTATTATATAACACTAGGGATAATATGATAATTATGCAATTAACATTGAATTAATAGTAGCCTACCAAGTTTGACTGGCCACTTCGACCATTTTTTACTCTTTTGATATCGAAGGTACATGCAGTGTTGAATGTGTGATATAAACTGTAATTCGACATTGAATGATCTCTATAAAATATATTGAATGGAGGTCTAGGTAAAAAATTTTTTTTACGAAAAATAAACACGTAAAATTTTTTCGAAAAAAATATATCATTACTATTCTAATTAAATCAACCAACTTTTGACTACTAATTTTGACCATTATTTTGGTTTTGTTAATTTTGAATATACATGCAGTGTTGCATCGACGTTGGATATACGACATCAAGTGTTCATTCGACATTGAATTATATCGGTCATGCTACATTGCATGGTGGTCTGGTAATATTTTTTTTACAAAAAATAAACATGTAAAATTTCTTCAAAAAAAATATGTCATTACTGTTCTCATTAAATCAACCAACTTTTGACTACTAATTTTGACCATTATTTTGGTTCTGTTAATTTTGAATGTACATGCAGTGTTGCAGACGTTGAATATACGATATCAAGTGGTCATTCGACATTGAATGATACCGGCCATTCTACATTGCATGGTGGTCTGGGTAATTTTTTTTTACGAAAAATAAACACGTAAAATTTTTTCGAAAAAAATATATCATGACCGGTCTCGTTTTAAAGAGTATAAAATTCTCGTTTTTATGGTATAATTTTTTTGATTTAACAATTAATCATATTAATGTTATTTTAATTTAAAGAAATATGATATTTATTTTACTAATGCCAATCTTTTTGCTATTTTCAATCTATTCCTTTTTTACCCCTGAAAGATTTAAAAAATCACTAATGCCAATCTTTTTTTCACTAATTCCAAACTTTATGGTGTAACAACCTAGTCTTTTTTTCACTAATTCCAAACTTTTGATCTAGTCTTAAATTCAGTATTTGAACCGATAATGTAATATTATTACATTATTTGAATTATAATTTAATTAAGTTTTGAAATATTTAATTAAATTATATAAATATTTAAATTATGATTTAATAAATTATTAAAGATAATTAAATAAATGAGATATATGATACAAAAGTAATAGTGGGTTAAGTAGCAAATATAACTAGATGAAGTATATAAACGAGATTTATGAATAATTAATCACTTGTTACTCTCTCTCTACTCTCTCTCTCTCTACACACTCTCTCTCTACTCTCTCTCTACAAATCTCACAAATTCATCTTTAATCACCACAAGTTACAATCAAATTAGAGTTTTAGTCAAGAAAGAGTTACAGGAAGTGATAAACTGCAACAATCTACAAAGAATTCGAGGTAAAAATCGACATCTTTAGCTTTTATATTTTCGGTTTTTAAGAATAAATTCGAATTTGACTATTTTGTGTGATTAAAGTTAATTTAGCTCGAGTTTTAACTAGATTATGTATAATATAATCGAAACTAGGCTTAATACTTAGTATATTTATGATTTTAGACTTAGAAATTCATGATTTAAAGCTGTAAATTATGAACAAATTCGAAATGCCATGAACAAACTCGAAATGCATGGAACAAAATCGAATTTTAGCTAAAATCGAGTCATGGGCTTCGAATTTAATTCCCTTATTCGAGTTTAACCCCAAAATCGAAGGGGGATTCGAATTTAATCATAAATTCGAGATGTGGATTCGAATTTAAGTCCCTCTTTTGAATTTAATGTTTTAGAATTTAGCTTGGAGTTCGAATTTGATATAATATACCTTCGAATTTAGTTATAGGTTTGAATGGGGGTTCGAATTTGAGTATATACTCGAATTTAATGTCTTCAAGTCTAGTATATATATTCGAATTTAATATATATGTTCGAAATTGTTATATAAATTCGAAACCCATTCCCTAAATTCGAATATATTGAATAAAACACATAAACAACGCATGAATTAACAAAATGAATATATATTAATATATATATACTGATCCTTTGAGAACTTAGTGAAACAATGAATACAAATGAAAGAATGATTTATGAATGAACAAGTTATCAGAATCAGATGAAATAAAGATTTAAAGACTAAAAGATGATGATATTAACATGATATGATATGATTCTGGACAGGTTCAGTGAAACTCTGAACATTGATTTAAAGATTTAAAAGCGGGTCAAAGATTTGAATTGACAGAGAACAGATTGACAAAGATAAAATCCTGAGATAACTCGGGTGGCAGATTTTACATCTGTTTGATAAAGACCCCAGATCTGTGAGTTATAGATATTCAGATTTAACATGCTTGAATTTCCGGTTGAGACATATTGTTGATGCTAGATTCATTTGACATTCAGATTGTGACCTGTGCACACCATGGTTCGGTGTTGCCCAGTGGATCATGATAGCTATTTGATCATCATTTGATGTTATTGCATTTACAGTTCATTTCTGATATTACTTTGAGATTATTGCTATCATGACTTTGAATACATATGTTTCATCATTGCATAAACTTGACATATTGATTCAGCTTGATTAGCCTTGATTGGTCTATTGTTCTAGACCTGGCTATTTCACCATGTCTATTGAACTTGGTAATGACCTCCGATGTCCCGCCACGTTGATTTACTGGTAGCTAGCCCAGTATGTGGCTGATCCCCACGATTTAAGCGTGAGCGTGGCTTGAACATCATCCGACTCTATGACTTCTATGTCTCAATCATGAGGGCTGTAGCAGCAGCCAAGACATATCACGCTAGAACTTATGATCCGCTTGACGATGCATGTTAATTTGAAAATCTATTTACTCACTAAACATTGCTTACAGTTGCTACTTAACATTTTTACAGGAAAAGACAAAGGAAAGTCACCTGCCGGACCTAGTACTTAGGTCTCACAAGATCAAGACAGGAGTTCTCATAGACCTCTACTCAGCAAACCCTTTTGGTACTAATTGGATGATGATAACATGATGGTCTGGGTAGATTTATATTGATTATATGATGACTTGAATTAGATTAGACTTGTGCCCTTTATAAGTTTAATTTGAAAACTTAATCTGTATTAAACTTAATCCTAATATGCTTGTACATGTAATTTATAATTCCGCAATTAATTACCCTATCTTAGTTTGATTGATATCGTATTGCATGATGTGGGACCTAGCCTCGTGAGAACTGCCCCGTAAGGGGTGGTCTTCACATATGGTTTTAATCAAGACCATTAAATTAATCTAATCTATGGACGATATTGGTTCTACGGTTCTACACTAAATTAAAGTTATGCAATGACCTCATATATATATATATATATATATATATATATATATATATATATATATATATATATATATATATATATATATATATATAATTAAAATTACATTGCAAATCTATGATTGAAATTTCATTTAACATGTTAAATCACATATAATTAGGCTCCGATTATGGGCTCCACCACGCATAACTTCGTCCTCGAACTTGTTTATGTTCAGATTAACATAGCTTAGGAATTACAAAGTAGGTAGGAATTCCCAAAATCTGACACAAACATTCTGATGATTACTGAACGAGCAACATATGCATTTCACAACCTTTTCTTCTTTGGTCTTTATAACCGATACATACACTGGCTTTTTGATGTTATGATGGCTTTTTGATATTATGAAGCTTATTTGCTTACTTATGTAATGACATAAGGAAATATTAGGATTTCTGCTTATCACATATACATTTTCTGTGATGATTGATGCTTTGCGATTCAATATGTCTTTCAATTGATTCGGATATCAGTTTGATATATTAAGATAGCTTATCTATCGTTTCTTTGATTTTAAACTGGTTATACTTCTTTGGAGTCTGATAACTATACTTTATTGCATAATCCCATTTCATTGATGATGCTTATGATCATCAATCGCTTAGCAGATTATAATTTGTATTGATCGTTGTCAAAACTTTGAAATGACTTTTAAATTGTAAAACCCTAAATTCAAGATTGCTTCAATAGACAGGTAGAATAAGAATTCCATATTGGGTATCTCACCTGGAAGAGTCCAATACCTTCATTCATGTAGAATTAAAATTGGCTTTCACGTAGACTCTTTAGGGACAATCGTTTGATCTTATAAGAATCTCACTCAGGCAAGTGATATTCTCAATCAGAGCTATAGTTAGAAATTCCTTTACTAAGGAATTCAGGACAAAGACGGACTATGCATCTGTACTCAGACAATAGGCACACTCATTGTAGTCTTAGAGCTCTAGCCTTTTACGGACTTTCATACGAAGCTTATGACAGTGTAATTATCGCCTTGTAGACTTTGTTTCTTAATACATTTTATAAGACAACACTCTTTTAGACTTTTGCTTATCTCAGACTTTGCGTTTTTGATTCCGTTTGTTTTGACATTTGATGCTTGACAATTTGATTTAAAGATCACATTCTTATTGTTTTTATTGAATTATCAACTTCCACCTCTGCCTCATTTAAGACACGCTGTAATCATTCAGATTACTAGGATTTATGAAGTAGCTTGTGTTTGGAATCCAGTCTTGCTTTCCACAGAGCTTTTGAATTATACGTGATTCAGACACAGATACCTATATTGCTTATAGGTAGAAATTCTGATATGAAAGTCATTTATGACATAACTTCAACTGATACAACCTCTATGTCTTCCGCTTTATAGATGAAAGTACATTCAAATCGATGACATATTTGTATAGTCTAACTTAATACTTACTTTGGAATCACATTTCGATTCACTTATTACATAGTCTTTGAATATTCATGGTTGAAAGTGTATTATAACTAATGACTTTGTTCTTTTACAAAATCACACTAGAATCATATTCATGATCATAACTTGATTTAATTGAGATATAAGATTCGTGTGATTCAAAAGCTAATATATAAGGGTTCCTGCATTGAAGTTCTCTTTGTATGTACAATAATATTCACTTGTTGAGATGACACTGGATCACACAGTCACAGTCTTGCATGATTTCTTAAGACTTATACTAGATCAGGCTGAGATCTTTCTGATTGATCAATTGATAGAAACTATGATATCCATTATAAAGCTATTGCTTTGACTCATATAAATAATATCATCAGTGCCATTATACAATGACATTTACAACTAATTCAATTACATGGGTGAATACTCTTTCCATATAAGGGTTGTATCCTTAGTATACCCATCATTAATATAATTTTCAAAAATAAAGTCCTATTGTTGTGACTCAAAACATTTAGTTAGGCCTAGTTGTTATAGCTGAGAAAAAGTTGTTATAAATGATAAATGTGACATCCTTGCCACATTAACCACAATCATAACACTCATGATTAAACTCATCACATTAATTAAACAATAATGATCTGAATACTTAATACAATGCGGAAGCAATAAAATACATAAATAAAATACAAGTGTTAAACACCCTACGGTGCTACAAGGTTCCAAACTAGGTCTACATACTCTATACATTTTTTCAACATCCCAAATTATTACAACATTGGTCCCATATTTCAGTTGCCCGATTGAGTAGTAGCAAATCTTCCAAGACTTCAAAAACGACCTAACTAGAAGGTCCGACAACGGATTTTCCTTTTCCTGTAAAAAGTGAGCAACTAGGGGGTAAGCAAAGCTTAGTGAGTACAGAGATTACATATTCAGCAGATATTTATGCAGCACACAAGGGTAACACTGGCAACACACGTCGTATACCCTCTTCGTACACGAAGTACGGATACGAGTTGCAGCTCCATCGTGCCATTGCACAGAATTAAACATTCATTTGAGGCGGACATTACCATCTGGGATGCTACACCTGCCCATCAGGACCTCGGAGGGATCAGCTCCAGGTCATATAGCCTCGGTAGCATCAAATTACCAATCATGACTCTTAAGCCCATCAGAAGATGCACAACAAAGATAAGGACATGCAACAAGCAACAATGTGCATCAACAATTACGCAAGTCAGTAGAGTTCCAAACGAAAATGAAACAACAGGACTCAATGAACACAACTGAAAATAAATAAATGCAGACATATATAATCCTAGGTACTCACAGTGGGTGCGTTGTGTAACCTCAATTAATATTATTTCTCCTCGGGCTTTCAACCGGAAGCACAAAGTACCCCACTGTGGGTTAAACAACACCACACGGGACCTGTTAGTCAGTGTAATAGAACATCCATGTCAATAACTGTTCAAATCTTTAAAAACTTACATTTTGTAAGTTTTTAGAAAATTTGACCAGAAATTCGGGTCCCATCCGAATTCGGACCTCACCCGAATTCGGATGACCCAATGCCATCCTTAGAAAGTTTTATGCTGAGAACCCATCTGAAATTTGGATTATACAGTGACCCAAACTCGGATGCCCACAGATCCGAAATTTGTATCATTAACTTGTAATATTCCTTAAATTTCCATCCGAAGTTCATCCATCCGAAACTCGGATGGATCCGAGTTCTTATATCATCCGAAATTCGGATGATCCGAGTAATGTTTCTTTAGATCCGAGTTCATACTTGTGCAGTTTTATTATTTTCCAGATTAAATTTAATTATTTTTGAAGTTAACCAATAACTGAAAACTGTTAAGACAAACTTAAATGCACTCTTTTTAACACTTTTAACACCAAATCTGTGCATAATATATACCAAATTAGGCCCCTTTTTGGCCATTTTCATCAATTCGTCGAACACAAACACTAAACACATAGTTAATTTCAGAACTTATACTTAGGGCTCGAATCAGAAGCTGAAATTTGATACATAGCATCCCAAACACTCGATTTGAACAAATCCACTATAATATACAACATGCATCATCATCTACAACCGAAATCATTGTTTTGGTTTTCATAAAAAACGAATATAAAACCTTCAAAATTCATAATTTGAGTAATTCTTACCTCAAATTTGTTGTTTGCAGTGTTTATAGTTCCTCCTTAGCAACTTATCTCCAAATTTTCGGCCTTTAATTCCAACGTTTTTATGATCTTGAATTGTTGAAGTTGAGAGAACCGTGGTTTGAGAGAGAGAGAGTGTGTGTGAGTTTTAGAGAGAGAGGGAGATGACCAAAGTTGAACGGTCATCTCCAATATATTTGTTATTTTCCTTATTTACACATTACACCGCTCTACTTATCTGATTTCATTAAATAATGTTCCATCTTTATTCTTTTATCATCACCAATAATTATAATTAATCATACTTATTTAATAATCTAAAATTTCTTAACATAACAACAAACTTTTTAAATTTCTGAATACATAATTATCTTTCATAATCCAACTTAATTACTTTAAATACAAAATTAAACCAATTAACCTCGATTACAACAATTTAAATATGAGAATGTTACAATAAATTTAAACGAAGTTGTTGTAATCTTAAATAATTAAAAATGTGTTGCTATAACTAGTAAAATTTTGAGTAAGTTTCTATAATCAAGACTTATAATAAAGTAGATTCCTATTTCTCATAACTAACTCATAAAAAGTCAAGTTCTAGTTTGGAAAGAAGGGGAAACCTTTGTGGACTATTGTAGAGGCTTCTATAAGGTACAAACAAATAATTTAATCTAATAATAGATTTATAAGCAATATAGGGTAGAGGTGAAAAAAAGACTGGTTCGGGTGGGATTGGACCGGTCTAAGGTTAGGGCAGTCCGGTCGAACACAAACACTAAACACATAGTTAATTTCAGAACTTATACTTAGGGCTCGAATAAGAAGCTGAAATTTGATACATAGCATCCCAAACACTCGATTTGAACAAATCCACTATAATATACAACATGCATCATCATCTACAATCGAAATCATTGTTTTGGTTTTCATAAAAAAAAATATAAAACCTTCAAAATTCATAATTTGAGTAATTCTTACCTCAAATTTGTTGTTTGCAGTGTTTATAGTTCCTCCTTAGCAACTTAAATTTTCGGCCTTTAATTCCAACGTTTTTATGATCTTGAATTGTTGAAGTTGAGAGAACCGTGGTTTGAGAGAGAGAGAGAGAGTGTGTGTGTGTGTGAGTTTTAGAGAGAGAGGGAGATGACCAAAGTTGAACGGTCATCTCCAATATATTTGTTATTTTCCTTATTTACACATTACACCCCTCTACTTATCTGATTTCATTAAATAATGTTCCATCTTTATTCTTTTATCATCACCAATAATTATAATTAATCATACTTATTTAATAATCTAAAATTTCTTAAATTTCTTAACATAACAACAAACTTTTTAAATTTCCGAATACATAATTATCTTTCATAATCCAACTTAATTACTTTAAATACAAAATTAAACCAATTAACCTCGATTACAACAATTTAAATATGAGAATGTTACAATAAATTTAAACGAAGTTGTTGTAATCTTAAATAATTAAAAATGTGTTGCTATAACTAGTAAAATTTTGAGTAAGTTTCTATAATCAAGACTTATAATAAAGTAGATTCCTATTTCTCATAACTAACTCATAAAAAGTCAAGTTCTAGTTTGGAAAGAAGGGGAAACCTTTGTGGACTATTGTAGAGGCTTCTATAAGGTACAAACAAATAATTTAATCTAATAATAGATTTATAAGCAATATAGGGTAGAGGTGAAAAAAAGACTGGTTCGGGTGGGATTGGACCGGTCTAAGGTTAGGGCAGTCCGGTCGAACACAAACACTAAACACATAGTTAATTTCAGAACTTATACTTAGGGCTCGAATCAGAAGCTGAAATTTGATACATAGCATCCCAAACACTCGATTTGAACAAATCCACTATAATATACAACATGCATCATCATCTACAATCGAAATCATTGTTTTGGTTTTCATAAAAAAAATATAAAACCTTCAAAATTCATAATTTGAGTAATTCTTACCTCAAATTTGTTGTTTGCAGTGTTTATAGTTCCTCCTTAGCAACTTAAATTTTCGGCCTTTAATTCCAACGTTTTTATGATCTTGAATTGTTGAAGTTGAGAGAACCGTGGTTTGAGAGAGAGAGAGAGAGTGTGTGTGTGTGTGTGAGTTTTAGAGAGAGAGGGAGATGACCAAAGTTGAACGGTCATCTCCAATATATTTGTTATTTTCCTTATTTACACATTACACCCCTCTACTTATCTGATTTCATTAAATAATGTTCCATCTTTATTCTTTTATCATCACCAATAATTATAATTAATCATACTTATTTAATAATCTAAAATTTCTTAAATTTCTTAACATAACAACAAACTTTTTAAATTTCCGAATACATAATTATCTTTCATAATCCAACTTAATTACTTTAAATACAAAATTAAACCAATTAACCTCGATTACAACAATTTAAATATGAGAATGTTACAATAAATTTAAACGAAGTTGTTGTAATCTTAAATAATTAAAAATGTGTTGCTATAACTAGTAAAATTTTGAGTAAGTTTCTATAATCAAGACTTATAATAAAGTAGATTCCTATTTCTCATAACTAACTCATAAAAAGTCAAGTTCTAGTTTGGAAAGAAGGGGAAACCTTTGTGGACTATTGTAGAGGCTTCTATAAGGTACAAACAAATAATTTAATCTAATAATAGATTTATAAGCAATATAGGGTAGAGGTGAAAAAAAGACTGGTTCGGGTGGGATTGGACCGGTCTAAGGTTAGGGCAGTCCGGTCTCGGTTCAGTATTGTGACACCCTTGCCACATTAACCACCATTTACCATTCACCCAGGATTAATCACCATCAAACAGTTATATAATGATCTGATTACCTAATTAAAATGCGGAAGCATAAAGTACGAAAATAAAATAATACAAGTTCGTCTAACACCCTACGGTGCTACCAGGTTACATGACTAGGTCTACATACTCAAAAGTATTCAATCATCCCCAAATTTATTACAACGGTAATTCCATAAACCAAATACCAAGTGAAACAGTAGGAATCTTCAAATGCTTCAACAAACGTCCTAGCTAGATGGTCCCGTAGCGGATTTCCCTTTTCCTGTAAAAATGTAACAACTGAAGGGGTAAGCGAATTGCTTAGTGAATACCATAAGATTTTACACATTCTACAAATCCTTATGATGCCACCCAGAGTAACCGCGGTAACACATACCGTATACTCCACACGTACCCAAGGTACGCAAACCCGAGCCGCAGCTCCTTCGAGCCGACACTCGGCATAAGAAAACCAACCATCTGAGGCAGACATTACATCGGGGATGACTTACTGTCTATCCTGACCATAGAGGTTTCAAACTCTTGGTCATATAGCACAGTAACATCAGAGTTCAGATGCGACCACGCAGGTCCATCAAAAGGATGCACAACAAATGAACGGACATGCAACAAGTATGAATGTGCATCAATACATATACGCAAGTTAGTAGAGTGCCAAACGAATATGAAACAACATGCCTCAGCAGGCAATGCAAACATAAAGCAGATGCAGCAATTTTAAAATCAAAGGTACTCACAATGGGTGCGTTATAAACTTCAAGTAAATTTTTATTTCTCCCCGGGCTTTCAACCGGATCACAAAGTACCCCACTGTGGGTTAAACAACACCACAAGGGACCTGTTAAATCAGTTGTAACAACACATTGTGTCAATAACTTGTTTAATTTTTGTAAAACCAAATCTTATAAGTTGCAACATTTGATCCCCATTTCGGTCCATAGCTAAATTCAATCCTCAACTAAGTTTTAACCCATTCCTTTGAATAACTTTTGTTATTTTATGCGTTGTCTATGTGTTTCATTCAATATATTCGAGATTGTGGACAATTATATGCATCAAATTCGAATTTGGGGGATTAAAGTCGAATCCCATGGTTAAAGTCGAACCCCATTCGACTTTAGGGTTAAAGTCGAACCCTATCTCGAATTTAGAGTCTAAATTCGAACCCTATGTTGTTAAACTCGAATTCATGCTCGAATTTAGTACAAAAATCGAGTTTGTTCTTGCATTTCGACTTTGTTCTTGACATTCTCGAATTTGTTCATATACACAGCTTAAATCATACATTTCTAAGTCCAAAAACACAAATATGATACGTATTAAGCCTGGTTTCGATTCCATTATACATACTCTATCATATTCTAGTTAAAACTCAAGCTAAATCAACTTTATTCATGCAGAAAATGACAAACTCGAATTTCTTGTCTTCAAAACCGAAATATAGAAACTTAAAAGGGTCGATTCTTACCTCAATTCGTACGAAATCACGAATGCAACCGTAGATTGTTGTAGTACTCCTCGAGATCTTTCCGATGACGTATAAAACTCGATAATCGGCCGGTCGGTTTGGAAGAAATTCTAGAGAGAAGGTAGAGAGTGTAGAGAGAGAGAGAGAGTTCTAGAGAGAGAGTAACTAGTCAAAATGAAAGGCTTTGAGCCTTTTATTCCCATTTTCATCATTTTGCACATTTCACCCCTCAACTTATCCGGTATAATATTGATTTATGCTTAATTTTATCATTACTAACTTTTATAATTCATAATATTCCATAATAATGATTATAATTCCTCAAATTTCATAACTTCTTAAACTTTCAAATTTCCTTAAAATAACAACCAACTTTCATAATTCAACTTGAATTTCATTAATTTTTAAACTATTAAACCTCAAATACAGAAATTTTAACATCAGGATCTTACAGCATGGGCTCCACCACGCTCAAACTTCGTCCTCGAAGTTATGTGGATTCAAACAATTGCGGATATTTCCTCAACATTTCCGACTGAGCTTCCCATGTATGATTCGCTCCCTTATGATGCTTCCAACGTATAAACACCATTTCGATCTCCTTACTCCTTAGCTTTTTCATCTTTGTGTCTAACACACATTCCGGCTCTTCAACATAGCGGAGCCTTTCATCAACTTGCAGCTCAGTGTGGTCTGCCCAATCCTCATTTCCAGTATTAAACGATTTCCTGAGATTCCCAACATGAAACACCGGGTGGATGCCCGACATCTCTTCAGGCAATTCCAAACGGTATGACTGATTTCCAATCTTTTCGGTAATTCTGAATGGTCCGACGAATCTGGGAGCCAACTTTCCTCTCTTCACAAAATGAGTAACACCCCTCATAGGTGATACTTTCAGATACACCCAATCATTTACCTCAAAACTAATTGGCTTGTGTCTTTTATCGTAATAACTTTTTTGACGATCCTGGGCCTCTTTCATATTCTGTCTCACCAACTGAATCTTCTCATTCGTTTCCTGCAATAATGCCGGCCCAGCAATCGGCGTTTCACCAGTTTCCCTCCAACATGTAGGAGTCCTACATCTTCTCCCATATAGAGCCTCAAACGGCGCCTTCTTGATCGTTGCATGATAGCTGTTGTTGTACGAGAACTCTATCAGTGGCAAATGATCGTCCCAATTACCACCAAGATCCAATACACACGACCTCATCATATCTTCTAAAGTAAGGATGGTCCGCTCACTCTGACCATCAGTTTGCGGACGATAAGCCGAACTCATTGCTATTCTCGTACCCAACCCTTCTTGTAAAGCCGACCAAAAGTTGGAAGTAAATCGGCTGTCCCTATCCGATACAATAGACTTTGGCAACCCGTGTCTAGAAACTATCTCAGCCACATAAATCTGTGCTAACTTTTCCAAAGAATAGCTTTCCAGGATCGGTATAAAGTGTGCTGATTTGGTCAATCTATCAACGATCACCCAAACAGCATCATGTTGTCGCCTAGTCTTTGGCAGTTTTGTAACGAAATCCATAGTAATGTGCTCCCACTTCCATTCCGGAATGGGAAGCGGTTGCAAACTACCGTAAGGTTGTTGGTGTTCGGCTTTCACTAACCGACAAGTCCTGCATCTTTCCACATACTGTCCTATATCCTTCTTCAATCCGGGCCACCAAAAGTCCGCTTTAAGTTCATTGTACATCTTTGTGCTCCCGGGATGTACAGAAAATTTCGATTGATGCGCTTCTTTTATTATCACTTTTCTCATACCTCCATACTTTGGCACCCAGATTCTTCCGTACACACCTTTCAATCCTGATTCACTAGTTTCCATATATTTAATTTGTACTCTTATATCCTCAACACCAACATTCTCGTCTTTCAAGGCTTCCTCTTGAGCAGCCTTGACATCATCAATAATAGTGGAGGTCAGCATTGTAGACGTCATCATATAACAGCAATCCTTAACATATGCTTTGCGACTCAAAGCATCGTCTACCACGTCAGCCTTTCCAGGATGGTAAAGGATCTCACAGTCGTAATCCTTTATTAATTCCATCGAACGTCTCTGCCTCATACTTAGCTCCTTCTGACTAAAAATATATTTCAAACTCTTATGATCCGTATAAAGTTGACACTTAGTACCGTACAGATAGTGCCTCCATAACTTCAATGCAAATGTGACTGCTGTCAACTCAAGATCATGAGTTGAATAATTCTTTTCGTGTTGCTTAAGCTGTCTCGAGGCGTATGCTATCACTTTTCCTCGCTGCATCAGTACAGCGCCTAGTCCCAACCTCGAAGCATCGGTGTAAACCACAAAATCCTCATTGCCCTCAGGTAAGGCAAGTATCGGCGCCTCACTTAATACCTTCTTCAGAACCTCGAATGACTCTTGTTGCACGGTTTCCCAAACAAAAGGTACATTCTTCTTCGTCAATGCAGTCAAGGGGACTGCAATCTTTGAGAAATCCTTAATAAATCTCCGATAATATCCTGCCAGCCCAAGAAAACTTCTAACTTCATTAGCTGATCGAGGCGGCTCCCAGTTCTTTATTGCTTCAACTTTGGCTGGATCCACAGAAATCCCAGCCCCCGAAATCACATGTCCCAAAAACTGAATCTGTTGCAGCCAAAACTCACACTTTGAGAACTTGGCATACAACCTTTCTTTTCTCAGCAATTCTAATAGTTCCCTTAGATGTTCAACATGCTCAGCTTCAGTCTTAAAATACACCAATATGTCATCAATAAACACAATTACCGATTTATCCAACATCGGTCTACACACTCTATTCATTAGATCCATAAACACTGCCGGGGCGTTGGTTAGCCCAAAATGCATTATCAGAAACTCGTAGTGACCATACCGAGTCCTGAAAGCTGTCTTTGGCACATCTTCCTCTCGAATCTTCAATTGATGATATCCTGACCTCAGATCAATCTTAGAAAATACATTAGCCCCATGTAACTGATCGAACAAATCGTCTATCCTCGGCAACGGATACTTGTTCTTAATAGTCAGCTTATTCAACTCCCGGTAATCAATGCACATTCGCATTATGCCATCCTTCTTTTTCACAAACAAAACAGGGGCTCCCCACGGTGATGAACTCGGTCGAATGAAGCCCTTGTCCAACAATTCTTGAAGCTGTGTCATCATTTCTTTCATCTCCATTTGGGGCAAGGCGATAAGGAGAACGAGCTACCGGTGCAGCTCCAGGGATCAGATCAATTTTAAATTCCACTTGTCTTTCAGGCGGCACGCCAGACAAGTCTTCTGGAAACACATCCGGGAATTGTGAAACAACAGGCACATCGGCCAAAGTACTCTTCTCAGCCTTGGCATCAATAGCATATGCCAGGTAGGCGTCACACCCCTTTGCAACAAGCTTTCGAGCTTTTGCAATGGTCAACAGACACAGATCCCCACTTCTCCTATCCCCGTAAGTACAGATCTCACGCCCCTCCGGTGTAGTTATCTTTATCATCCGCTTCTTACAAACGATGTGAGCTTCATTCTCAATTAACCAGTCCATCCCGACAATCACGTCAAATTCACTAAACTCAATCGGTATCAGGTCCAAATTGAAGACTACATCTTCAATTACTAACGTGCAGTTACGATATACGTGGTCTACCTGGACTAGAGTGTTACTAGCAGTTTCTATGTCAAGTACGGCAGATAATTTAGACAAAGACATAGCAAGTTGTTGTGCAAACATAGTAGATACAAACGAGCGGTTGGCACCAGAATCAAATAGCACTCGTGCAGGTAAAGAGTTAACTATAAACGTACCAGTAACCACCTCCGGGTTTTCTCTGACCTCCTTTGCGGTAATCTGGAATGCACGAGCTGGTGCCCTTTGTGGCTGGTTCCGGCGGTTGACTGAACTACCACTAGATCCTCCAGACGATCGAGTCGACGATGGAGCAGCAGCTGCTGGAGCGTTCTTTCGGCAGTTTCTACTATAGTGCCCCCATACACCACATTTATGGCAAGCATCCGATCTCCGTGGGCACTCATTCTGATAGTGGCCCAACTCTCCACAACAAAAACATGCACGTCCGTTGGTGCACTTGCCGAAATGTTCTAAATGACATTTGTTGCAGTACTGTGGCTCAGTGTTGATAGAGTACGCTCGAGCACGACCAGAAGAACTAGATTGTCGACGAAAAGACTGTTGCGGTGAATATTGGGATGATCGTGAAGAACCCGAGTAGCCCCCGTCGCGTTGACGTTTCGGTGGTGAAGGTTGTGTTGGGTTAGCTGAAGCAACAGCAGACCCCATTACGTACCCTGACATTCCCAAGATCTGTTCCACATTCCTGGCGGCTTCCAGTAGACCGGCAAAGGTGGGGTAGCGTACATTGCTCATTACCCTTCGAATTTCCAGATCAAGACCAGCCTCAAACCTGGTCACTTTTCTTTCCTCGGTATCCACCTGATGAGGCGCGAACAAACTCAGCCTCGTGAACTCTACCACGTACTGGGACACAGACTTAGTCCCCTGAATCAACGTCATAAACTTAGCTTCTAGTCTTCGGCGCTCATCGGCCGGGCAGTATTGCTGAGTGAAAATTTCAGTAAACTCAGCCCATTTCATTACAGCAACCTTCTCCATTGTTAGTGCATTCACCATCGAATTCCACCACATTATTGCGTCTTTGGTGAACATGGCAGTAGCGAACCGGACCATATCCTTCTCAGCACAATCGCTGATTCGGAAAGTCCTTTCTGTAGCTGTTATTCACTCCAATGCAGTAACAGCATCACCCAACCCAGTAAATTCAACTGCTCCATTTCCCTTAAAGTCCTTGAAACGACAACCCCTGGGCTTATTAGATGACCCAGTGTTGTCACCTTGCTCGTCATCGTTTCCCTCTCTTTCCTTATTCTTTCTCTTATCTTCTCTTCGCTTAGCTTCGGCCTCATCTCGAGCCCGAAACTGATCTTGTATCATCCGATTTTGCTCAGCCATCATGGCTAGCATCATTTCTCTCGTCTCTTATGGTGTCATTCCTCCTCCAGACATGTTCTGAAATATAAAACATATAACTTATTAAGTAACATGTCATTAATTTAAAGACACCACCCAATTGTCCCGTATGATAGTCAATTTCCTATGATTACTAGATCATAACCTATCTTAGTTCTAATCATTACTTAAAATCTCTACATATCATCACTTAATGTTTGAGACCAAGACCTCACGGACACTTGAATCTCAAACTACTGCTCTGATACCATCTCGATGTGACATCCTTGCCACATTAACCACCATTTACCATTCACCCAGGATTAATCACCATCAAACAGTTATATAATCATCTGATTACCTAATTAAAGTGCGGAAGCATAAAGTACGAAAATAAAATAATACAAGTTCGTCTAACACCCTACGGTGCTACCAGGTTACATGACTAGGTCTACATACTCAAAAGTATTCAATCATCCCCAAATTTATTACAACGGTAATTCCATAAACCAAATACCAAGTGAAACAGTAGGAATCTTCAAATGCTTCAACAAACGTCCTAGCTAGATGGTTCCGCAGCGGATTTCCCTTTTCCTGTAAAAATGTAACAATTGAAGGGGTAAGGGAATTGCTTAGTGAATACCATAAGATTTTACACATTCTACAAATCTTTATGATGCCACCCAGAGTAACCGCGGTAACACATACCGTATACTCCACACGTACCCAAGGTACGCAAACCCGAGCCGCAGCTCCTTCGAGCGGACACCCGGCATAAGAAAACCAACCATCTGAGGCAGACATTACATCGGGGATGACTTACTGTCTATCCTGACCATAGAGGTGTCAAACTTTGGTCATATAGCACAGTAACATCAGAGTTCAGATGCGACCACGCAGGTCCATCAAAAGGATGCACAACAAATGAACGGACATGCAACAAGTATGAATGTGCATCAATACATATACGCAAGTTAGTAGAGTGCCAAACGAATATGAAACAACATGCCTCAGTAGGCAATGCAAACATAAAGCAGATGCAGCAATGTTAAAATCAAAGGTACTCACAATAGGTGCGTTATAAACTTCAAGTAAATTTTTATTTCTCCCCGGGCTTTCAACCGGATCACAAAGTACCCCACTGTGGGTTAAA
This sequence comes from Centrapalus pauciflorus, assembly GCA_020465985.1. Taxonomy (NCBI): domain Eukaryota; kingdom Viridiplantae; phylum Streptophyta; class Magnoliopsida; order Asterales; family Asteraceae; genus Centrapalus; species Centrapalus pauciflorus. The sequence continues at coordinate 87,265 of JAANYP010008566.1, forward strand.
CAACACCACAAGGGACCTGTTAAATCAGTTGTAACAACACATTGTGTCAATAACTTGTTTAATTTTTTTAAAACCAAATCTTATAAGTTGCAACATTTGATCCCCATTTCGGATCCATAGCTAAATTCAATCCTCAACTAAGTTTGAACCCATTCCTTTGAATAACTTTTGTTATGTTATGCGTTGTCTATGTGTTTCATTCAATATATTCGAGATTGTGGACAATTATATGCATCAAATTCGAATTCGGGGGATTAAAGTCGAATCCCATGGTTAAAGTCGAACCCCATTCGACTTTAGGGTTAAAGTCGAACCCTATCTCGAATTTAGGGTCTAAATTCGAACCCTATGTTGTTAAACTCGAATTCATGCTCGAATTTAGTACAAAAATCAAGTTTGTTCTTGCATTTCGACTTTCTTCTTGACATTCTCGAATTTGTTCATATACACATCTTAAATCATACATTTCTAAGTCCAAAAACACAAATATGATACGTATTAAGCCTGGTTTCGATTCCATTATACATACTCTATCATATTCTAGTTAAAACTCAAGCTAAATCAACTTTATTCATGCAGGAAATGACAAACTCGAATTTCTTGTCTTCAAAACCGAAATATAGAAACTTAAAAGGGTCGATTCTTACCTCAATTCGTACGAAATCACGAATGCAACCGTAGATTGTTGTAGTACTCCTCGAGATCTTTCCGATGACGTATAAAACTCGATAATCGGCCGGTCGGTTTGGGAGAAATTCTAGAGAGAAGGTAGAGAGTGTAGAGAGAGAGAGAGAGAGAGAGAGAGAGAGAGAGAGAGAGTTCTAGAAAGAGAGTAACTAGTCAAAATGAAAGGCTTTTAGCCTTTTATTCCCACTTTCATCATTTTGCACATTTCACCCCTCAACTTATCTGGTTCCATATAATACTGATTTATGCTTAATTTTATCATTACTAACTTTTATAATTCATAATATTCCATAGTAATGATTATAATTCCTCAAATTTCATAACTTCTTAAACTTTCGAATTTCCTTAAAATAACAACCAACTTTCATAATTCAACTTGAATTTCATTAATTTTAAACTATTAAACCTCAAATACAGAATTTTTAACATCAGGATGTTACAGGTATTCAGTCCGTCATTTTAACTATGGTTCGGTCCACGTCCTGTCCTTCGGTTGGTTAAGGTCGGTCCGGTCTCGGTCGGTTTGATCCTTGGTCTCGATATCAGGTCGGTCTGAGTCATTTTCAACAAAAATCATAATTAAATGATCTTACTAAGTTTCAAACCTAAGACCAATAGGTGCATAAACAAGTACCTTATTCACTAAACCAAGTCTTTTTTTTATGACTTTTTATTGAGTTACTTCTTTTAATAACAAATTTTAAGTTATAACTTATCATAAAACTTAGTTATGATTCAAACTTAAAACCTAAAATTACATAAATAACATCTTATCCATTATACCTACATCATTTTTATAAGAATTTTATGGATTTATTTCTATAATAACACAATTTTAATTTTTAATTTATTAATAAATTCTATATTTTATTAGTAAACTTATATAAATTATTATAAATCTTCCTTATATACATACACATACATATACAAAACACATACATACATATTTATTCACACCTATGTACACATACATAATTACATAGCCATTCACACACACACACACACACAAACCTCAAATAGTGTATAAATTAATACAAATAGAAGTCTAGGTGCTAAGATGTTATTAGGTGATAGTTGGATATTAGAGTTAGTTTTCTATGAAAAATTCAGAACCTTTGCCATTTTCTTAATTGTACTCATACGTTTAGTGCAAAGAATCATTGTACTAATTGTGAGAGAAATTATCGTGTTCATCTTTTCATATTGGAAATCTGTGCAAAACGTAAAGACATTGATCCTACAAGTGGTATCAGAGGTTGGTGTGGATCAAGTTGAAGAAATCAATCAAAATCAGTGAGCAAATGCTTTTATTTTTTCGAGTAAATTACAGAAATGGTCACTGTGGTATGATTGAAATTATGGATATAATATCTGGTCTTTAAAAATTGCATAAATGATCCCTCAAAATACTATTTACTTGAAAAAATGGTCTCTCTTCCTCATAACTTTTTCTAAATGACGGTTTTGCCATTTTTCTCAATAACATATTTGGTCCCTCAACTATGTAATTTAGTTTCAGCTTTAGTCCTTTACATAAATTTTTTACTTTATGTTTAAATTTAAATATATTTTTATTGTTATATTTTTATTTTTTAAAATATGTTTGTTTTATTATTAGAATTATTCTAATTTGTATATTTAAATTTATTTAATTTACGTGTTTTTTATACATCAAATTTATTTATTAAAATTTTATTTATCTTATATTTTATATGTAAAAATATTTGTACATCTTTTTATAAATATTTAATTATGTTAATATATTTTATTTAATCATAACTTTTATGAGAAAAGTATAGACATTAGGACATTTTAATTTATTTATTTTGTTACGTATAGTGACACTTGTGCTATCGTTTTATTCTAATTATTTTGGGGTTTTATTCATTTTGATTTAAATATTTATTTCATAAGTAATGCATTTTAATTTACACCTACTGAAACACCCATACAATAATAATCCATGTTTAAGTGTAATTAACAATAATTAGTACAATATACTTGCGGAATTAGGGTAGAATTAAAACTTTTACAACTAATGCATCATAAGTGATGCATCTGATTAACAACTATTAATGTATACAAGGTTACAGGTCATGATCCTGCGAACGAATAGTTAAGGTCGGGAAATCGGCTACCCAAAAACCCATCACAAACAACCAAAGCATTACCGTTAGTCTCGAGTCTACAATCTTCGACAACAAAGAAGAATATGAACTTCCCGCTTGATAGCTCAAAACCTGAAAAAGGTTAAAAACTAAAGGGGTAAACAACAAAAGTTGTTTAGTGAATTCTAAGATTAATATAAATAACAGTTACACGATAGTCATGTCTATCCAACCCATATTTCCTATCAACCAAAATATAAAGGCCAATGATGGCCAATGCCAAATTAGAATGGGATCACCTCATCCTCGTTGAGGACTATCGGTGTCCCACATCAATTATTGATTTATCAAGATTCACAACAAGATGCCTCACCTCACAGAGGGATATTGGCTTTCTAAACTATAACATCATTGCACTTCATTTCACCGAGGACTATTAGCGTTCTTGACGTTTAACATTGCTTTATATTCCACTGTCACCGCCCGGCCTAGCCGAGTCAAGGTGGGGAACCAAATCAAATCTTGGGATCCACTACAATGCTCATCATAGTCGAGCCGAAGTGGGGATCCCAACGAATGTAATAGTAGCACATTGTAATGCTTTTACATAGTCGCCTTTCAAAGTCGACACGTTACATTACCAGTGTACGTACTGCTAATGACACAAATCAAAGGTGAGGACAAACATGCTTGCGGCCCAACATGTCATAATCATCGTCACGAAGGCGGCACGTTGCCGTCCTCACATGATGCCAACACCGCCACTAGGATAACTCATGCTTGCGGCCCAACGTGTCAAATAATCATCGCCCGCAGGCGGCCCGTTGTCGTCCTCACATGAGATAATCCCATCCCAATCCAATAACCACATTCCCCATGGTCGTCTAGGGTTTCTTATTAAAGTCGGGAGTAGTATTGCCTCTATCAAAGTACGAGGTTGTCCCTATCAAAGTCGGGACTTTCGAAAATCCAAGTATGTCGGCCATCTGGCATCCGACGGGGCCAGGGATATTCCATGGACATCCAAAGGGATCCAAATCATATATCGCAACAAATTAGGGTTCGAGATGACTCATGAGAGTCTATAGTGGTCCATAAGACCAATTAAAAGAAACTGCCTATGTGGTTCTGCTAACCATTCCTCATCAACGGTTCTAATACATCATCGGGGCCGTATGTTATTTCTAATAAACTTACCGATTAATTAGCCCCTTATCGCCATCCATAATCAATTAGATTGTCACGAAGGGTGACCCAATATATAACTCAAAAGTGTCATGCATATATCTCAGCTATTATTAATCAATCAAAAAAGTGATTAGTCCAACCTACGAGGTCATCAACATGACTTACCAACTTCCAACCATTATAATTCATACCGATAAGCAGTAGACATATCATATGAAATGCATAACAAACAAATCCATAATGATGTCAACTAGCATGTCAATACATTTCCAATTCATGATACAAGGGAACATGTCCAACAAGGCTACAACGAATCCATCAATATCGCATATGAATATGCATGATCAAATAGCATGTTATCAACAAAGGCATAAACAACAATTAACATGTAATCATTCATCTACATCAGTCCTAGAACTCACAGTGATTGGTTTAGTAGGATTTCACAGCCTTCCAAAGATGTTACAATAGCCCCAAAGATGGCTAGGACTTGCGATCAAGCCCCTTTCGACTCAATTCACCTATAAGCATCCATAAAGCGTACACGTAAGCCCCTGAACACAATATAAGCCCCTAAGAGTGGGCTAAAGGTATTGAGTTATCAAACTGAAAGTACTAAGTTCATATGAGGCCTTAGAAGTTCCGGAACCAATCAAAGACCCTCAAACCCTTTAGACGCTTAATTTAGAGGTGCAACGAATGTATAAGACCCAAGCATCGACCCCCGACCAAGAAAAATCCATTTGTGGGACAGAAACATGGTCATGGCATGACCAAGGGGTAGGTCGCGCCGATACCCATCTTCTGGACAGCTCCCAACTCATTTTTTTTTGACACAAATGCACTCAAAGCCCCCAAAACTTTCATAAACGTTTTCGTAACTTTGGAGGGACTTTACCAACAGTATTAATAGCATAATAAGGTCACTTTAACACCTCTAAAAATATTAGAATCATTTCATAACCTTCCATGATTCCATGGATCTCATACGGACTTCGAACAAGTCCAAAAATGACCGAAAACTCCAACAGACAACACAAAGCTCCAATTGAGCTTGAATTCAATTCTAACCAATCCCATAGAAATATTAAACATGTTTGGGCTATGTTTAGGCATTCAATTCATAATTAAACATAAAAAGCCAATCGCAAATGCTTGGGTACTCATTGAGGCATTTCACCAAACACTTGGCGTACGATTTAGGCTTAAAACACAAACTTGAGCCTTTGCTCGAGTTTAACCCCAACCAATATTTGAAATCATTAATATAACATCTTTAGACCATTTTACTCCCTTCCCACACATTAATGAAAGATCATTCATTCATTCATATGAACTCTTTTGAGTTCACAAATGGGTTAAAACTCAAATCACCTCTTCAAAGCTCCAAATGAGCTTCTACTTAATTCTATTTGATTCCATATCAACATTTAACATATATGAACAAGATTGAACATATTTATCCTACTAAAATATTAAACCCAAATCCATAACCCCCTTGGAGCTCATTTGAGCCCTAAATCGGGTTCAACCCAAAACTAACTCAAACTACCAATGTAGTTGCATATTATGGCTCCATTTTGATCACATAACAACATACTAAAAGATGAGAGCCTTTACAAAATATTTCAACATAATCCCATTACGGCTTTCATCTCCAAAAATGAAGGAATCAAGAAATAAAATAGAGGAAGAAGATGAGAGGTGATTATACCTTCAAAATGGTATAAATATCTAACATAAATCTTCAATCTTCCAACTTGGGTGATGAATCTTGCAAAACTCTCACTATTCTCTTCTTTTCTTGCTAAAAGAATGAAATGTGAATGTGTGTGTGTGTGTATGTGTGTGGAGTTGGACGTTCAAAGGGAGAAAAGGGGAGGGGGTTTGGTCTTTGGCCACCTCCAACGCTCCAACTATCTCTAATTGACATTATAAGTCCCTCCACTAACCATCTTTTATTTGCAAAACAAACCATCATGCTATAACTTGCATTAATTAAAGAATTCAATACCCAAATGGGTAGTTTTGACATATTTATATTAAATGGATTCAAACACCATATTAATCACTTTTTATATCATAACTAATAATTTATTTAGTTGTCAAAGTACATTACCTATTATCTCCAATTAATAATAATTATATTAACTACATTATTAGGGATCTAATTACCCTCTAATTATTTGGGGTGTTACACCTACTACTTTATTCATTTTATTTTGATTATTTTGATACATTAATATGTTTCGATTTAATGACAAATTATACAAACCAAAATGAATCTATCAAAGTATACATCCAAAACATACATGTTTCGTTAAATCAAAACATATAAATGTTTATGTTAAGTTTATATAGTCTATATATTTTTCATAAAAACTATAGTTAACTTGAAATGTATTAACGTTACTAATATTTAACTTAATAATGAATAAAATGTTCGGTTTATATATTTTTTCTTCAAAATTAAGTCAAAACCTAGAAACGTAAAAAAAATATTTAAAAAAATGAATAAAATGTGAAGTTTACATATTTTTATTAGAAATTATAATGAAATCAAAATGAAGTAAGTAACGAAATAATTAAAACGAAACAAATAAAATACTAAGTTTTAATTGAAACGTATTAATGCTACAAAATATTAAAATAAAAATTAATAAAATACTAAATTTGAAATCAAACATATTAACTTAAATCCTTAGTTTATATAATTTTTTTGAAAAGTATAATTAAAAAATATATTAACGCAATGAAATAGTTAGATAGAAACATATAAAAGATAAAAATGTATAAATATTTTATCAAATGAAACATAAGATAAATAAATTTTTAATAAATAAATTGAACATATAAAAAATGGTAAAATATATAAATTAGATATTATAATAAGGATAATCTTTAATAAATAAAAATAAATATATTTATAACATAAATATATTTAAAAAATAAAAATATCTAAATAAAAATATTATTAATAATAAAAAAGTTTAAGCAAAAGATGAAAACTTATAACAAAAGACTAAAATATAAAATAAATTACATAATTGAGGGACCAAATTGTTATTGAGAAAAGGGCAAAACCGTAATTTAAAAAAAGTTGAGAGAAAGAGAGACCATTTTTGTAAGTAATAGTGTTTTGAGGGACCATTTATGTAATTTTTAAAGATCAGAGATAATATCCATAATTTTGAATAAAGGACCAATTTACGTACTCTTTATACATTTTTTTTAAATGTTTCTTACTGTTCACGTGTTCTTCAAATTTTATAGATGTGGAAAATCAAATATGCTATTTTGTTATTCATTCGCTTTAAAATTTTAAACTTTTGTTAGGAATGATTAGTCTGTACACTTTCATGCTATAATTCCAATCACACTAAGATTAATTTGAGTTTTTTTTTATTTTCTTTCTTGCGTATATGTTCTATGTCGAACTCCACCAAGGGCCGGCCCAACGGGGCGAACCGGGCCTCTGCCAGGGCAGCAGCTGTGGAGGGGCATAAAATATTTTCTGATCCAGTAGATAGGATTACAAAAAAAACACCCTACATGAGCAAGGCTGCAGGGGAGACTGAGAAACGGACGAGCAGGATGACGCTAGCCGCTAGGACATATGAAAGGGCAATGATTCAAGAGTCAAGAAGATGAAGACCGATCGACCCATTCACACCTCTTATCGTTCTCATGTTGAATCAGATCCCAAAATGCTTCTTCTCATCCTCTCATCAAAAGAAAAATGGCATATTTTCTCCCCTCCACATCCTCTATCAACCATCGACGCCCACCAACTCAACCACAACCAACAAAGTAACGACCATCCCAACCCCGTCGAACACCGTCGTGGCGCCTCCGTCCTCTCTGCAACCCTTCGTTGTTTTACCTCTATTAAAACACCCCCAATGAGAAGCCACGACCAACGACCATAACACAGGTGGCATTAGCAAACAGTGGTCATAGATGTGAAAAGGAAGTGAAGAAGAAGGAAAGAGTAATGGGGGAGGCGGCGTGGAGCACTGGAAATGTGAAAAGGAGGTGAATAAGGAAAGAGGGTAGGTAGTCTTTAAAGTGAAATTTTTCTTTAACTTTTATTCACATTTAATTTTTAATAATAAATTTAATAATGTGCAAATCTCCTTACCTCTTTGCATTGTCTTTATTGTTGTAATCAAGATGTAATTTTAATGTATTTATTTTTAGATATAAATAATAAAATTTTATCTTTTACTATTTTAATTAATAAACTTGATAAATTTTATCTTTGCGTGAGTATATATCAAAATGAAAATCAAACTTCTTAGAATTTAAAACAAAGAAAGAAGCTTGATTTTGTATGTTTTTGCTGCAGATTGGAATTATTAAAATATGTTTTTGCTGCAGATTGGAAGTTAAACAAAGAAAGAAGCTTGATTTTTTGCTTCAGATTGGAATCAAACTTCTTGGAATTTAAAACATCGTCTCCCTCTTTTACTTAAATCCAATATTAAAAAAATTATCATTGAGTTAATTTTTCTTTGATGTTTTTGCTTCTACCATTTAAGATCTATTGGTTATAAAATATGTGTATATGTGAACTCCTTGAAAAATTAGCATATTGTATGTTGAAAAAAAAATTAGAGGGCACTATTTCTCTATTTCACCCTGGGCATGCAAATGCTCAGGACCGGCCCTGACTCCACCGTTTCATCAAATTGATCCAAATTTTATGTGTTTTTGATAAGATTAATGAGTTTACTCCTTAATTCAAATAATTAGAGATCACTGTAAATCGAGTTTTTTTAGTTAATTTGTTCCTCAAATTGGTTTTAAACTTTTTCAATTTTTTATGGTTAAACCATAGATTCGGTATTTTCAACACCCCGAAAGTAAGTTTCGGTGTCTAAATCTCGGAGTTTTTTTGGTTAAGTCTCAGAGTTCAACAAAGTACACCAACCCCGAGATTAAGTCTCGAGGTCATCTCATACAAATCTGAGGGTCCACATAATTCTTTCTGGCCAAGTCATCTACTCCGAACCGAGATCTACAATTTCTAGAACCAGAAAATTGGGTTCGGGCAATTTTCAAGGCCTAGTTCGACTCTTGGAAGAAGTTAAAACCATTTTTCTAAAATAAACCTAAAAAATCGATATTTAGAAGTCACTTCGGAGCCACTTTTCACCAAGTTGCCAACCCCAGTGTTCTTGTTTAATTATTAGGTGTTTGTTTTCTAAGCTTACTTGATTGATTTCATTCAATTGTCATATCCACTAATATTGAACGTTATATTTATAGGTTTTGAGACAATATGTCACATACATGCTCTTCAGTTAGTAAGAGTGATTTTCTCGAGTTATCCGAGAAGTTTTTAAAGAATCAGATTGAATTCGAAAAATAATTACAAAATTATTAGAAAACGCATAGAAAACTTTTAATAGCCAAAAATCGTTCCAAGAATTTGAACTTGGACTTTAAGGAAAAGAAGAAAGCTTATACCTCTGCGAGAAAGACTTTAACGTCTACTACAGAATTACTTGAGGTTGAACGAAGTCAATTTTCACCCAAAGAAGAAGATTTCCAACTTAAGTCCAAATGTTTTGATGATGAGAAAAAGTTGTTCTTAATCAAAGAACAAAGTTTTAAAACTGACTCTAAATCTTTTGATAATGACATAGCTTCTTACTCAATCATTATGAAGTGTTTAGAAGATCAAATTTGTTTTTTTTTCAAGACGTTTTAAGACTTCTTCACCTTCAAGTGACTCTGTAACCAACAGTGACTCAAAGAGTGTTAAAGGCAATAAGCTTAAGAAAGTTTAGCCTCACGATTCTTTCTTCTTATCTTTTAATAATGAATTTGAGTCGAAGTTTTCAAAACCCAAGGTTAATCAAGTCCTTGAGGAAGAAATTGAACTTGATCTTGACAATGATTCATTCATTATCTGAAGGGCTAAGACGAATAAAATTAGTGATCATGTGGATAATTCCATGAGCTTAAAGTTTCACTATCTTCATAAGATCAACAAAGGAAAACAGAAAATAGAAAATCATTATTAAGCTTCCGGTCAAGATTTACACCGGTGAATCTTCCAAATCTATTTTCCATAAAGTTTCAAGTAACAAACCTAATTTTTCCAAGAGGAAATCTTCTCCGAAGACTATGACGTTTTATCGAAAACGGGCTGGTTCTGGACAGATATTTTGAAGAAAGAACTTCAATGTCAAATCAAATAATCACTTTTCTGAAACAAGAAAAAACTTGATTTCTGATTTTGATAATGAGGATAACAGATTCGTTTGGAAGTGGGTACTAAAAGTTGTGCAACAGGGTACCCGAATCACCTGACAGTCAGGATCCATAATGAAATGGATTCAAAGGGCACTTGAATTGTTTTTGCAGGTGAATGGCTTTTGTGCATCTCAATACAGAACCTGGACTTTATTGATATGGCTTACTTCAGAGTAGAAGTCGCGGTTCAAAGAAATGGTTTCCAAGTATAGACAACTTGAAACGCGGTCTTTAATGTTTAAATGGTTTCTAAACACCCTGTTTAGAACTCATGCTTCTGTTGAATTCTCTAAAAATTTCCACCTTATTTTGCTTATTAGATTGAGTTTGAGTTTCGTTCTAGAAATTTACTCATAAGATTTTATGTTGTACTAATATTGTTCTTATTTACAGGGGGAGTTTTAGACGTACTCTGATGCTGACATTCTTCATGTGTGGTGAGAGCTTCTGATTATCTGAATTAATAAAACTCCATCAAGATTAATCCTTCAAATCTCTATGATGAAGCTGATCACATTCTTATTGTGATTCTCTTTGATATACTTGATTTTCCTTTATTTTTTTTCTAATTCTCACATGCAACTCAGAGTTCCCTAAATAGTCTCTCAACTTTCCCAAGGATACCCTTATAAATATCTCATCCATCTTCTGAAACACCATATCATGAGCTTATAACATCTGTTGATTCTGATGATGCCACGACATGTGTGATTAGGCATATATATCGCTTCAATGGTCTAAACCACTCTAGTTTGTGTGGGTAAGGGTCTTTAGGTCTACTAGTTGAGGAGTGTTAATTACCAAGGGGGTACTAATAGGGTTGAACTAGGAGTTAGGACAAGAGATGGGGTGAATTAAGAGCTTATAAAGTTAAGCAAATTGAATATTTTCAAAATGAAACAGAGGGAGTATTGTTGAAAAATGATAACATCTAAGAGGTGAGAAATAATTAAAAAAAAAAAAGATAAGCCTACTGAAATTGTGTCAGTTTTGTTGGGTTACCTACATCTTCTATTGAATTTCATGTGTTGGAACTAAGTATTGAACAAGACCTCATGGACCCAGTGACGCAAAACACAGAACCTCGATAACTACTAAGTTGCTTCTTAAAAAGCTTATGTTTCAATTCTCCCGGAGATACCTCATCTACTATCGATTTCTCATTTGGAGGTAATTGATATTGAAACAAAGAAGACATCCTCTCCGGTCTCTGACTTCATTTGATGCACTTTGAGTCTAGAGCCTAATTGTCATACACTTTCTAGGAAACATAAAGTCTACTGCTAAGTAGCGGTGTTAATTTCCGGCTTATCTGATTTTCAGATAATCCGAAAACCGGATACATGAATTTTACTATCCGAATCCGTATGTGATTTTCGGATATCCAAAATTTCAGATTATCCAAAAATTAATAGTTTTAATTAAACTTGAAATTATAAAATGAATTATAATATACAAAATACAAATCTATATACATGTTAACATATAAAAAAGTAATTGTGTCAACGAAATTATATCATATTTTATAAACTTACAACATCAAAAATTATGTCAAAAGATATTAAAATACATTTAACGAGTTATAATTAAGTTAAAGCTACACAATACACTTAAAAATTAATAATATAATTATTCTTAGTCAAATAAAGTTTGGCAAAAATATTTTAAAAAATATAAAAATTGGATTTATCCGAAAATCTAAAATTATGCAAAATCCGTTTCGGATTCTCCGATTTTGATATCCGAAATTCGGATTATTTTATATCGGATTTACGGATCGGACTGTCGGATTCAGATATTTTTGAACACCCTTAAGTCTGCGTGACTATAAAAAGTTTCTATAACGAGACTGAAATTATTAGATTAGTGGTTTGCATAGTAGATCTATGGGATTAAAATTATTAGATTCGTGGTTTCTAGTAGTATTTGATTCAAATTAAAGAACATTAGCATTAAATATGTAATTTTATGAGACATTATGGGAGATAATTTGATCACATAAACAATTTAATGTTGCTCTACTTTGCATGATTTAGTAAATCCATGAATGATTTGCCATCATTCTAAGAGATCCATAACTACTTATTGTCGTGAGAACCACAATAAGGATTTAACTTTATCGTTGACCATTGATAATGTCTATGGGAGATTGACATGTCAAAGCAGTTGAGACCAAATATCCACGAGTAATTGTTGCGAACAATTATTGGAAGACCCGCATTGAGATCTCCTCATGGAGCTTAGTCAGGAGTCATCTCAATTAGGATTGTCCTCACTGCTTGAGATACTTGAGATTCCCAATATATTTAACGTTGTCTTCTAGGCCTAACTAACATTGGTTGTAATTGATCACTCATAATGGTTCGAGGTTAGTTTCATTGGGAGGTATGATTCAAGGTGAAAGTAGTCAAAATGAGATTCACACCTTTCTTTAAATAGAAAGAGATATTTTTGGGCCCTTCGACGATTAAAACTAATGTAAACACGTGGCCAACCTGGGATTAGCTGTGATGTGTTCAAGCTATGTATGTAGAATATCAGTCGAAATTAGAAGGTCCAAAAACAGAATCCAAGCATGGCGAGAATGATATTGCTCCATGTCCCATGCTTAATGGAAATATCGCGTTGCAAAAGCACTAAGCCTAGTATTCTCCTTAGTATGTTCATTTTGTGAGAGTATCGCTAATATAATAGCGCTTATGATCTGGTTATCCTAAGTGTCTGGCTAGGGACATTCTTGGGCCAATGAATATAAATTGTTGTCTTGCACAATTTAGAGAGTGAAAGGTTTTGTGTGATTGATATCAATTAAATTCATATCTAGTGTAATAGGTTACAGTAGGGTCACACATACGTGCACCACGGAACTGTTTTGTACTTAATGGATAATTAAGTCGATCGAAAGTCAAGGGACCAATTCGTAATATCTGATATTATGGATGGATAATATTTGAAGGATAATTATAAATTCTATTAGATAATATTTATAATTCCATTTTATGGATGAATGCATCAAGTATACCAATTATTAGAATTATTAATTTAGTTTAAATGATAAGTATCCATAATAATCTACATGTTATGGATAAGGATTAAAAACATTATAAATATGGATTAAGTGTTAAATCCTAGGGTATGCATTTTTTTTTGTGTAAAAAACCGGCTCCCCTTTCCTTGCACCGTCTTGGCCGAAGCTACACCCACACTCGGGGTTTGGTTTTCGATTGTATTGTTACGATATCTAGTGTCGCGGTTCAACGGTGAAACGTGTGTGGATCACCTAAAGCTTATCTGTGAGCTAATCTCATTGCAATGACACAATCTGGTACGAATTCTGAACAACCTAATGGTTGATTATGTTTTATACTTATATGAGACGGTCCGAGATAGTTTAAACGTTTTATTATTCCGTTGCGCTAAAAGTTTTTTGAAAACTATGTTCAAACCCTTCAGGGTATCAGGATAGGTTATAGTTGCATAAATCTGATCGATGATTCGTTGGTTTTTGTTTATAAATTGGTTGCATTGTTGTTGTTAAATCGAGTCTCATTTTAAGATGTATCTCGATCTAAGGTTGTTTGACTTTGGAGATTAAATCTCGGCCAATTGCAACGATGATAAGTTTTTTTCACAACTTAAATGTTCATTTTCTGAATGATATAACAAAATAGAATTTTGCGATTATTGTTATTAAAGAAAATTAGTTCTTTTAATAAAGAAAATTAATTAAAAGAAAAAAAGTTATTGTCTGTTTATGAGGATCGTGTGCCCAGTTGCCACCAACTAAAACAAACAAAAAGAAAAAAAAAATCAAGGAACATGTTTTTTATTTTTTATTTTTAAAATTTTTGATAATTACAATATTTTGATAATATGATCCAAATTTTTTATTAATTTTAAACCTAATTGAAGTAGTGGCTTAAGGTTTATCTTTAATTTTTGAATCCGACCCACTTAGAAATTTTTTTAAAAATGAGTGGAAAAAGTAAAAAAATGTTACAAATGCATTAGGTTGTGGTTGATCATTAAAAAATGCTTAGGTCGGGATTTGGAACTCCGACCACCCTTGCCACATCGCTGCCTTTTTCTTTATTAAAAACAACATGTCGGTATTTGGAACTCCGACATGTCATAATATGCATTTCGGTTTTTAAAACACCGACCCATCACTTCCACCATCCAAATGCAAATCCTAAACCCATCCAAATGCAACCCTAAACAACCCTCGCTTCCACCATCCAAATACACACAAAAAAGGAATTGAAATATGCATATTTTTCGATAAAAACCTTCATGTAATTATAATACAACCATTTTTGAATCCATAAAAAAATAATATTTCTTGAAAATATATATTAAAGAAAATTTATGTTGTTGAACATATAAATATATAATATTATTTTAAATTATCATATTTGTATTCTATATCATGCGAACCATACAAATTATATATTAAATATGTATTTTGAAATTTGGTAGGCTTGATTTTATATAAAATATATTTAAAATTTGAATATCCAAAATTTGAAATTTGAATATTTAAAATCTAAAATTTGAATATCTAAAATCTAAAATTTGAAATTTGCATGGAAGTGATGGGTCGGAGTTCTAAACTTCGACTTGATTGCTTTGACTCCAGAAAAGAACAGTGAGGTGTACATCACGAAAACCTAATGTATTTGTAATATTGATATAATTTTTCCAATCATTTTTAAAAAAATTTCTCCCGCTTATCATTATATATAAATGGAAAGAAATTTTTTTAAAAATAAGGGGAAAAAGTAAAGAAATGTTATAAATGCATTAGGTTGTGGTGGATTATTAAAAAAAATGCTTAGGTCGGGATTTGGAATTCCGACCACCATGACCACCCTTTCCATATCGCTGCCTTTTTCTTGATTAAAAACATAAAGCATGTCGGTATTTATTAGTCAGTTAGACATTACCTTATATTAGGAGGATGTAATGTGTAAATATTTAGTCTATATATTCTCTCATGTATGCTGGTCACTATCACAATTATCAATCACAATTACCAAGTTTATCTTGGTATCAGAGCCACTAACCCTAAAAATTCTAGGCTGTCACCCTACAGCCGTCAAACCCTAAACCCTAAATTCCGGCCACTACAAGGGCCGCCCAAACCCTATCTGTCGGCCACCACAGGCGCCGACCAGCACCCCTCCACCAGCCACCACAGGCGCCGCCCAGCACCCCTCCACCTGCCACCACCGGCGCTGCACAGAACCTCCTGCAGCCCCTGTTTTTTGCGCCGATCAGACCCTTCAGCCCCTGCTTTTTTGTGCCGCTCAGCAGCCCCTGCCTCTACACCGATCAGCAGCCATCTCCTACTCTGTTTCAGCATCTATCACCTTCAATGGCATCTATAATCGATTTCACTCCAGCAGAGAAGACATCTCACAATTCTCATAAGTTTGCTTTTACCCTATCTCCCACTAATTATGGCTTTTGGAAGTCTATGCTTCAGCCTTTTCTTATCACCAACAACCTCATTGGTTACATTGATGGCACTATTGTGTGTCCAGCCCCAACCATTGATGACAAAACCACAACCCAACCAAACCCACAGTACCACGCTTGGATATCTAATGATGCTCATGTTCGGATGCTTCTCATCTGAATCATCGTTTCAGCATGTGCAAGGCTCTACATCCCGTGAACTTTGGCTCTCTCTTGAACGTGCCTATGCTCCGCACACGTCCTCTACAGAGTATACTCTAAAAAATCAACTTCTCAAGATCTCTATGAAGAGTGATGAAACCACCTCGGATTATCTCACAAGGGCAAAAAATTATGCTGATGCCCTTGCTAATATTGGTGAACCTGTCAAGGAAAAGGATCTTGTCATGCTCGTATTATCTGGTCTTCGTGATGAATACAATGGTTTGAAGTCTACTATTCTAGGTCGTCAACTTCCAACTGCATTCTTGGAACTTCATGGTCTTCTATCTGAATCATGATTCAGAAATCAGCCCCTGTGGTTTCTCCGGCACAAGCATTCGCAGTGGCCTCCTACTCTCATCCCACTACTACCACCAGCGGCCCTTCATCAGACACTGTGCAGACTCTTCATTAACTTGCTGCCCAACTTGGTTTCCAACTTCAGCCGGTTACACAGCCATCCTCTCAAGCTTTCTTTGCCTCTCGTCCTTCCAACAATAGGGGACGCGGTCTTCAAACCGATATCGTGGTCGTGGTCACTCCAATAATCAACAATCTGGGGGAAACCGAAATCAGTTCAGTTGGGCATTCACTCAGAACACTGTGTATGGTACTTGCAATCGATGTGGCATTGGGCATATTCCCTCGCAGTGCCCTAATCGTGATCCTGCCACTATCCGACCGCGACATCCACAACCTACGGCCAATTTTACCAACTTCACGGACACTCGCTCACAGCTATCTAACTATTGGCTCCCTGATACTGGCTCCAATAGTCATGTTGCACACGACATCTCCAGCCTTGATCACCATGAGCCTTATAATGGTGGGGATTCTCTTCATGTTGGTAACGGTAAGGGTTTACCTATTCTACATATTGGCACCTCTCGTTTCTACTCACCTTCTAAAACCTTCTCACTTTCCAATATTCTTCATGTTCCCCAAATAAAACGTAATCTTCTTTCTGTTCAACAATTTTGTCAAGATAATAATGTTTTCTTTGAATTTCATGCTTCTTTCTTTGCTGTGAAGGATACGTCTACATGCAACACCCTCCTCACGGGTCCAAGTGACCAAGGTCTCTACTCCATTCACCTGCCTTCTCTTCAGCGTGTTCCAAATGTCGCCTTCACCGCATATCGTGCTTCTGCTGACACCTGGCATCAACGACTTGGTCATCCACACTCGCAACTTATACATCACATGTTATCTAGTTATAGTCTTCCCGTTTTCAATAAAAGTTCAAATTTCTTTTGTAGTGATTGTCACATAGGGAAATCATCGAAACTGCATTTGTTATCTTCTGATTTCAAAAGTTATAATATCTTGGATTTATTAATTTGTGATGTTTGGGGTCCTGCACCAATTACCTCATTTGATGGTCATTCTTATTTTTTATTATGTGTTGATGCCTTTTCTCGGTACATGTGGATTTTTCCCTTAAAACGCAAATCTGATGTCTATGATGTTTTCAAAGAATTCTTGACTGTTGTTGAACGACAATTTGGTACCAAACTCAAGTCCGTCCAAACAGACTGGGGAGGGGAATTCCGCAACTTGTCAACCTTTTTCACCTCTCTTGGGATTTTACATCGTCGCTCCTGTCCCCATACTAGTGAGCAAAATGGTCTAGTTGAAAGACGCCACCGACATGTGGTGGAAACCGGTCTCACCCTTCTCTCACACTCGGGTGTCCCGTTCAAATTCTGGCATTTTGCTTTCGATACTGCGGTGTACCTTATCAACCGTATGCCATCTCGCACTTCCTCCAATACATCTCCCTTCGAATATATCTTTCACCGCAAACCGGATTTCTCCTTTCTTCGTGTCTTTGGTTCTCAATGCTTTCCTCATCTTCGTCCCTACAATACTCACAAGATGGATTTTCGTTCCACATCCTGTATTTTTCTCGGGTATAGTCCCTCTCATCACGGCTATAGATGCTTTGATCCTATAACTGATCGCCTCTATATCGTCCGTCATGTTCGTTTCAACGAACAATGCTTTCCATTGAAACTACCTTCACCACCATCATCCACACCCTCTCCTTCTTCGGACCCGTATGTATCTAGCTATCCTTCTACCCTGTCTCCCTCCGATCCCCCTACATCTCCTACAACACCACCTACCTCCACTTCTCCACCGCCCACCCCATCCGCACAACCTCCTGACCCTATTATCACATATTCCAGACGTCCTAAACCCACTCCTACTCCTTCCCAAACACCTCCTGATACAACCTCCTCCTCTCCTTCGGTACCACCTCAATCTAGTGTGCCACCTCCTCGTACCCGTCCCCCCACTCTACAGCCTAACCCCAAACCACGTGTCCCCTATAACCCCTCAGCCTATCACACCTCTCTTCCTCCCGAAATAGAACCCTCCACCTTTTCCGTTGCCAACAGAGACCCTCACTGGCAGAAGGCCATGGCTGAGGAATATGCTGCTTTGTTACGTAATGGGACTTGGACTCTTGTTCCACCGGTGCCTAAGGCTAATGTGATTGATTGTAAGTGGGTCTATAAAATAAAGAGGGATCAGACAGGTGCTATTAAACGGTACAAGGCTCGGCTAGTAGCCAAGGGCTTTCATCAGCAGGCAGGCCTTGATTATCATGAGACTTTTAGCCCGGTCGTCAAATTTACAACTGTCCGTACAGTTCTCTCGCGTGCAGTGTCCTAACAGTGGCCACTTCGCCAATTGGATATTCAGAATGCCTTTTTACATGGTGACCTAACTGAGACTGTTTACTTACGCCAACCTCCTGGCTTTACTGATCCGACTAAACCGGGTCACGTCTGTCTACTCCACAAGTCCTTGTATGGACTCAAGCA
The DNA here is from genome assembly GCA_020465985.1 of Centrapalus pauciflorus. Lineage (NCBI taxonomy): Eukaryota > Viridiplantae > Streptophyta > Magnoliopsida > Asterales > Asteraceae > Centrapalus > Centrapalus pauciflorus. Next base: position 106,028 of record JAANYP010008566.1, read on the forward strand.
AGCCCCTCGTGCTTGGTTTCATCGGATTTCTCGGACTCTACTCTCTCTTGGTTTCAAATGGTCAAAGACGGATCCTTCTCTTTTCATCTACTCCTACAAGGGAACTATGTTATACATGCTCGTTTATGTTGATGATATTATTTTGACAGGTAACAACACATTAGCTATTGAGCAGATCGTCAAACGCCTGAGTCCTACTTTTGCCATTCAGGATCTGGGTCCTCTCTCATATTTTCTGGGTATTGAAGTTGCTACTCGTGGTTCAGATCTCTTCTTATCTCAGAAGAAATACATTCATGAGATTCTTCAGAAAGCTGGTCTCTCCCAATCCAAGCCTGTTGACACAGCGATAACTACAACTGCCAACTTAGCCATTGACGACAGTCCCCTTTTTAATAATCCGGTCCGATATCGCCAAGTGGTTGGTGCCTTACAGTATGCTACTTTGTCTCGACCGGATATCTCTTATGCTGTCAACAAGGTCTGCCAATTCATGCACTCCCCTACGTAAAATCATTTGTCAGTTGTCAAACGCATTCTCAGATACTTACGGGGTACTGATGATCATTCTTCTACTTAAGCATGACTCTGGCTCGACATTACATGCATATCCATGTGTTCATTCTCCTTCCTTGACTGCCTTCTCGGATGCAGATTGGGCTGGTTGCCCAGATGACCGCCGATCCACCGGGGGATACGCCATCTACCTTGGTTCAAACCTAATTTCATGGTCTTCCAGGAAACAAAGGACTGTCTCTCGTTCATCCACTGAATCCGAGTACAAAGCCTTAGCCGATACAGTCGCTGAGATCACCTGGCTTGAGGCCTTCTTACGAGAACTTCAGATTCCCATAGCTACAACTCCGGTTTTATGGTGTGACAATATAGGATCCATTTACCTGTCCGCTAATCCTGTCTTTCATGCCCGTACAAAGCACGTCGAGGTGGACTTTCATTTTGTCAGAGAAAAAGTGGCTGCCAAGAAACTCCTCGTTCAGTTCATCTCCACTAATGATCAGATCGCTGACATATTTACTAAACCTCTATGTTCGCAACGATTCAAAAGTCTACGGTCCAAGCTACAAGTCGCTTCCCGGCTTTAGCTTGCGGGGGAATATTAGTCAGTTAGACATTACCTTATATTAGGAGGATGTAATGTGTAAATATTTAGTCTATATATTCTCTCATGTATGCTGGTCATTATCACAATTATCAATCACAATTACCAAGTATATCTGTATTTGGAACTACGACATGTCATAATATGCATTTTGGTTTTTAAAACACCGACCCATCACTTCCACCATCCAAATGCAAATCCTAAACCCATCCAAATGCAACCCTAAACAACACTCCCTTCCACCATCCAAATACACACAAAAAAAGAATTGAAGTATGCATATTTTTCGATCAAAACCTTCATTTAGTTATAATACAACCTTTTTGAATCCATAAAAAATAATATTTCTTGAAAATATATATTAAATAAAATTGATGTTGTTGAACTTATAAATATATAATATTATTTTAAATTATCATATTTGTATTCTATTTCATGCGAACCATACAAATTATATATTAAATATGTATTTTGAAATGTGATAGGGCATGATTTTATATAAAATATATTTAAAATTTGAATATCTAAAATTTAAAATTTGAAATTTGAATATCTAAAATCTAAATTTGAAAGTTAGGGTCGGAGTTCTAAACTCCGACTTGATTGCTTTGACTCCACGAAAAGGACGGTGAGGTGGCCAAGGTTGCAAGGCTGGTCGGAGTTCCAAACTTTGAACCAAGCATTTGTAATACATCACGGAAACCTAATGTATTTGTAATATTGATTTACTTTTTTCAATCATTTTTCTATATAAATGTTTATTTAAAGTTAGTTAAATTAACATTATCTTTTTGTTGATTTACTTAATAAAGAGTTATTAATTGGATAATATTAATATATAAGAGTTTAATTAAAATTGAAGATAATTATTGATTACGAAGGTAGTTTAAATTATTATTTATCTTTGGAATTGAATTAATAAAGTTGGTTATTAATTTGTTTTGACAATATTAATTAATGGAAGTTATTTTTTATTTAGATAATTAAGAAAGGTTTATTAATCAAACTAATTAAATAATAAAGTAGTTGTTAGTTTAATTTAATCGGTTAATAAATGGATTTGTTAATTATCAAATTATAAAGTCAACTTATTGGTTTATTGAGATGATGGTGTCTAGGATAGTCAAGTTCGGGCTCGGTTATTGAATTTTCCAAAAGGTTATACAAAACCACTCCCACGACTGACCTCACTGGCCATTATTTTGACAAAAATATATTTTCTTTATAATGACATTAAATAATAAAACTAGTTATTAATTAATTTATTCACTGATTAAAGTTGTTTAAAATTGTGATTGTTATGCATAGTCGAGCTAGTTAGTCCTCTGTGTTGCGATTTTATTTTATCCAGTACTGGGAGGTCTGCGTGCCAATTATTATCCCGATTTGAATGTAATTTTAAAATTAAATTGTATTTAGAATATAATTTTGTATTTTTAAATTTATTTGAAGACCGGAGAAAGCATGATGGATCACAGGAGGAGCAAAGAGAAATCTTGAAGCCAGTGGGAGCTTAGAAGATTTTATTTTATTTCTTATTGTAATTGTGATCAGTCCCTTAAGGTTGACCTTTGGTTATTGAGGGCTCTTGAGAATCAAATTAGTTCTGGCAAGGCTATTGCATTTTATTTGTTTGTTTATTATCGAACTGGGTGGTTGGCCGATATGCATGTCTGGATAGACAACAAAGTTAATAATTAGATTATTAAATACTTTAAAATGTTTTTGAAATAAAACTGGTCATTTTGTAAAAGTTAAAAACATTTCTTAAATCCCTTTAAATTTTGACACAACACATCGTCCATATAGTGGCACTCACGCTAACCGGTTGTCACAACTAGGTTCAGCATCCGTTGGGTGACTGTGCCGCAAACTTGGAAGGTGTGAGGTGAGCATTGCGGATCCTAAGTAAGACTTGGGCCAGTGACTTGCAGTTGTTATATGTTATGTGTCATTGGTGATTTTCAGTGATGCAATGGTCCAAGATGTGGATGAGACTAATCATGCCCTTACAATGAGTCTCATAGGACACTGAGTCTCATAGGACACTGGAAGTTATAAAGGTTGTTTATAATTGAGAATAATTATCCACTTGAGTACCTTATATTTTATGTTCAGACTCCGTTGGTGCATACATAAGAAAAAGGGGTTCTAGTATGTTTAATAAATTTTTTATTGGGATTATATTTATTGAGCATTCTATTTGAAATACTAAAAGTTAGATTTTTTCCTTTCATTCTAATTTTGTAGCAAAAGTGAAAGGAAAAAGAGAATCTTTCCGAGCGTTCATTTCTGATGAATTACTGGTTGGACCAAATTTTGTAGAATGGTTTTATCACATTAGAACTATTCTGGATGCTAATAAACATCTATACATCATGGACTCCCTCCCTCCTATGGAGCCTGCATTAAATGCAACTCAAGCAAAGAATGATGCTTATAGGAAGTACCTAAATGATGAATCTGATGTATGGGTCTCGTGGTCATCTCAGCCATACCTGAATTGTCAAAGAAGTTTAGAGATAATTGTGCCTATGAAGCCATGATAAAGCTGGAAGAATTCTGCAAACACTCCATGCCCTATTAATGCAAGCAAGAGTTGATGGCATGTAAGATGCTAGTTGGTTAGACAGTTGATGAACACATGTTCAAGATTAAAAGAATCATCGGTATATTGAAACTTGTTAATGGAATCATTGATCCACATGAGATTAAACTCATGTTTCTTGGCACCCTAAATGACTTTTACAATGGATTTGTAAATGAAAGTGTGTAGGATAATACTATCAACATGAGGAGATGCATGAGATGCTCAATGGAACCGAAGACAGTCTGGTCGAAGACTTTCTAAATGTCGGAGAAGATCACTGGATTAATGACTTTGGAGATTGTGATTGCCCATATTGTGAAAGTGTTGATCCGTGTGACTGTGAACTGAAAGTGGATGAAATGGAGATCGATTTAGTCGATGAACCAGGTATCTATATGATAGATTGTTTACACACTTCTTATAACTTATGGGTATTAGATACTGGATGTGGCAATCATATTTGTAACCACTTACAGGGGTTCTAAAGGAGTAAAATGCTTGGAAAGGATGACATTAACTTGCAGGTCGGTGACGGATCAAGTGTTAGTGCCGAAGCTGTTGGAACCTACGACTTATTGTTACCTTCTGGATTAGTCTTAGTACTAGATAATTGTTGTTATGTACCGAAAGTAATTAAGAATATTATTTGATATGATTCTTTAATAGACCAAGGATTTGATTATTCTCATAATAAAAGAGTGATTTTTGTTTATCGTAAAGGTTTGTTTTATTTTGAAGTTAAATCATTAAATGGTCTATATGTGTTGAATCCAAGCAATGAAGCAATCTATAATGTAAGTAAGAATTCCAAATGTGAATTGAAGAAACTTACATGTGGCACTGCCATCTTGGTCATGTAAACAAGAAAAGGGTTGCAGAACTCCATAAGAGTGGAATTATTGATTCTTTCGATGGAGATTCCTATAAAACATGTGAATCTTTTTATACGGTAAAATGACGAGGAAACCTTTCATTAAGGGTGATGAAAGGGCAGATGACTTACTGGGGATCATACATAGTGATGTATGTGGACCTTTTAGTCATGAAGCCATAGGTGGATACCAGTACTTCATTACTTTCACATATAACTTTAGTCGTTATGGCTATGTGTATCTGATAAGAAGTAAATCCTGAGACTTTTGAAAAGTTCAAAGAGTTTCAAAATGAAGTACGAACACAACTTGGAAAAACAATAAAAATGCTCCGACCAGATCGAGATAGATAGTATTTAAGCCAAGAGTTTGAGGATCATCTAAAGAATTGTGGAATCATTTCACAACTCACTCCTACATACACTCCTCAATGGAATGGTGAATCTGAGAGAAGGATTCAAATGGTATTAGGTATGGTGAGATTGATGATGAATCATAAAAACCTACCACTTTCATTCTGGGGTCGCGCTCTTGAGATAACAGTTTTACTTTGAACATGGTACTGACCAAAGCGGTAGAAAAGACACAATATGATATATGGTATGAGAAGAGTCCCATGGTGTCTTTCATAAAGATCTGGGGATGTGAAGTGTTTGTCAAAAGATTTATATCAGACAAACTAAACCTTAAATATGATAAATGCATATTTGTGGGATACCCTAAGGAAACTAGGGGATATTATGTTTATAATCCACCTGAAAACAAAGTGTTTGTTGTTCGACATGGGTATTCCTAGAAAAGGAGTTTCTAGAAAAGGAAATCAGTAGAGATGATACAATTCTTCAAGAACTTGATGAAACACAAATAAGCGAATCTGTAGTTGAGCCCATACCTCAACAAGAAAATTGTTGAAATCCAGCGAGAAGTCGTTTAGGATGAACTGACACTTCGTAGTTCTGATAGATAACGCCATTAACCAGAAATATATGGTTTTTTGTTGGTTGATGGAGTAAGGGAAACACCAGAAATCTCAAACTATCAGGATGCTATGTCTGAATCAGATTCGGACAAGTGGCTTGAAGCTATGAAGTCAGAGATATAGTACATGGATAACAACCAAGTCTGGGACTTAGTTGACAAACCAAAAAGCATCAAGACAGTCAGATGAAAATGGGTCTTCAAAATGGGTCTTCAAAAAGAAGACAGGCATGGATGGTAATGTACAAACCTATAAAGCTAGGCTAGTAGCAAAGGGATATCCCCTGTCAAAGGGAGTTGATTATAATGAAACCTTTGCACCTGTAGCCAAGTTTATATCAATTAGGATGATGTTGGCCATAGCTACATATTATGATTATGAGATATGGAAAATGGATGTCAAAACTGTGTTCCTTAATGATGTCTTGTCAGAAGAGGTTTATATGGTACAACTTGATGGTTTTGCTGATCCAAAGAATCCTAAAGAGGTTTGTAAGCTGCTTAAATCAATATATAGTTTGAAGCAAGTATCTAGAAGCTGAAATCTGACTTTTGACAAAAGAATCAAAGAGTTAGACTTCATCAAAAGCGAATTTGGGCCCTGTGTCTACACAAAGTTCAGAGAAAATAAAGTAACCTTCTTGGTCCTATATGTGGATGACATACTACTGATTTGAAACAACATTGAGATGTTGAATAAAACCATGGGTTAGTTGAATAAGTGTTTCCAAATTATCTTGGAGGAGCCACATATATTCTGGGAATAAAGATCTATAGAGATAAATCAAGACGACTTATTGGGCTTAACCAAAGCATATATATTGACAGAGTCTTAAAATGATTCAAAAAGGAAGAAGCCAAGAAAGGGCTTGTTCCGATGTCAGGTGACACAGTTCTATCTAGATCACAGTGTCCTACTATAAAGAAAGATATAAAATGGATCAATAAGATATTGTACAATTCGATTGTTAAATCTATCATGTATGCCATGCTTTGAACTAGACGTGATGTTGCTTACACCATAAGTGTCACAAGTAGATATCAAAAGAATCCAGCTGACAATCACTGGATGGCTGTCAAGAACATTCATATGTACTTGAGAAGAACCAAAGAAGTGTTTTGGTCTTCGGAAGTATGAATAGTGAGCTTCATGTAAAAGTTACAGTGTTGCAAGCTTCCAGAAAGAAAGAGACGACTATTCACTTTAAACGGCAATGCAATTAGGGGTGTAATCGAGTCGAGTCGAGTCAAGTCGAGTATTACCAAGCTCGAGCTCCAACTTGAGAGTAAAACTCAAGCTTGATCGAGCCTTAATTTTAAGACTCGAGCTCGACTCGATAACTAATCGATACTATTGAGCTCGACCGCCTCGACTCGACTCGATTAAATTCGGGATTAAAAAAATAGAAATATAAATACAAAATATTTAATCTAATTTTATCTCAACAACAAACAATAAGGGTAAAGATATAATAATGTAATTTTAAGTTTAGGATTATATAGTTTGATTTATGTAATAGTGATAAAAAAAAAGTTGAAGGGTAAAAATATAAACACGTAAACTTAGGCTCGATTACGCTCGCGAGCCATCGAGTAGGCTAGTTTAATACTCGAGTTCGACCCGATTAATTGCGAGTCGATGTCGAGTTTTTTACGAGTTGATCCCGAGTAGCTCACGAGTTGTCTCGTCTCGTTTACACCCCTAGATGTAGTGAGTTGGGAAAGCAAGAAACAAGATACTATTGATGACACGACTACAAATTTTGAATATATCGCAGCATCAAATGCAAAAAAGGAAGAAATTTGGTTAAAGAACTTCATTACGGACTTGAGAGTACTGACCAGTATCTCTGAGCCTGTTGAAGTACACTATGACAACTCTAGAGCCATTGCGCAAGCTAAGGACCCAAGAGCACATCACACATTCTCCAAAAGTATCACGTGGTCCGTGAGATCAATGGGAGAGATGATAAAAGGATTATGAACATTCTAGCTGACGACAATGTAGCTAGTCCACTAACCATTTTCCCAGATCAAGCACGAATGTTATAGTAGATCTATGCGATTAAAATTATTAGATTATTGGTTTGTAGTAGTATTTGATTCAAATAAAATAACAGTAGCATTAAATATGTAATTTTATGAGGTATTATGGGAGATAATTTGATCGCATAAATTGATTAATGTTGTTCTACTTTGCATGATTTTGTAAATCCATGAATGATTTTGCATCATTCTAAAAGATCCATAACTACCTATTGTCGTGGGAACCACATTAAGGCTTTAACGTTATCGTGGAATACTAGTAATGTCTATGGGAGACTGACATGTCAAAGTAGTTGAGACCAAATATCCAGAAGTAATTATTGTGAACAATATTGGAAGACCCGCATTGAGATCACTTCATGGAGCTTAGTCACAAGTCATCTCAATTAGGATTATCCGCACTACCTAAGATACTTGAAATACCCAGTATATTTAAAGTTGTCTTCTAGGCCTAACCTAAAGTTGGTCGAAACTGATCAGTCATAACAGTTTTAGGTCACTTTCATTAGGAGGTATGACCTTGGGTAAAAGTAGTCAAAATGGGAGTTGCAACTTTCTTAAAATAGAAAGAGATGTTTCTGGGCCCCTTGGCGATTAAAACTAATGTAAATGTGTGGCCACGCTCGGATAAGCTGTGATGTGTTCAAGATATATCTGTAGAAGATCAGTTGAAATTTGAAGGTCGAGAAATAAAATCTAAGCGTGGCAAGATTGATTTTGCTCTATGCTTCATGCTTAATTGAAATATCGCGTTGCAAAAGGACTTAGCCTAGTATTCTCCTTAGTACGTTCGTTTTGTGAGAATATCGCTCAGAATATAATAGCGCTTATGATCTGGTTATCCTAAGTGTCTGTATAGGGACCTCCTTGGGCCAATGTCTATAAATTGTTGTCTTGCACAAGTTGGAGGCTGAAAGGTTTTGTGTGCTTGATATCAATTACATTCATATCCAGTATCATAGGTCACTATATGGTCACACATACGTGCACCACCGAACCATTTTGTACTTAATGGATAATTACGTCGATCGAAAGTCGAGTGACCAATTCATAATATTTAATATTATGGATGAATAATATTTGCAAGGTAATTATGAATGTTATTAGATAATATTTATAATTCTATTTATGGATAAATGCATTAAATATACTAATTGATAATTTGTAGAATTATATGTTTAGTTTAAATGATAATTATCCATAATAACCTACATCTTATGGATAGGGATTAAAAAGGTTATAAATAGAGGTTAAGTGTTAAACCCTAAGGTATGCATTTTTTTGTGTAAAAAATCGCCTCCCCTTTCCTTGCTCCCTCTCGGCTAAAGCTACACCCACATTCGGGGTTTGGTTTTCTATTGTGTTGTTGTGATATCTAGCATCGCGGTTCAGTGGTGAAGCGTGTGTGGATCACCTAAAGATCTTCCATGCGCTAATCTTATTGCATGTCCAGGATGGTTTAAACGTTTTATTATTTCGTTACGCTTTAAGTTTTGTGAAAACTATGTTTAAACCCAGGCATCTGGACCCAATCGGCAACAGTAGCCTTTGAAAGGAACTCTACCAATCAGTTAACCTAATTCCCTTAACAATGGTTTTTCGGCATCCAAATCTAAGCATTCAAAATCAAATCCTGGATCTTCAGTAGAAGAAAAGAAACACAATGGTGTGGTGAAAAATAAATTTTGACGATAGAGAAAATACAAATTAGTTGAGCTGTTGAAGAGACATTATTTAATGTTAATGTAAAGTGAACCATAGATAGATAAAGATAGAGAAAGGAGCGTAGACAAAAAAAACACCTAAAATTTAGCAAGAGATCACGACATAAGTAATTATAGTCTGGATCATAGTCACTTTTTGGATCATACAATCTGTTTTCATAAATGTAGTCATCATCATAGGATTCATAGCCTACATTTTTAAAATTACATTCATCAAAACCATCTAAACGTAGAAAATCTTTAGGTAGTTTAGACATTTAATCTGTTCAGTGCATCTTTTTTCCATGCTTCGTTGAGATAAAGGCAGAAGCTTTCACGCAAGTCAAGTGATTCAAGGTGCCCACAACCATCCATAATCACCAGCAACCCAATGTTTGTCATGCTGTTTCTGATGAGTTCTAGGTGCCTTAACTCACAAAGATTCTCCCCGATAGCTACTGCTATCTCATCAGACATATCTTCATCTGTATATTCATTATACCAATCAACTTCATCTATATAATCATATCATCATACAAATCATTTTCAAACAGATTCACTTTCAGTATTTTAGCATGGGACAACAACGGCCAACAATTTTGATTGCTTCTTTTGAGATTGATTTAGAATAAAGGCTGACTTCCTCCAATAACGGAAATTTATTCAAAGCTTCAAACCAACATTTATTTGTACAAGAAAAGCAACGTACAATTTTAAGACATCTAAGCTGACTTGACCTTTGAACCAAATTAACAGAAATAATATGTTAAAACCTAAAAAGTAAGATTGTGTGGCACACGATGAATATTAAAAATTTAATGATGAAACACATATCTATCCTAAATAATTAGTTACAAGTTTGAATGTAACTATAAAAATATATAAAGTCCATTCATGTAATGCACATAAGCATTTGCTATTATTATAAGAAACAAATACACAAAACGCCAGATGTAATAGCTTTCATACCTTTCTGCAACATATTGAAGAAGCCCGTCAACGTTAAAACCCACGAGGGTAAATATCAACCAATTGGCCTTGGCTTCTATTCACAGCATGCTTACACATCTCTCTACAACCACCATATTTAAAAGGCTGTAAATGTAATTCTGGATCCAAATTAACGTCCTCATAAATGTCCCTTCATGCCTTTCTAGTTTTATAATAATCCATGTAAATGAGCCTCCAAACTGCAGGTCCTTGCAGATTTTATGCCAAGCAGTACGCACTTTCTGGCATTCTCAAGTATGCCATAGTCATTATATCCAACAGAAGCTCCAACCAATACCTTATCTCTTTGGGCAATTGCTGATTTTCTTTTTGCTGACACCATTATCACTTTCATATAAAAAAGTAACCAATTAAAAACTCAATATTCCTAAAACAAAAGCATTTTAACTTACTTTGAAACAAAAACAAGACATACCACTCTATATGAAACGAAGATGGAAGCATTGCTGCAGAAGATAGTTTTTTGGACATTGACACGAGAAGTCTCGAATTGAAAAAAATGTGATTCTTGTGCATCGGAGGAATGCAATAAAGTTAAGGTGATTCCTTCATTGGGATTCAAGATCTATGTTCACGAGCAATGCTTTCCATCTTCACAGATCCCATATGCAACTCTGCAAGGTCCATAGCCAGAATTTTCAACTGGCTAAGCATCCACATAAACCTCAAAATCACTCACACCTTCCAAACAACAAATTTAAAAGATTCAAAAATTATAATCTAAAGTCTTACTATATAGAAACGATGAGTTGAGGATTGCTGTAATTATCATCATCGCTAGACTGCTTCATCCCTTTAATATATAAACAAAATTTTAACCTTTCTGATACTTGAAACCTTCAATTAACAAGCAAAAGAAGCAAAAACGGTATTACATATCGAAAATCAACAATTAACAAATGCTACTAAAACAATCAAACCTGTAAGTAGATTATTGTCAAAGAATTCAGCTTGAATGTAAACAGAAGTATGAAACAATGCAACAACAAAAAATCGAGATAAAGAATTATACTCTTGGAAGACAATAAGATCTTCTCACTCTTCAAGTTTGCTTCAAATTCCCAAAATTTATCATCAAACTTTTTCACAAATAAATGGATGAAAGAAATGCAATACCTATTGAAACCTTATATAACTTTCCCCTCTTAAAAATCAAAACATCAAGGCACATACCTATTAAAAGTCATGAAGTTTAAGCAAGGCCGTTGGGGCGGCTGTTGGGGTGGTGTTGGGAAGCTCGGCCTACTGTGTGAAGGCAGGCGGCAGGGTGGCAGATGGTGGAGGCGGTGGCTGTTGGAGGGAGGTGGTGGCTGAAGGCAGAGGCTGCTCAAGGGAACCAGAGGGAAGGCGACGGCTGTTGGAGGCGTAGGAGGAGAACCAGAAGGAAGGCGGTGGCTACTGAAGGGAAGGCGGTGGTAGGAGAGAGTAGGTTCTGTACCATGGGGGAAGAAGGAAGCGTGGGAGAATATTTTCCAAGGAACACTGGTTCCAAGAATTCAAAATTACAAAAAAAAAATCTGTTTTCAATGTTTTGCAATAGATGCTTGTACATTATGTATGATTACTTGTAAGTCTTAAAATTCAAGAATGATGCTTTATTAAGTTGTACTTTGTGCATGATGAGTTGTGTTTAGCTAAATGCTTTATTAGTAGTTAAGATAAGATAAGATAAGATTAAGATTAAGATAATATTAACACACGTCAACATCTCCAATAACATTTTAAAATAATAAAATTGAATAAAGGGCAAAACTGGAATATAAGAAACTACACCCAATCATTTATTCTTAAAATCATAGGGATGGTAACTTCATCGCTATAATAAAGGAGTCCATTGATGGGTGTTCTAAGTGTGCATTAGAATGGTGTACATGTAGTATAGTTGAATCTCTTGGATGGTTCCTGTAAAGCATAGAGATTTGTAACCTATGAAACCTACATAGTTTTTGAATGTATGTGACCCATGAATACCATTGAACTCGTTGAACCTTGTATCTTGCAATGAACACATTAGGTTGCATCATTTGAACCCATTGAACCTCTTGTGTTGCATCCTTTGAACTCGTTGAACCGTCTATGTTGCATCTTTTATACCCGTTGAACCTTCTACGTTGCACTTTTTGAATCAGTTGAACTTTGTGTATTGCAATCGTGAAACCCGTTGAACCCGTTATGTTGCACCCTTAGTTTGAACCCATGGAACCTTCTGTGTTACACAGGAGGTTATATGCGATGATGCGAATCATTCGAACGAAAGATAGCCTTGCTTCAGTACGTTTGCCAAAATTTTGGAAGATCAATTGACGATTTGCTTAAACAAATATAATCGTTTTTTTTTTACGACAAATCATAAACTCGTACAATCATATCAAGGTCTATCAATCAGATTCAATAGCTTTGCTACGTTAACGAATGAATGTTCCACATCTTTGACATATATCTCGACAACTTGCTGCAACAATCCAATTCTGATTAAACATATAGTCTTCCAAAATCAAAATATAATAAAGGCATTCGTCTTCCACAGTATGACGACGTTAATTCATATTAATAGAAAAAGAATAAAGGCAGTAAAAACCATGATTCTATTCGTATAATCGGTTCCTATAATTTATATGACAAGGTAAACAGGGACGTCTTGTTGTTGATTTGGGTGGCCCTGTGCGATACATATAATTAGGTCTTTTAAACATCAGAAGTTTTAAATATTTTGAAAATGTATTTACTTCCAAAAGTAGGCCTCGACAATCCTCTCAAAATTGATTCATACTCCTATTAGTGTGGTCTTTTGTTCCGTAAAAAAAAGACTAGGTTATGTGATAATTAATTTAAAATAAATTTATAAAAAAATTAAAAAACTAAAAGTAAGAAAATTTTAATAACAATCATTATTATTGATTTATAAGCATTATTGTTATTTGGAAGAAAAAAAACCACTAAAATCAAACCCACGAATTAATATTATCATTTTAAATAAATGAAAACTACAAAATTTAAACCATGCAAGTTATTTAGTAAATAAAAAATGGAAATAATTTTTTCCATGGCAAGAGAATTGTTTCTGCTTTTTTATTTATTTGTACTATCATATTCTACTCTTTCTCTTTCTAAATTAACAATACAAGTTAAAGAGAATTTAGGGGCCCATTGTTGGCGAGGGCCTTGTCCAAATGGACACATTCAAACATGCTTGTAACCGGGCCTCAACGTAAGTTTATATGAATAAAGACTACAATTTTGTTCGTATAATCAGTTCATCACATAATCAAGCATAACTAACCCACAGTTCCGTATCTTGACGAATAACTCAACATGATTCTCGGAGATATTATTGGGTTCATAGAGGTTTTCATAAATTAATGAATCTTACAATACGTGATCAACAACTTAATATTATTCAAGTCGGCCAATGCATTTTAAATTTTCAATTAGATTCTTTGGTGTCGACGAAACTTTAATGAAACTCTCAGGAATAACCGATGTTAAGAACCTCACAACGACAATGGGTCTTTGAATTATAATTTTGTTGAAATAATATCTCAAGTTAAGTTATGGGCCCTTTGGTCTTGGTCTGTTACTGCTTTTGTTTGTCTAGTTGGGCTGGACCACTTGTTTAATTGGGTCCCTGATCTGCTTATATTTGGTGAAGGGTTTTGGAAGGTTTCATTGCCGTGTGTATATAAGGAAGGCAAGTCATCCTCCTCAAGATTGGATAAGTGGCTTTAGTTTTCTTTCTGGTTTTCTGGGTTCACATTAATCTCTTGAGCTCGTTCTCTGTAAATGTATGAAGTTGTTAAATCTTGTTGTGTAAATCTTGAGGGTGAGCTTCACCTGTTGGTAAAATCTCAGAGTGTGATTGTAGTGAGCTTTTATCTGTAAGTAAGAATAGGGTGGTATTGAGCCAGTTTTTCTTTAAGGTTTGTGATTAATAAAGTTGTTTTTGATAATTTCTTGAGTTTGGTTAGATTTGTTTCAAATTGCGATCTTTGGCAATAGTGGGATCGACGCCTTAATAGACATCAAGTCCGCCACTGATTTTGGAAATGTCAATTGGATTCTTTGACGCTAGGGTGATCAAAGATTTCAACTAGGAAACAAAGGGCAACACGTTTACAACGATTATCAACGCAAGAAAAAAAATCGATTAGAAACATGAAGAAGTGACAAGAAGTCAAGAACACCCCTAACAACTTTTACGACATAAAGTAATTACATAAGAAGGGAAAAAAAACAAGCAACCCATATTAGGGGTTGTTACAAAATGTTAAATTGGAACCAAATCTTAAACCCAAAACATCGTTTCTGTAAAACTTATACATTATGCATCATAAGGTGTAATTCTGTTTGGACTTATAAACTTGAATATTTGGAAAAGACAGATCCATAAACAAGAAAATACTCAGAATATAGAAACGTAACCGTCAAACATTCAACCATATTACGTGTTAACTACCTAAAAATAGGTAATTCTGCTACATAGAACATATAGATATGATAACCACCAACGGGTGATATTTCATAATTTTAGATTGTCTAAACTACCCTTTCGTTATAAAAATTAAATTCGCTTGCTTGGCAAAACCTAATTGGTTCACATCATTCACAACATATAAAGTGTTCAATATATATATATAGATAGATAGAGGGGGGTTCAATGGAAAACCATCATGCACCGGAAAACTTGTGAAAATCGCACTGCACCACCACAAATGCATAAAATTCCCCGCGTGATGCATCAAAATCCCTCGTGATGCATCAAATTTCCCGCGTGATGCATCAAAATCCCGCGTGATGCATCATCTTATTTACGATCATGCCACCGCGATGCACCAAATCGGACGGTATGCGTAGGTTTCCTTAGTTTTCACGTGCATAGTGGTTTTTCATTGAACCCACCCCTATATATATATATATATGAGTGGGTTCAATGTAAAACCACTATGCACCTGAAAACTATGGAAACCTACGCATATCGTCCGATTTGGTGCATTTCATGAAATACACGGTGACATGATCGTAAATAAGGTGAGGCATCATGCGAGATTTTGATTCATCACGCGTGAAATTTGATGTATCACGTGGGATTTTGATGCATCACACGGAGAATTTGATGCAATTGTGGTGGTGCAGTGCGGTTTTCTATTGTGGTTTTCCATTGAACCCCCTCTATCTATATATTATAATAAATGAGAACAATCATTACCACATGTCATCCTCCTAATACACTAATTTTTCATTTTCCCGCTCTTTTTCCAAAAATAAAAATTAACATTAATTTAAGTAACATTCATATCATTTTATTGGTTTAATTTAAACATTATTATTTTAAACCTATTATTTTTGTTTCCTAAACTAGTTGAAATAATAACTAATACTCATTAAAAGTTTCAAAATTAATAAGCAAAAATAAAAATATTTATAAAATCAATAAAATAATAAACTTTATGTTTAAATGTCTCAAATAGTAAATAATTTTAAAAAATAGTAAAATAAAAGAATTTAATTTTAAAATAAATTTTTTTAAAAGAACAATAAAATAATCAACTTCAAATTTTAAATGTCCGAAAGAATAAATAATTTTATAAAATAATAATTAAATACTTTAGTATACAATAAAATTGAAAACTTTTTGTTATCAAATCTTTATGGGAAATTTGCGCAAAAAACCCTAAAGTTGGACCATTTTTGTGATTAAAACCCCTAACCATTTTTCATTGCACAAAAAACCTCTAACCGGTAAAATCTTTTGAAATTAGGACATTACCGGTTTTAATAGGTTGTTAAGCTTACATGGCACACACGTGGCGTCCACATGGCAAACCCTACGTATGTGGCGCCTACGTGGTACTACATTTATAATTCTTAAAGTGGATTTTTGCATAAAAAACCTCGAAATTGGTGACTTTTTCGATTAAAACCCTTAACTATCTTTTTTCTCACCTCTAACCAACAATCATATTACCTCTTCTCCTCTACCTTCGGCAACTCCGATTACTATATCCCCTCTTTATGTTCAATGTTGTTCATTTTATGTATGTATGTTCAATTAACTTTTACCGCTTAAACTTAATTTTAACTTCAATTGTGCCGATGGAATCGATTTTGTTTTGTGTTCACGAGTTGCACTTTTAGGTTCAGCTTTATGTACAATTTCGTTTATTTATGTTTCATTTTAGCTTCTGAATATGACCAGCCAGAGCAATGAGGTTCGCTAGAGCCTAGAATATGGAGGTTTCAATGGGAAACGAATTATTTGTTTAATAAATAAAACTTATATAAATATCAATGTCATCAAAATGCAATCAGTGAAGACTCAATTTTAATTATATTTGTTGGTTGGTGGTTTTGTATCCAATTAAAAATGATTTGGGGTTTTAATTGAAAAAACTAAACAAGTTGGAGGTTTTTTACGCTAAAATCTATTTAAATATTTTGCACGTCATCAAGTTGCGACCGGCTAAACCGGTTGCAAGTCAAATTTTTTGAAAAAAACCTAAATTTACAAAGTTTAACCGGTTGGAGGTTTTTTGTGCAATGAATAATGGTTGGGGGTCTTAATCACAAAAATGATCCAACTTAGAGGTTTTTTGCGCAATTTCCCCAATCTTTATATGTTAGTTATGAAACTTTGACCCATTAAAAAAATATCATTCAAATTTCAAATGTATTTTCTTTAATAAACTTTAATGTGTACTAATATTTTCCAAAACTTCAAAAAAAAATGTGGCAAAATTTATATTTTAAAATAACTTAATTTGAATAATCTTAATTAATATTTATTTATTAAGTTGACGCTAGAACTGTTGTATCAAGTTTTAATTAGTTAGACAATAAAATATATTATTAATTAATACATTTTCAATAAGAAAACTTGTATATGGTTTAGTTTAAGGTCTTTAACAAATTTATACAATTTAAATTAATATATTTTGTAAAAATTAGAGTAAATTACAAAATGGTCCCTGTGGTTTGATCAAAATTATGGATTTGGTCCCTGATCTTTTAAAAATTGCATGAATGGACCCTCAAAACACTGTTTACTTGCAGAAATGACCCTTCTTTCTTTTGACTTTTTTTAAATGACGATTTTGCCCTTTTTCTCAATAACAATTTTAGTCCATCAACTATGTAATATATTTTCAGTTTTAGTCCTTTTATTAATTTTTAGTTTTGTTTAAATTTTAAATGCAAATTTAAAAATTTAATTATTATTATTAGTTATACATTTTTATTTTTTAAAATATATTTATTCTATATTTACATAAAATTATCCCATTATAATATTTTATTTATGTTTTTTTTTATATATTCAAATTCATTATTTAAAATTTATTTATCTTGTGTTTCATTTATTATACATTTTTATATTTTATATATTTTCATCTAACTATTTCATTACATTAATATACTTTGATTTAATTATTTTTTGTTAAGAAAATATATAAACTAAGGATTTTATTCATTTTCATTTAAATATCTTTTTTTCAATATGTTTGTATTCAAATTCAGTATTTTTTCATTTTCAGTTTAATATTTTGTTATATTAATATGTTAACTTGAAATTCAGTATTTTTAGTGTTTTATTCATTTTGTTGTAACTATTTCGTTATTGACTACATTTTGATTTAATTATAAATTCTAATAAAAATATATAAACTTAACGTTTATTCTTTTTTAGTTAAATATTTTGTTACGTTAATACATTTCGACTTAATTATTATCGTCAATAATAAATATATAAACTTAACATGTGATTCATTTTTATCTTAAATATTTTGTAACGTTAATACATTTCGAATTAACTGTAATTTTTAAGTAAAGTTTATAAACTATTTAACTTACATAAACATTTATATGTTTTGATTTAACGAGATGTATACAATTTGGATTGTATACTTTGTTTAGTTAGATACGTTTTGGTTTGTATAATTCATAATTAAATCAAAATACCAATGTAATAAAATAATTAGAATAAAAAAACATATTAATGCAACAAAATAATCATAATAAAATGAACAAATCGGTAAAATGTATTACGATAAATATATTTAAATCAAAATGTATAAAACCTCAAAATAATTAGAATAAACGATAGGTTGAGCGCCACTATACGTAACAAAATAGTTAAATTAAACTGTCCCTAAGTTTATTATTTTGTCATAGAAATTATAATTAAATAAAAAATATTAAGATAATTCTATAATTAGATGCAAACATATAAAAGATAAAGATGTGTAAATATTTTACAAATAAACGCAAGATAAATAAAACTTTAATTGATAAATGGATATATAAAAGTGACGTAAATTAAATAAATATAAATATAAAAATAATGATAATTTTAATAATAAAATAAATAGATTTTAATAAATAATAATATAATAATGAAAATGAAAATTTTAAGTTAACATTTAATATTTAAACAAAAAGTAGAAATTTATGTTAAGGACTAAAACTGAATATAAATTACATAGTTGAGGGACCAAATTTGTTATTAAGAAAAGGGCAAAACCGTCATTTAAAAAAAGTTAAGAGAAATGGGGACCTTTTTTGCAAGTAAATAGTGTTTTAGGGACCATTTATGCAATTTTCAAAGACCAGGGACCAAATCCATAATTTTGACCAAACCACAGGGACCATTTTTGTAATTTACTCTAAAAATTATAAATATAAAATAATTATCATTTAAAATTTATTTCGTTGATTTTTATGGGATTATTGATGATAACACAATAACAAACAAAACAGAATGAAGGTTCAACATTTTTAAATCAATAATAAGAAGATAATAATTGAAATGAATCGCATATGTAAGAGTAATAAAATACTATATTTAAATAAATAATTTAAATATGTTGTATCACATTTTAACCGTCTTCTTTTGACTTAAACGTGACTTAAAGTCATCATTTTTTACCATTAACTCAAGATTTTGCCTGTATTTCATTTTTTTTATTGGTTTTTATTGTATCTTAATTTAAAAAAAAAAAATTTAAGGTCCTTAAGGGATTCCAACTCTTTATAAATATTTACTTATAACAATTTTTTATATCAATCCATGTAATACATGGGTATTAACCTAATATATATATATATATATATATATATATATATATATATATATATATATATATATATATATATATATATATATATAAACTACATTAAATTAGTATGCAAGACATATACATATCCAAATACACACATAAACATGCACACATACACACACACAAATATATTCATACATACATATGCATACAAACATATACATACATACATGTATGCACATATATTCATAAACATACACATACACACACACGTGTGTGTGTATACTACATTAAATTAGTACGCGAAAACATATACATAACCAAATACACACATAAGCATGCACACATATACACATACAAATATACATACACATACATGCATACACGTATGCACACATGTTCATAAACATACACTTACACACACACATAATATACATACATACATACATACATACATATGTATACACACATAAACATACATACACACACATAAAAATAGGCGGATGCATATGTAGTTCGCGGGGGTCTAACTGTTTTATTTTACATGTTACATATATTATCGAAAAATTTTTGAACTTCAAGATTTTTTAAATTCGACCTTGATATACTTGTTAGGTTTTACAAATTTGACACATATAAACTTTCATTATAAATCTAAGAAAATATATCAAAACCTAATAGTTGTTACCCATTTAACAAATAATTTAAAAATACATGTGTATCGTCGAAACTTCATTTATTGGGCTATTATCGTTGAAGATTTCATATTTGGGTTTAGACTAGGGGTGAGATCGGTCCTGTACCGGTACCGAACCGGGTGGTACCGATTTTTAGGCATATTTTAGTACCAAATACTGAAACGATTATGGAATTTTGGTACCGATTAGTATTTTCGGTATCAGGACGGTTAGAACGGATTTTTTTAATTTATCTCACAAAGTTAATACACTAGTACAAAAAATAGGCATTTGTCACGCTAAAAGCCTATGGACATAGACCTTTGGTCACAGTTTTTTTTCATTAAAATCGTGAGCAATGGTCCCGTCACTTTTGATAGCTTATGATTACATTTAATTTCTGTAACTAAATCATATGGATAACCGTGACCCTATGCTAAGACCGTGGCTATATAGTAGTAATATTTGTAGTTGAAACAAATCAATTTTTAATAACGGTGACCATAAAATACTTCTAGTCATGTTTTTTTTCCTTAAACCATGGCAATTTGATAAATTTGGACACACATAAATGATTATACTGTGACTACTGGATATATTTAGACACACATAACGAATTAAACTATGATCATCGGGTACATTTAGACACACGTAAATAATTAAACCGAGACGATTGAGTATATTTAGACAGACATAAATAATTAAACCATGACCATAACATTATTTAATTCACATGTTGTTTCGTTTATTCATGACAGCTATTTAGTTTTAGTCACATATAATAAAATAACTGTCACCATAAACTACCTATACTTATATATTTTTGCATAAATCGTGACCATTGGTTGCTTTTAGATACACATAACAAAACAATTCGTGACCATTGTTTTTCAATCCGGACGGAGCCAAATAATTGGAATCCCGATTAACTTGTGTCCAAGTTTTTTGCTTAACTTGGGACCGGTGGTAACCATCCAGATTATGAGATAATTGGTGACCAAGAAAACTAGTACAAGGAAAAACTTATATAGACTTTATTTGTTTGTACTTTTCATGTGCTAGACGATGTGGGATACAACAACAATAAACAAAAGAAAAACATAAAGTCACAGTAAAATTACATTTTATCATGATAATTTGTTACTTTTAGTTATGGATAACAAAATAAACCGTTATTATAAAATACTTATTGTCTTGATTTTTCTTTAGTCTATTAGAATTTCTTATTTAGTGGGCTTATATGTTTAAATTATTGAGCTTTATCTTTAATAGACTTATTGGGTTATTAATTAATGATATAAACCTATTGGGCTTTAGGGTTAGATTGTAACCCTAATTCCTTGTCTATATATAGTGAGGGTCCCCAATACCCAAAAGCAACCCTAAGATCCCTAATCTCTATCTATTAGAGATCTGCTGTTCGGTCTAAAATATTAAGGCTTTAGGTGAGTAAAGCTCTCACAACCCTGTTCGTTCGTCATCAGGTTTCCGCATAAAGAAGACGATATCATTGGATACAAGTATGAGTTCTTTTATGGTTTATGTTAGGAACATATATATAGAGATGAAAACAATTATTATTGTAAGTATAGGGACTAGATTTGTCATTTCTAGAAAGTTTAGTTTAGGAGTTAATAAACAAATTCTAAGGAATTTGTTTATAGACTTTGCCATTTTTCTTTGTATTTCATGTTGAGAGCAAAGTTAATCTTTTGATAAAAAGGAGATTGTGTGTTCAATGATGATTCACCTAGATCTATTGTTATCAATTGGTATCAGAGCTTAGGGGGTAAATCAAACTCCAAAATCTTGCAAGAAATCAATAAAAGTTCAACCGAAAAAGTCAAAATTTTGAGCTGTGATCTTCTGGAATTTTTATAAAATTCATACGTTCACGGATTAAGCTAAATTTTGGATATATTTTGAATATCGACCAGATGAAGATCCAGTAAACATTTCAAGTCCTAATTCGACACGATCAGGGAGTAATCGAATTTTCAATTTCTGAAATTCATTTTTTACGTTCTTGAGATCGATTTTTGGAATTTTTTTGGATTGGAGTTAAAAGCTAAAAATTTGAATGAGCTTGAGGGTTGATATTTCAAAATTTTCCTGAAAATTTCAAAGCCTAATTCTAAATACGTTGAGAGTAATTTGATTTTGAAGTTGCTGAGTTCGTTTTTCTAACCGAAACAGAGCTATACCTTTAAAAATTCGTAAACAATTATGTGATCTGATTCTTGGATATGTTGTGCGTATAATATACATATTTATTGTCCTAAAATTTCAGATTTTAATTCCAAGAATTGAGTGAGAAATCGATCAATTTCAGAAAGTCATCATTGTGTGTTCTTGGTGTTTTCACTGTGTGTTTAATTTGAATTCGGTTTTTGATTTAGACTTGATTGATATATGATTTGTTTTATAACTGTAACATTTGATCGATCAATTTTACGTTTTTGTTGATTTTTGTGTTCTTCGTCATTTCTTGTGATTTTAAGTGTAACTGTTTTTGTTGAATTCATTTTTTTAATTAAAAGTTGTTCCAAACTTTTTGTGTTAATTGTTTGCAGGTAATTTGGATCAAGGAGAAGTTTTTTAAGCAAAACGTGAAGTCAAACGGTGATTGATCAAGGAGAAGTTTATTCATAATTTGAGCTTCTTTACCCGAGGTTGGTGCTTCTTTACCCGAGTTTGGTGCATCTTTACCCGAGTTGATGCTTCTTTAACCGAGTTTGAACCTTCTTTACCCGAGTTTGATATTGCCATATACAAGCTTTACCCGAGTTTTGTACAGTTTTATGAGAGTTTTATGCTGAGTTATCCGAGATTCACTTCATTTACTCCGAGATTCATTCCATTCTATCCGAGATTCATACCATACACTTCGAGTTTTATCAAGTATCATTCAAGATTCAAGGCTTTATCATTTCAAATTGATTGTATGACCTTTGTTGCTTCAATTGGCCAGAAAGAAGTTACAGACATTTTTCTTCAGAGAAGCTGAAAAATCAACGTCAAAAAGTCACTTCAGAGCTGATTTTCACCAAGTCACCAGCCACAGATTCATCTTTCAGAGCTTCAACATTGGATTTCTATCCTCGAACAACCTTCAACTTTTGGATATTTTCTGAACTTAATTGATTTCCGTTCAATTTCCACAAATGTAATCCGATGGAGTCTAACACTGATTTCCGTGACATAGATATTGAAGAGATGAAACTGGAATTACTCAACCTTCAAAAGGCTTTTAAAAGGAAGTTTGGAAGACAATTATCATCAAAGAAGCACAAACCTGAAGAACAGAACATGGAGAATATTGCTTAGTGCTTTATGGCTACAACTGAAGAGCCTATTGATGTAACTGTACAGTTGAAGGAATTTGAAGTAAAGTTGAAGAATGTGACAAAACTGGCTGAACAAGCAGATGTTAAACTACAAGACGAGAAGAAGAAGGTAGTTTCTCTGGAACTTAAACTGGCAAATGAACATGATCAGGTGTTGAATTTCACAGCTGAGAATTTTAAGCTGATTGAGAAGCTTAAACTGTTTGAAAATTAACTGACTGGTCATGATTCCATTTCAAAGTTAACATTTTGTAAAATCTGAGCTGACTGCAAAACTTACTGGATCTGAACAGATTCGTAATAACAATTATGATATTCTTGTTCAGTTAAATACAGATAAAGCATTTTGCTTTAAATGATGTCACAATATTGAAAGAAGAAGTATTAAAACTTTTGAAGAAATACAGAATATTTTAAATTCTGAGAACCATATTCATAAAGTGAGAATGTCTGAATCATCAAACGAACTTGAAGATTCTAAACGAGAGAATTTTCAGAATGCAAATCAACTACAATGTCTTTTGCCTGAACGATCTGTTTTGTACAAGAAAGTTAAAGATCTTGAAGAGACACTTTCGAAGACAAATGGTCCTGATCAAAGTTATGTTTCAAACAAATCTAAAGAATTTTTTGCTCTTAAAAAGGAGTTCTCTTTAACTAAAGAATTATTTGAAATAGAAAGAAAACAGTTCTTCATTAAAGAACAAGATTTAAAAGCGAAATCTAAATTGTTTGAAGATGAGAGAAAGTTGTTCTTAATTAAAGAACAATCTTTCAAAACTGATTTCCAATCATTTGACGACGACAGAATTTCATATTTGGTCATTATCAAAGGATTAGAAGATCAAATATTTCATCTTTCTAAACAATTTAATGTTTTCCCTTCTTCAAATGAATCAGAGGTTAAGGATTCTAATGTTTGTGTAGAACATAAAGTTGATCATTCTAATTTATCTTTCAAAAGTGAAAAGAATCTAGCTAAAACTGCTAAGTTTGACTTGTCTTCAGATCTTCAACTTAAATATCTTTTAAAGATAAACAAAGGCAAAGATAAACTAGTTAAAAAACTTTCGGTCAAGATTTACCCTGGTGAATCTTCGAATCAAAGTTTTCAAAAGTTTCTGCAAATACTGATTATTCTTCTCAGAAGAAAACTTCCAAGAAAAATACCAAGTATTATCAAAAACAAGCTAGCACCAGACAGATTTTTAGAAAGAAAAGTTTGCATGATTCTGTTCGTTTAGATTCAAGTTTATTTCATAAAGAAGATATTCAATTTTATCATACTAAAAGAAATATGTTTTCTGAGTTTGAGAAAGAAAATAAGAAATATGTTCTACAATGGGTACCTAGACCTGTAATGAAAAGGTTACTTAAACCCGTATTGAAATGGATACCGAAGACCGTTAACAAGCCTGAATCCAAATCTTTTTGGATACCAAAGACATCTTAATTTTGCAGATTTTGGTTTTTAGTCATATCAGACTAGAAGCCAGTCTTCATTGGAAAAGGTTTTCGTACACATCAGTGCAGAACCCGGTTTTCACTCGTATGGCTTATACTCACAGCAGAACCCATACTTCATGCATATGACTTCCATATACTTCATTTGGAAACCGCGCATCCGTGAATAGTTTAATAAGGCTTTTAGTTACATCAGACTGAAACCCGATATTCCGCAACAAAGGCTTCTAATCACTTCAGATTAGAACCCGATTCTGAAAGATGAATGTTTCTGAAATTCTTGTCCTGAATTCAAATCTGAAGTCGTATTGACAAAGAGGGAGTTTTATTTTACAATTTTTTGCTCCTGATATATTTTCTATGAGTTGACTAACTTTGTGTGTTTAATTCCAACGGGAGTTTCAGACGCACTCTGACAAAGATATTTTTTTTAAAAAACCGTGTGTAATTTTCACGAAAATATTTTGTGCACACATAAAAAAGTTTTTTGAGCTGAAAAGAACAAGTTTTTTTTAAAGGATGTTAATTTCTGATTCTCTGAATATATCATTGATGTTAGTTGTTCAATCTCTTTGATTTTCATAATCTCATTACTTCTGAGATTCTCTTTGTTATTCTCCCGTGCATTCTTATTTCTTCCAATTCATTCATACTAAATTCTCCCATAATCTCCCATGAGCTAATTCTTTCATGAAAATCTGATTCATTTCATATCATATATCAGATTTACATTTCATTCTGATTCCTCCGAACTAATCGTTCCTCAAATTCGTTTTGAATTTCATCTCCTACTTCATTTGAGCTGAAATCCTAATCATTCTTTGTGTGATATCTCATGAGCTGAAATGCTAAACATTATTTTTGCTGACTCCGATTATGCACCAAATTGTGTGATAGGCATAAATATCGCTTCTATGGTCTAACCAAAACCGGAAGACCTACCCAAGGAGCAAACCATTTATAGTTTGTGTGGGTGAGGGTTTTTTTAGGTCTTATTAGTTGAGAAGTGTTAGTTATCACGGGATACTGACAGTGTCGAGCAGAGTTAAAATGTAAATGAGAGGGATATATTGAAAGGAGATGGTGGTGCATCAGATCATGTTTCCACTATAAAGCGGACTGAATTTATTTCTGAAAAGTAAGCTGGAGGGAGCTTAGTTGAAAATTGATGAGATTTGAGAATTGAGAAAGGATTCGAAGAAAAGTAATCCTACCTACACTGTGTCGGTTGGGTAATCCACGTAATCTATCAAGCCCTAGGTGACTTGATATTGAAAAGGACGTCATGGAGCCAGTGACGATGCACTTAACCCCACCAACCACTCAGTTATCTCTCAAAATAATTCTGTTTCTATAATCATGGAGATATAACACTATTCTATCAATATTTCATTTGGATATTATTGATATTGAAAGAAGGAAGACATTTGCTCCGGTCTCCGACTTCATTTGATTCCCATTGTGTCCAGAGCTAATTATATACACTTTTAGGACACATCGAGTCTAACAGTCTGCGTGACTATAAACTGCTAGTCCAAAGTGACTAACCTAGAACAAATAAGAGTGATTCTTTCATGATAAAGGATTTCATGATGACTATTTGGAAATCCTATCAGTGTTAACATCATG
Source organism: Centrapalus pauciflorus (assembly GCA_020465985.1). Taxonomy (NCBI): domain Eukaryota; kingdom Viridiplantae; phylum Streptophyta; class Magnoliopsida; order Asterales; family Asteraceae; genus Centrapalus; species Centrapalus pauciflorus. The sequence goes on from JAANYP010008566.1 coordinate 132,512, forward strand.
CCAGCGCTGAAAGTATGTCACATAGATTATGTCTATTATGCAAACAAGAATCTGTAAACTTGTAATCCCGTATATATTTCAGCACCTTTATATTCTTTATCAAATCCGAAGAAGAACAATGCTCAATAATTGAGAAATGATGAAGAAAAGACAATAAGAATGTTGAGAGTAAATGCAAGATGGTGGCTGCTTGTATATTCAATATGTCAACCGTGTTTTACAAAAAGAAACCCTAGGAGCTATTATAGCTCCATTTAATTAACTATGGGGCATTGACACAATTGCCCCCTAGACTTTTACAAGTAAATAAATTACAAGGAAACTAAATACAAAGCTAAATACTAAGTAACTAATTATTACAAAATAACTCCATATGATCGAAATTAAATGTCTAACAATCTCCCCCTTTTCGATCATTTTGGAGGTCCTGGAACTTTGGCATGATCGGTTGATTCTCGGAGTCCAAGGATGACGTCAAAGCGTCTGGTCACTTGTCTCATATGTAGTCGTTCGTTCAGGAGTTCAATGCCGCTGAGGGTGTCCTGAATTTCCTTCGGTGAACATCTTTGTTGTGGATCTGGTTGAGCGTCAAAATCTTGAACTTTCTGAGTAAGCGCGTCTCGAACCAATCTGAGAGTACTGTCGGAGTAACAAGGAAGATGCTCAAAGCGCATGAACCTTTTGTAGCCCTTCTGATTGACAAAAATGACACCCGGGCCTCCTCTGAATATAACTCTGTATGCAGGATGGTGGGCTAGAAGGAAGCTGTCTTGTTCAGGTGCTCGAAGGCCCACTTTAACCATTGCGCTCTTTATCGCCATTTGGAAGTCTCTGATGCACATAATGATTGAGTGATGGTTCATACTTCGAACAAGGGCAGCTAAAGCAGTCATGCGAGACAGACACCCTTTAATACGATTTTTCAATCGTTCGTGTAAGAATTCGACGTCGTCCACACTTATGAAGTCCAGATCATTCTCGAAGAAATCATCAGTCGTGCCATCTTCTCTTTCTACTTGAAAGGAGAGATAGTATACTTTTGCCCTTTTGCACATGGTGATGGATATGAGTTTCTTTATCTTCGATTTGGACACTTTTGACCTCTTCTCCTTGAGCATTAATTGATAGTATTCAGGCTCAGCTTTGGTTACATTTGTTAGTTCCATCAGGAGGCGTCTGCTGAAGGATCCAAACTTTTTTCTGAATACCATCTTAAATCTCTCTTCTAAGAACGGGTTCTGAAACTGCTCAGGAGGAACTTCTGCAGGAATTCTTTGAGACCCTTAACGGGGGGTTCTTCGATTTCAGAATTTTTAGCTTCAAGAAATTTTATGATTGTCCCCCGCCGTTCCTGTCCAAGTTTGTCTTTTTCTTCAGGCGGTAGATTGTGTACCTCACCTCTTGAAAACTGGCCTACCCAGTATAAATCCTCTCTTCTATATTCACCGGGTCCTTCTGGAGTTTCATCAAAGCAATCAACCTTCTTGGTTTGTGAAGGACCTGGTTGTTCGGTTTGTTGGACTGGGGGAGGACTTGGAGATCTTGGTGGGCTTTGGACTAGATGGGATGCTTTGAGTGATGGGGGAGCTTGGATGGTTTCAAAAATTTCTTGTTGTGGAGCTGGTGGTGGTGAGTTTAGGAAATCAAAGGAGGAAGATGATGATTTTTTCGGTGATTCGGGCTCAGGCTTAGGAATGATTGAAGGTTCGCTGTCCTCAGTATCGGAGTCTGAGTCAGACACCAATATGATTTCAACTTTTTCATGAACGGGCTCGAACTCTACCATAGCTGTCATTCGATCCAGTGGAGCTGGACCCTCGAACATGGGCTCGTCCTCTAACATCAAGTATTCTTGAGCCTCTTGCATCTGTTCCCCTGACCCCTGAATCTCTGTACCTTCGGTCTCTGCTCCCCCTACAAACAACATTGGGTCCTCAGACTGAGTTTTCTGTCTTTTCTACCCGTCATGGCGATCAGGGTCGTCCTGATCGTCATGTTTTCGTTTTTGGGACTCAGCCTGAGGACGGCATTGTAGCTCAATCACTGCAGACTCAAGGCGGTCCATTCTGGAATTTATTTGCTCCTGGACTGAAGAATGAGACGTGTAAGTGCATCAATTTTGTCCGAGAGCTCTGCTATTTGGTTCTGGACTGAATGGGATTCTGGTGGAGGCACAGCTTCAGAAGCGACACCTTTACCCTTTATAAGTGAGAGAAGGGCGGTATGACGTTCTTCAGCAGCTTCCTTTTGGGTGTCCAGGTCAACCCGGGTAATCACACCGGCAGCACGAAGAGCTGCCGTTAGCATCTCCAAGTTGATGGGGAGATGACCTGAAGTGGATGGCGTTGATGGAGCCACTCCAGGTCTTCCTTCCGTCATTTCTGGCTCCACTATGGGACGCTCAGATCCGGAAGTTTGTGGAGCTGCCACGGAGGCAGCTCTTGGGGATGTCACAGAGGCATCGTGCGTCATGTGTATATGGGGGGATGGAATGGTGAATGAAGGAAGTTCGGTCACGTGGGGAGGAGTGTGACCTCGTTCAACACCGCCACTCTCCGAATGAGAGGGCGATGGTGTATGTGCAGAAACCTGGTGGAATGAAGTGGTTTCCCTTTGAGGGGATACCAAGTGGATGGTGGGGGTGATTTCGACCGTTGGACTAACGGTCTTATGGTGGGTGGTCCGGCTGATAGGGCTTCGGTCACCCTCAGATTGGATCTATATCCCTCGTACGACAGAGATGGTTTTTTTAGATTCCGCCGCCTCTGCCGCCTCACCACCTTCTCCCTCACTTACAAACACAGGCTCCCGCTCACCTATCCCAACTGGTTGTTGTACCTCCGCCTGATCTCCCTCATCCTCACTCATTCTGGCCTCACCTTCGGATTGGCTAGACTCAGTCGGTTCTAACTGAGCCTCATCCGGATAGAACACTCGAATGTAAGCCCTAACCCTTTCCAAATCCCTTGCCTTTAGCATTAGTAACAACGGAATAGTCATTATAGGCACTGAAGGAGCCCCCTTTGGTAAAGTTAGCTTTTGAATGGCCACGGTAGGGTAGACGTCGGCTTCAGGTTGTTCGTGAATGTCCTCATCATTATCCATCACATATTGTATGATAAGTTGCAGAAACCGTTGGAGAAGTTTGTACTTGCGTCCCTTCTTGGTTCCCCTCTCCATATGTACTCGTCTCAATTCCTCGAAGAGGAAAGCCGCATAATCAACATGGCGGTCAAAGGAAAAGCCGGTGAACATGGCTAAAACCTGAGCGGAGGCAGAGTCATGACCTGAGTGCTTTGCTGTGAAGCACTTGTTGATGACGTCGAAAAGAATCCGCCAATGAGATTGTAGATTCTTTGTGCGGAAATTGGAGGGTTTGGTGAGAGGGCCGTCATAACCCAGGGTTTGTATTTCGGCTAGGGTTTCTGGGATGGAAGGGATGGGATCAAACTGAAGGCGGGATGGTAAATATGTTTCTGCGGGAAGGCGAAGGATATGGCGTATGGTAGCGATGGTGATTTTGACTGGGACGCAGTCAATTTTGGTTGTGAAGAAGGGTTCGGCATCGGGAATATGTTGCAATCTGTTCCAGAATTGTTGCAGGTATATCTAGTGAACAGCGATTGCGGTGGACAAGGCGTAATATATGGGGTGTGAAGAAGGATGTCGAAGGCGAGGGTTTGGGGTTCTTTTGTGAGAATGGAGACGTCGAGCTGCCAGTTATGTGGTATAAACTCGACAAACTCGGCTTGGGGAAGGATGGATTGTTCGGGTAGTTGGGCGTTATTATTGGGAATGGGGGGATGGGGTAGGGTGAGAACAACAGCTGGTTCCATCATCCTGCAAGGGTGCATCAAAGTTAGAATAAAAGACTTTAAATGAAAAGACATTGATGTGAAGTCTAGATAAGTGTGAAATAGAAACTGCCTGATCTGTTTAAAGCATCGGGTCTTTATTAGTAGAATAAAATTCTACTAATAAAGTCCAAAGTCAATCGTTAAGAGACCGATGTTAGATCAATCCTAACTCTAATTAATGGTGCACCAGAATGGAAATATTTTTGGATTTTTTTTTGATTTATAGTGAAAATGCAAAAATGAGAAAATTGAAAAAATATGCTAAGTGATGGATTTCGGATTGGCCGAATTCGGATGAACAGTGTCACCGAATTCGGATCCGTCCAAAATCCGGATAATGCATGAAATTTGATGTTTGGGGTCCGAATTCGGATGATGCATGATGATGGTCCGAATTCGGATGGGGACCGAAATGGATGTAAGTGATGATGAGGATTTGGGGGGTCCGAAATCGGATGAAACATGTTGAAGGTCCGAATTCGGACGCTGGTGCGGATTGAATGCATGCAAAGGAAACAAAGGACCTAATTCGGACGGAACACACAATTCAAGGTCTGAAATCGGATGCCATCCGAGTTCGGATGAACAGTACAGGAAACACTTAGACTTAAAGTAATTTTGAAAATTGTGAAGGACCGAATTCGGATCAACAGTGGTCCGAATTCGGATCAACAGTGGTCCGAATTCGGTTTATGTATGTTGAAAAACTAGACTAAGGGGGACATCTGAATTCGGGGCTTGGTCCGAATTCGGACGTCCGAAATGCATGTGTGCAGTTAATGAGTTCATGCAAATTTAAACGTGAACAGTTAAAAGTGACAAAAATGCATGAAATTAAAGATCGTAGACTAAAAACACATAATGAACATTTTATCTAACTACACCTAAGTAAAAAGCACACATTAAACTACCTAAAAATTAGAAAAACCAAAAAGAAAAAACTAAAGAAATTTTGAAAAACAAACACACAAAACATGAAGTTAAAAGCTAAAATAAAGTTAAAAAGAAGTTACCTGATGATGCCGAAGGTGAGTGAAGCAAGAAAAGCGAAAGAAGATGGTGGTCCAAAAGCTTGGATTCGGTTTTAATGGTGACCGGCGGTGGGAATGGCGACGGAGGAGAGAAAGAGAGAAGAAGAAGAAAACTTGAAAGTGAAGGAAGTCCTTGTTGACCGTTTGACCCGCCCTTATATAGGCGCTCGGGTCGGGTTTGGGTCATAGGATCCGCGCCCAAAGAAACAAATGGGCCGCTGGATTTTCATAAAACCACCAACCATACACAAAATATCAAAACTATTAGGCTTAACAACATAAAAACAAGATAGTGAATTAATACAAAATGTGGCCCAATTTATTTATTTATTTATTTTTTTTGAGTTTTTCCTTGAACAACAAAATTAAATATTTTTGGTAATTTCTTTTAGAATTTAAGTTAAGATAAAAAATAAACTAAAATAAACTAAACTATTTTTGGCTTTTTGATAAATTTGAACAATTAAAATCTTTTTGGGATTTTCTGATCTATCAAATTAAGCTTAAAAAATAAACTAAAATATAACCAACCTAAAATTTAAAGAATTTAACTACAAAAATTAAAAAAGAAACAAAGAATTACAAAAATTAACATCCTAACTATACTCCCCCTCAAATAAATACTTGTTCCTTTCCTTTTCTTTTTCAGATTAAGTGCTTGAACCTTTTTAGCCTTAAAGATACACACAAACCTGGATAATGTTTGCGTCCCACTCCGTGATGAACAATTCACACAACAATTTGTCAGGATCATTAATTATTAAAAATGTACACAGATAAGGAAATATTGAGTTTCAGTTTTGTGACACAATCCTTAAACTTAAATAACATATATTTTCTAAAATAAAGGAATTTCAATCATGATAGATTGAATTAGAATTATTTAAGACAATATCTGTAATTTAATTGGAAGGCGGATTCAACATGCCGACATGGGATACTAAAAACTGAAAACGAGGTTCATCTAAAGCTTTAGTAAATATATCCGCAAGTTGATATTCCGTGCCAACAAAATACAACTCAATGGTTCCCTTTTCTACGTGATCTTTAATAAAATGATACCTGATATCTATGTGTTTCGTTCTAGAGTGCTGCACGGGATTGCAAGAGATGGCAATAGCAAGCCGAGAATCGCAGTAAATCGGGATATTGGTTAGTGAGAATCCATAATCGCGTAATTGTGTTTTCATCCACAGCACTTGAGAGCAACAGCTTGCAGCTGCTACATACTCAGCCTCAGCTGTGGATGTTGAAACACAATTCTGCTTTTTGGAGGACCAACTCACCGGTCTATCTCCCATGAACTGTATTCCTCCCGACGTGCTTTTTCTGTCAACTCTACAACCTGCAAAATCAGCATCTGAAAAAGCGGTAAGATCGAAATCGGTTCCCTTAGGATACCATAGACCAAGATCGGGTGTACCTTTCAGATAACGAAAAATGCGTTTTACCGCAGTTAGGTGTGATTCTTTCGGGTCGGCCTGAAATCTAGCACAAAGACATGTTGAAAACATTATATCCGGCCTACTAGCAGTCAGATACAGTAAGGATCTTATCATCCCTCTGTAAGTTGTATTATCGACACTTTTCCCAGAAGGATCGGTGTCTAACTTACAGTTGGAGGCCATGGGAGTTGCGATACTTGTGCAAGAGTCTAACGTATACTTCTTGAGAATGTCAAGAGTATATTTCGACTGGTTCACAAAAATCTAATGGTCAAGTTGTTTGACTTGTAATCCGAGGAAAAAGTTCATTTCCCCCATCATATTCATCTCGAACCTGGACTCCATCAGGGCTGAAAAATCCTTACAGAAATTACTGTCAGTAGATCCAAATATAATGTCGTCGACATATATCTGTACTAGCATTATATGTGGGCCTTCCCTTTTAGTGAACAGAGTTGTGTCCACCACACCTTTACAAAAACCGGCAGAAATAAGGAAATTAGAAAGACTATCATACCATGCGCGAGGTGCTTGTTTTAAACCATAGAGGGCTTTATCTAGCACATAAACATGGTTAGGTTTATGTGCGTCAACAAAGCCTTGTGGTTGTTCAACATATACCTCTTCGTTAAGTTCACCGTTAGAAAAGCAGTCTTGACGTCCATTTGGTACACTTTGAAATCCTTGTGTGCCGCGTACGCCAAGAAGATTCTGTTTGTTTCGATCCGTGCAACTGGAGCGAAGGTCTCGTCATAATCTATCCCTTCTTGTTGTCGGTAGCCTTTGGCAACAAGTCTTGCTTTATTCCTTATCACAATGTCGTTCTCATCTCGTTTGTTTATAAAAATCCACTTAGTTCCGATCACTGTACGGTCTTTTGGTTTCGGAACTAACCGCCTTACTCTTAGCTGTTTAAACTGGTTGAGTTCCTCTTGCATTGCAATTATCCAATCTGGATCTTTTAGGGCCTCATCCACACGAGCGGGCTCTATCATGCTAAGGAATGATGCGAAGAGGCATTCATTAGCAGACGCCCTACGAGTTTGGACTCCTGTTGAAACATCACCAATGATTTGATCTGTTGGGTGACTTCGGGTCCATTTAATCTCGTGTGGAAGGGATGCTTGAGGTGGAATCTCAGTGGTTAAGGTGGGGATGGATGAAGATTCATGGTCAATGGTTTCAAAGGAAGGTACCACTGGTTCTGGTTTGATTTCCGAGTGTTCTGGTGAAGGAAGGATAGTTGGTATTATATGTGAGGGTATTATAGGAGTAGATTCAACTGCGGATGTATCGGTGGATGATGTTGATGGATGAGGGTATGATGTGATGAAGATGGAGCGGAGAAACTTTGTGGCGCAGTTGAATTGGAAGGATTACCTACATTATTGACAACATTAGACACATTAGCATTAGGACCGAAAAATTCTACGTAAAAAGGATCAAACAAATTAACCAAATCAGAAGAAGAAAAAGAAATGGGGTTATTAGAAGAGTCTCCAGGCATTTGAGTAATGCGAGGTCCTGTATGATCAACTTCGGGTGCCAGTTCAGCCAACTCATCAAATGTGACATGCACACTTTCATTGACTGTTCTGGTTCGGGTATTGAATGCGCGATAAGCCTTCGAGTTGGATGAGTATCCAATGAAGATCGCTTCATCCGCCTTTTCATTAAACTTCCCGAGGTTGTCTTTATCGTTCAGCACATAGCACCTGCAACCAAATACACGTAAGTACTTGATAAATGGCACTTTATTCAAAAAGAGTTGGTAAGGAGTTTTGTTAAAGCGCTTATGGATAATGGAGCGATTTTGTGTATAGCAGGCTGTTGATACGGCTTCGGCCCACAAGAATGGAGGTAGCTTTGACTATGTGAGCATTGTATGAGCGGCTTCCACAAGCGTACGGTTACGCCTTTCCACGACCCCATTTTGTTGTGGCGTTCGAGCAGCAGAATATTGATGCTGAATGCCTTTGGATCGAAGGAAGCCCTCAACTACCGAGTTCTTGAACTCCGTGCCGTTATCGGATCTGATTGATTGAACTGACAACTGCTGTTGGGTCTCGACACTCTTTATAAAATCTATGATTTCTTGAGCTGTCTCGTCCTTGGATCGCAAGAACCTGACCCAGGTATATCGTGAATAGTCATCAACAATGACCAACACATATCGCTTCCCGTTTATGCTTTGAGTCCGCATCGGTCCGCATAAATCCATGTGAAGTAACTCCAATACTATTTTCGTTGATGGTTCGGGCTTTGGTTTGTGAGATGATCATTTCATCTTTCCTTTCTCACAAGCTCCACAAAGATGGTCCTTTTCATAACGCAATTCAGGGAGACCTTTAACCAATTGTTTCGCAGCCAGCTTGTTGATATTGTCAAAATTCAAATGAGATAATCTTCGATGCCATAACCAAGAGTCTTTTGAAGAGGCTTTTGATAAGAGGCAAATGTTATCCTTTACTATTAGCTTGGCTACGTCAATGATGTAGAGGTTAGAGTTTCGGGAACTAGACAGGATTTCTTTTCCATCCATACTCCTCATACTACAGTTATTAGCTCTAAACGTTACCTCTAGTCCTTTGTCACAGAGCTGTCCTATGCTAAATAGATTATGTGATAATCCCTCAACATAGTCAACGTCCTTGATGACTAGATTATTTAGAACTAAGTCCCCGTATCCTTTGATATGAGCCAGATGGTTGTTCCCGAATTTTACCGTTCCGCAATACTGTTTAACTACGTTGGACAGCAATTCTCTTCTTCCCGTCATATGCTTGGAGCAACCCGAATCCATATACCAAATGGATTTAGCCTGAAAAGCAAATAAATTCACATAATGAAAAACTATATGCATTCAAACACATCCATCGTTTATTTACAATCAAACCGTGTTCTGAACCGAGATGATCAAAAAACATGATGAGTTAAGACCGAGTCCTGAGCTGTGTGCACAGAAGCCAAACGTGTCGGTTTAAGAACAAACGACAAGCAAAAGTACGGGTCCTAGTCTATGGTAACTAGAAGTCATTTCATTGAAGAACGGGTCTTGATCAGAAGTAACCAAGAACCATCTGCATAAAGATCACACAACTTTGGGTACCCACCTCAATATGGGTCCCTTTTTGTTAGGAGTTCCAGATTTATATGGCATGTGTACAGTGTTAGGAACCCATTTAGCATTTATGTGTGGTCTGGATGCATAACCCTTTGGAATCCATTGAAGATTGGATTTATTGGGTTTGGAACCTTAGGCGATGAAATTGCCTTCGGTGTTTGACTTTTTGAGACCTTTTTGACCGTTGCTTTGGTTTTGGGTCTCGGCAACGAACAAGTCTCAATTTTATTTGTGGCTGATGATGCAACATTTTTTGTTTTCTTTTTCCGAATTCGTTTAACAGGATATGGCACGAAAGCATTCATTTCAGGAACCTGTCGTCTATGGCGAGTTGGACATAGATTAAATAATTCAATGAAAGAGTACTTTAAAGAAGCAACAGAATTCGGTACATCATTACACACATTGTTACACATTTTGTCTTTAGAGATTACAGACATCTTATCTCTAGTAACAAATTCATTTGGCATTATAGCCTTCTTCACAAAAAAAACTCGAAAAATCCAGCATGGTGGTTTTTGGAACTCTTCTTACATAATCTGTAGGAACAAAACGATTAGAGTCAGTAAGCATGAAAAAATTTAGACTTGACAAAATTTTCTTTTTGTTGGTGAGTGGGTTTCTTAAAAGACTTGGATTGGATCTGAGTCTTTTTAGAAACCTCATTTTTAAACGGTTTTGAACACTCACCTTTATAAATGAAAGAAGAAGTTTCAGCTTTAGCCTTACCTTTGCTGGATGACACATATGGAATTTTGGTGGAATGAGAAACTGTTTGTTCTTTAGAAAAATCCTTCAATTTTTGAGAAACCATTTCAAAATTTTCTCTGTAGACAGTTAATTCACAGTTTGTTGAAAAGTTTGATTTACCAATCTTTCTTCACTCTTAAGAAGAGCATCTTGAAGATCAAGAGCTTTCTTTTGAGACGACTTCAATTCCTTTTCTAAAACATTAATTTTATGTTGAAGAACTTTTGACGGAATATAAAGGTGAGGAATTGGTTTTACAGCGTCTGTTTTCAATTCAGCTTCTGAATAAGTTGACAAGAAGTCTTCCTCTAAAGTGGGTACTCTAGATGGATAACTCTTATTAAGTTCTTCATATTGAAAAGAAATTTCTTTTTCTTTATATTCAACACGTTTCTCATTTTCTTGGTTTAAAACTTCTTTTGATGACTCAAAAAAGAAAGATTTAAGCCCGGCTCCCATATAATTCATGTCATAAAATAAAGGTAAAACTTTTTGGGCCTTTTCCAAATATTTAGGATTTTTAAAACCGATTCCTTGTTTAGAATGATAAAACCTAGTTTCTTTGGGCTGATTTAAGTGGATAGTTTGTTTTATTTGACCCCTTTTTAAAAATGCATCGACAAGGTCTTTATTCGTGAGTACAAACTTATCCTTTCTTCTTCAATCATTTTATATTTTTCTAAACTGTCTATATTTTCCATATTTACCGTATCTAATTGTTTTGAAAGTACAGAAATTTCTTCTTTTAATGAGAGTTTTTCTTTTGATAACCTATCCATACAAGATTCAAGATATATATTCCTGTCCTGAACATCTACTTTTTCGATTAACATCTGTTTTATAACATTGTGATTAGTTAACCACTTTGATTGATATAATTCAGACGACTTTATTAAAGTTTGAGCTAGATGTTCAGCCTGTACACACTTTGCAGTTTCAGCATTTAATCTAGCTTGTAGATCAAGAATATGTGTGTGCAATGTACATTCATTATTTACAGATAAATTATTTACATGTTCTGAAATGTAATAGGAATATACCTCATTTGACTCTGAACCGGATGATGAGTATTCGGGATCGTCAGTTGTGGCCATCAGACATGCTGGTGGATTTTTCAATGTCTCACCTTCAGCACCATGGACTGAACTTTCAGCAGTGGAAGTGGCACAGTGCTCCAACCCTAGATGATCAACCATATAGCAGTTTTTGCCCTTATCATCCTCCTCGTCAGTATCTTCAGCATCCCAGTAATCTTCCTGGGCGACGAGGGCCATTGCGTCGGTTCTTTTCTTCACGGCCTCCAGCTTTCTCTCATAATAGCCGACGTCTCTGTCAAATTTGTTGTTGCACTCCCGAGCAAAGTGGCCCGGTTTTCCACACTTGTAACAGAGACGCTCCTTGGTGCCTTTTGGCTCATCGGCCCGCCGTCTCTCATCTCTTCTCTTAGCCGGCCTCTTTTCGACGCGACGATGATCTCGACTATCATCTCTCCTCCTGTCCCTTCGCTAATTATCTCTCCTATCATCTCGTCGGTCGTCCCTACGATCATCCCGACGATCGTCCCTTCGATCATATTCGCGCCTGTCATCCCTGCGATCCTCGCGCCAATCGTCTCGCCTTTCATAGCGGCGATCATCTCGATAGTCGCGTCTATCGTCGGACCTTCTATCATCCCTGTCGTCCCTTCGGTAATCATCCCGGAGATAATCATCGCGGCGTTCATCTTTACGGTCATCAGAGTACCTCCGCGGACCGCTGTCATAACAGAGTTGATTGTTAGTCTTGTTTGAAAACCGTCGTTGTTGGAGACGATTGGTCCACAAGGCTATTTGTTCCTGAATTGTGGCCCCTTCCTCATCAAGTACCTCACGTGGAGGAGAAGCATACCTGCACTGTGATGACGATGAACCTGGAGCAAATGATGGAGTTGGAATATTCGTGTTGGTAATCAAGGCTAGTGAATCATGGGGTTTCATTCCAGTGTTAGCTGATAGCAGCAAAGATGCCAATTGATTTGCCATCAGTTTCTGTTGATCCACATCCCCTTGATACTTCTTCAGCTCCTTGAAGACGACATTGATAGATACCTCAGGAATATTCAGGAGGCGTTTTGTGGCCCGGCATGCGATCTGCCACTCGGGGGCTAAAGCTGCAAAGAACTGGATGTTTATGTCATCCCTGTCCTTTTTGATGTGCAGTTTGTTCAATTCATTCAGTACCGTAGAAAACCTCGTGAACGTAGCCTGCAGAGATTCCCCGTCTTTGGCTCGGAATTCCGTAAACTTAGCCTTCGCTTCCTCGATCTTGGCACGATCAGCGAGATCTGCCACCAACATTTGGACTTCCAATTCGTCCCACATTTCTTTGGCAGACATTTTGCTGTCTACGCCAACCAAGATGTCAGTGGGGAGGGCCTGATAGATCAAATATTCGGCCCTCTTATCCGTATGCTGCCTGTCTCTCTCTGCGTCATTAGCCGGTTCTCTTTCAACTTTCGAAGCTAAGACAGGGGGGTCAGCCTCGGGTCTGGCTGCGATTTCCCGATAATAGATCACGGGACCCTCAGAGATGGATTGAAGCATTAAGTTCCCAAGCGGTTGCATTCCTACAAATTTGAGGAACCGGGATTTCCATTGTTCATACTCATCTGGATAGAGAACAGGTGGTCTGTTCTCAGATCCGAGTATGAGAGCTTCGCGAGACATGATTTTGGTGCTGATTAAAAAGATAAGATCTTAAAGGTGGAAACTTGAAACGGATGGACTGGACTGCGGAAGAATAGCACACTAGATGCTGCTAATTCAGATGAATGAATGAGTTCGGATGAAAATGGAATTCGGATGGCAGCAGTTCGGGTGAACAGTATTTCGGACTAGTACCGAATTCGGATGGACCTTGAGTTCGGATGGGAGGGACCTAATTCGTATGGTTCGAAGTCTAAGGAACCGAATTCGGATTAACCGAATTTGGATGAACAGTGATGACTTCGGATTGATGGATGAACCGAATTCGGATGGTACGAATTCGGATGGACAGGGTACTTCGGATGAACAGTATTTGGTTCGGATGAGCTGATGGAACCGAATTCGGATGATCCGAGTTCGGGTGAACAGTGACTAATTCGGACGGGCACTAAGGGAATTGTCCAGGAAGGGGACCGAATACGGATGGTCCGGATTCGGTCGGTCCGAAATGGATATGGTCCGAAGTGGAAATTTAAAATTTGAAGCACAAGTCCAAAATAGTAAAATGAGGATGCCTGATCTGAACCTCGGATGGCCCGAAGTTCGGATGGGACCGAATGAGGGTCCGAAATGGGCACATGGTGGTCCGAAATACACCTAAGGCTGGTCCGAATTTGACCGAAATGAGGTCCGAACTAGGGTTATATATGGTCCTAATTGGGATCTAAATTGGTCCGAAATGCTACAGTGGAAGGTCCGAATTACAGCAGGTTTTAAAAGGTTTTCTAAGGCAGAACAGGTCAGATGTCTATTTTAGCAGATTTAAAGCCTAAAAATGTTTCTAAATGACTGGGAAAGTATTTTAAACACTTTTGATGATTTAAAATATACCAAAACACTTAAAAATCAGTAAAAAACAAGCTAAAACCCACTAAAAACCCATATTTTTAAACTTTTTAAAATACCCGATTCTTGATGATTTGGATGGAAAGATGGAACTTAGTGAGCTCGAAATCAATATAGGATGATATTGTGATGATTATAAGACTATAATAACACAACAAACGTAGAAAAACAGAGAAAAAGAAGATCTAACCGATGGAAAGGGTGAAGAACTCGAAGAACTTTGAGAAAACCCTACAGAATCCGTGAGAAACAAGTTGAAATCCACCTTTGAGGCTCTGATACCAATTTTAAACTTGTAATCTCGTATATATTTCAGCACCTTTATATTCTTTATCAAATCCCAAGAAGAACAATGCTCAATAATTGAGAAATGATGAAGAAAAGACAATAAGAATGTTGAGAGTAAATGCAAGATGGCGGCTGCTTGTATATTCAATATGTCAATCGTGTTTTACAAAAAGAAACCCTATGAGCTATTATAGCTCCATTTAATTAACTATGGGGCATTTACACAATTGCCCCCTAGACTTTTACAAGTAAATAAATTACAAGGAAACTAAATACAAAGCTAAATACTAAGTAACTAATTATTACAAAATAACTCCATATGATCGAAATTAAATGTCTAACAGAATCCTATGTAGACCTGGACACTGTTACTTAAAAATGAATGTGTTTCATTTTTCTCAACTCAAGTTGAAAACCTTTGTTTGTTTCTGTAAGGAGAGAGTATCCATTTGAGGGGGAGTGTTATTCAGAATAGGGTGAGAGAACATATTTGACAGCGAGGATATCATTTTGAGGGGGAGAGAGAAAATTTGTAATATTTCTGAGTTGTAATTGTTGTTATATTTCTGTTTGTATTCATGTCTGCAATTGTAATTTCACTACATCTGTGTCTCTGAAGATTTTGCATGATGTTCATAATTATTATGATCATCATGAGGGGGAGAAAAGCTGTATTTCAAAGACAATTGCTGAATACTTTGAAGACAATTGCAACAACTGCTTAAGACAATTGAGACAACTGCAGAAGAGTTAAAGATGAAAGATGATATGTTGTCTTTGATTGATCAAGGGAGAGAATCAAATTCTATTCATGATTCAAGGGGGATAGTCTATTCATAAAAAAATAGAAGATCAGAGAAGAAGAGATATGAAGATCAGAGAGAGACAATGAAGAAGAATTTTTATATGAAGACTCAGGAAAGAGAAGACAAGAAAAGAGAAAAGATTTGAAGATCAAGTTTTTAAAATCTTGAAGATATTTACTTTGTTTAGATTTTCTGTGTAAAGTTCCTGCTTTGATCATTGATTAAAAATTGCTTTCATCTTTAAGGGGGAGATTGTTAGGAACATATATATAGAGATGAAAACAATTATTATTGTAAGTATAGGGACTAGATTTGTCATTTCTAGAATGTTTAGTTTAGGAGTATATAAACAAATTCTAAGAAATTTGTTTATAGACTTTGCCATTTTTCTTTGTATTTCATATTGAGAGCAAAGTTAATCTTTTGATAAAAAGGAGATTGTGTGTTCAATGAAGATTCACCTAGATCTATTATTATCCGTTTATCTTAATGATTTGACAATATGATTGATCCAGATTATTTATATAGTATATTTTATTAACAAATGGTATCAGAGTTTATCATATTTGTTGAATCATTAGAATTGAGTATATATATTTTTTCTTTTTTTAGTGGTTGCCAAGAAAAAAAAAAGGGAATTGTGGGTTGCGCGGCTTGCACTGCTCAATTCAAAGGAAAAAAAAAAATG
Source organism: Centrapalus pauciflorus (assembly GCA_020465985.1). Lineage (NCBI taxonomy): Eukaryota > Viridiplantae > Streptophyta > Magnoliopsida > Asterales > Asteraceae > Centrapalus > Centrapalus pauciflorus. The sequence goes on from JAANYP010008566.1 coordinate 148,091, forward strand.
ATGATTGGTTTTTACTTATTTTTTTCTTTCCTTTTTTTTCGCTGCTGTAAAAAAAAACAAAAAGGATAAAGAAAAGAAATTTTTTTCCATTTGCCGCTGTGTTTGTTTATTTGCGCTGTTGTTTTTTGTTTTTTGCAGCTGTCTTTTACGGCTGTGTTTGTCAAACTGTTATTCAGTTTTCTTTATTTTATCTTTGCGGCTGTGGTTTATTTGCGCTGTCACATAAAAATTAAAAAAAAAAGACAAAAGGATAATTGTGTGTTTTGGATCAATACATGTTTTGGGTTTATGTATTCAAAAGATAAGATACATATCATTTATTTGGTTAATATTCTTTTATTTAGGTGCATCTCGATACACATATAATGGACTGAGTGGGTATCGATTAGTGCCGCAATCTTTGACCCACCATTATATATATAAATAGTTGTTTTGTTGAGCCGTAAATCCAGCAAGTTTATATAGTTAATTATATTTTTCCATCTCGAATTCTTTCGGGATATCTTCAGGCTTTAAAGAAAACAAAATGATGATGGTGATTTTTATACAATTGAAATATATGCCATCAATCAATTTTTTAGTATTAGTTTTGCATGGCCATTAAAAAAAATTGAAAGTTTTTTTTTCTTCCTGTAAATGGCACTGCAAATTGATGTGAATGGCACTGCAAATTGAAGGATTCGGGTTCCTTTTAACTTTGTGATGAATTCTTTGTCGGTTAGTTTTATTCAATTGGATATAAGATACAAATCATGTTCGATCCGTATAGATCTCATAGTTTGAGGATGGATTCTTTATCTGATGATCATATAAATTTTTATTTGAGATGATTTCTTTTTGATATCATGACTTTTATAATAAAGTGTTTTCTAGTTTTCTTTATGATATAGATAAATTAATAAATTAATTGAAAATTTATAAAAGTCATGCATTGTAATTATTTATTGTTGTTGGTATTTATTACGAAAACAATATCTTTCGGAAATTTGTTTGATTTCACATATTTAATAACAACGGGTTTTGAACCAAAATATTTGTAGATAACGATTTTTGTTGTTAATTAAGGCTAATCAAGTTACGAGATAATTTCTAAACATTTGTGAGTTTAAATTTGGTTGTTCTCGTAATAAAGATTTGATATTTATATAAATTTAGACATAAACAATGAAGATAATATTTCGTAAAATTGCAATATATCTAACGGATTTTATTAAAGGGGTGGATAACCATAAATATTGTAGGATTTTCGAGTAATTTTCTACCAATCTAGAAATATAATTGATTGAGCAAATTCAGGTTATTAAAATATTGTGGTTTGCCTTATGTAAATATAAATATTTGCTTTTTTGGTGAAAGTCTTTAGGACTAATCTAGTAGTTTAAGTTGATTGATTGATATAAAACGTTACCAAAGTAACCTCTTTTATATTAATTAATTGTACTGATAATACATAAATATTTGTATGAAATTATTTATGTGGACTATGATTTACCCAAGGTTGACATAGTTTGACCAAATAATATATACATGTGATGATAAACACGTGACCACTATAAATTTAATTATCCATGTAAGTAATAGTCGGGCCAAAGGCAAGCTGTCGTTTAACCGGATTAGATGTCAGTGTTTGATCATAAACTAAGAGTATCATTTCTAATTAAGTTTATCATTTTATGACGATATATTGTATGAGTTTTTTTTGTTGAACTCTTAACTGGTCTGGTATGTTTATCCGACTAATTTATATTAAATGTTGCCATAGTAAAATCTTTAATATAATTAGTTGATTTCTAAATACATAGATGATTGTACAAAATTATTTATGCAAATTATGATTGATAATTCAATATCAACAATCACAAACAAGATTCAAACAATAAAGAACACAATTGAAACACAATCAGTTAAATGATTAATATTGAGTTGAGAGAATATTACAATTTCGGTTCTTGAAAACTTGCACAGCAAACTATCTTCTTGTGCATTAACCGTCCACCTTGATGTGTATTGTTCATGCGTACTAACAAACAGTACCATTAACTCCTATTTATACAAAATACAATTATTGAGTATTTACAAAATACACCTTGAACTATTACAATAAAATTGTTTTCATCTCTATTTATATTTGTACCCAACAATCTCCCCCTTAGAGATGAAAGCAATTTTTTCAATTCAAGTTCAAATCAGGAACTTCAATCATTTTCTCTTTTCTTCTCTTTGATCTCTGAGCTTCTTTGTCTCTCTCTGATCTACATTTCTCTTCTTTTTTGATCTTCTCTTTTCTTTCGAGCAAACTCTGCCCCTTGAATCATGAATAACTTTTGATTCTCTCCCTTAATCAATCATTAACAACTTATCAACTTTCATCTTTAAATCTTCTGCAGTTGTCACAATTGTCTAGAGATGTTGTTGCCAATGTCTTCAAACTACTCAACAGTTGTCTCTGAACTATATATCTTTTCTCCCCCTCATGATGATCATAAAAAAATATATATGAACATCATGTGAAATCTTCAGAGACATAGATGCAGTGAATTTACAGTAGCAGAAATACGACAACATTTTCAATGACAATTACAATTCAGAAATATTACATATTTTGTCTCTCCACCTCAAAATGATATCCTCTCCCCCTATACTGAACAAATATAACACTCCCCCTCAAATTAATACTTTTACCTTTCAAAACAATTAAAGCTTTTCAACTTTGTGAGAAATGAAACAAATTCATTTTGTAAGTAACAGAGTTCAGGTCCACATAGGAGTCTTGTTTGCACAATAGACATTATCTATGTGACCTACTTTCAGCGATGGCGTGATGTTAACACTGGTAGGATTTTCAAATAGTCATCGTGAAATCTTTTATCATGATATAAAAACTCTTATTTATTCCTGCTTAGTCACTTTGAATTAGCAGTTTATAGTCACGCAGACTGTTAGACTCAATGTGTCCTAAAAGTGTATTTAATCAGCTCTAGACACAATGTGCATCAAATGAAGTCGGTGACCGGAGCAAATGTCTTCCTTGTTTTAATATCAATAATATCCAGATGATATATCGATAGAAATGTGTTATATCACCGTGATTATTGAGACAGAAATCTTTTGAGAGATAACTGAGTGGTTCGTGGGGTTAAGTGCATGTGTCACTGGGTCCATGACGTCTTTTTCAATATCAAGTCGCCTGATAGATTATGTGGTTTACCTGGCAAATATAGAGTAGGTAGGATTATCTTTTCTTCAAATCCTTTCTCAACTTTCAGCTCTCAGCATTTTCAACTAAACTCCCTCCAGCTCATTTTTTCAGAAATACAAGTCAATCAGCTTCATAGTGAAAGCATGATCTGATGCATCACCATCTCCTCTCAATATACCCCTCTCATTTACATTTTACCTCTGCTCGACCCTGTTAGTATCCCGTGATAACTGACACTTCTCAACTAATAAACCTAAAGAACCCTCACCCACACAAACTATAGATGGTTTGCTCCTTAAGTAGGTCTTCCGGTTCTGGTTAGACCATATTAGTTAATAAATCTATAATATCAAGATAAAACTAAAAAATATACATTAAACACTCAATATTATGTAAATAATCAATAGTATAGATATAAAAGATTTAAAAAAAAACAATTTTTTTGGATTTTCGGATATCGGATTATCCGAATATCTGAAAATCTGGAAATTTACTATCCGAATCTGAAATTTCGATATCCGATTTTCGGATATCTGAAAAAATTTCTATTTGAAATTTCGGATCGGATTTTTGGATTTTTATTTCGGATGCTCGGATTCAGATATTTGTGAACACCCCTAGCAATGGGTACCTAAACCTGTACTGAAGTGGTTACCTAAACCCATATTGAGATGGGTACCCAAAAGTGCTAACAAGTCTGGATCCAAATCGGGTTGGATACCAAAGACATCTTGATTTTTTTGCAAAACACAGGCTTCTACTCATATCAGTGTAGAACCCGGACATCATTGGTATTGGCTTTTAGTCAATTCAGACTAGAACCCGGTCTTCAATGGAAATGGTTTCTGTACACATCAATGTCGAACCCGATCTTAAATTCAAATGGTTTTCAATTACTTCAGACTGAAACCCGAGCTTCTGCGACAAAGGCTTCTAATCACTTCAGATTAGAACCCGATTCTGAAAGATGAATCTTTCTGAAATTTCTGCCTTGAATTCAACTCTGAAGCTGTATTGACAAAGAGGGAGTTTTATTTACAATATTTTGCTCCTGATATAGTTTCTATGAGTTAACTAACTTTTTGTGCTTATTTACAGAGAGAGTTTCAGACGCACTCTGACGAAGATTTTTTTTTTTAAACTGTGTGTAATTTTCACGAAAATATTTTGTGCATACATAAAAAGATTTTTGAGCTGAAAAGAACAATTTTTTTTAAAAAGGATGTTAATTTCTGATTCTCTGAATATATCATTGAGGTTAATTGTTCTAATCTCTTTGATTTTCATAATCTCATTGCTTCTAAGATTCTCTTCATTATTCTCCCAGACATTCTTAATTCTTCCAAATCATTTATACTTAATTCTCTCATAATCTCCCATGAGCTAATTCTTTCATAAAAATCTGATTCATTTCATATCTTATATCAGATTTTACATTTCATTCTGATATCTCCTAACTAATCGTTCCCCAAATTCATTTTGAATTTGATCACCTAATTCATCTGAGCTGAAAATCCTAATCATTCTTTGTGCGATATCCAATGAGCTGAAATGTTGAACATTATTTCTGTTGACTCCGATTATGCACCAAATTGTGTGATAGGCATAAACGTCACTTCTATTTTAATTATTTTAGTTTTTTTATTTTTTATTTTGGTCGTTTCGAGTAAAATAATTCCGGATACATTTAGTTTGTGATATATTTATTTTTAATATCTATTTGGATATATGAATTTGTATTTTAGATATTGAAATATTTGATTTAATTTTTAAAAAAAATTAAAAAATATGAATTTTCAGATATTCGGATAATCGGATATCCGAATCCAAAATTTCAGATATTCGATTTTTGGATTTCTGAAATTTTGGATATCCGATTTTGAACAGCCCTACCCATTGCAGATTGTATATCTTATCTTTTCTCTCGAACTCAGACAGCAATTTTCTTTTTGTATGATGAAATTAAAAATCTGAATTACAAAAGAAACTTGAATTTAAACGATCAGAATTTTGCAATCTCTTCTTTCTGAAAAACTGTACACATAAAATGTATTGCCACACATTCGAACACTTATGTGACTAAAGGTATTTGGTGTTCTTTTTTGCTGATTAAGTTCGAAGCATTAGTCACGTTATACACATAAAATATGACAAAATGACGTCACACAGTTGAACAGTGTGACCAAATGCCAGTATATGGTCACATGAAGTAATTTGTTATGTCACTAAATCATGAACTCGAGTTTATCACACAAGATTTCAGTGTAGCCAAAAGCATATACTATATGGTCACATAAGTTAGTATGTGTGTCTAAAGTGTAGTGTGTGTTAGAATGTCAAAATATAAATGTTAGGATATAAATTAATCAAGTAATTTTATAAACTTAGGTTATATATAATCAATTCAATTCCATTTCATTCCATGAATAATAAAACTTAGGTTAAAATTAATAAAATAATTTTATAAACTTAGTTTATAAAACAATTAGCAGCTTGAGAAAATGTACTAACAACTTGAGATATTGAGCTAACAGTTCGAGATTTGCGAAAACAGAATTTCTCAATTTAACTCAAGTGATTAATAAAACGTAGGTTAAAATTAATCAAGTAATTTTATAAACTTATGTTATAAAACACTTAACAGCTTGAAAAAAATGAACTAGCAGCTTGAGAAATTGAACTAAAAATTCTAGATCTGCACTAACAGGATTTCTCAATTTAACTTTAGTGATTAATAAAACTTAGGTTAAAATTAATCAAGTAATTTTATAAACTTAGGTTATATACAATCAATTCAATTCCATGAATAATAAAACTAAATCATAATATATGCCACTATATGGTCACTTGAATTATTTTTTGGGTGACCAAATCATATTCCACTATATGGTCACATGAAGTACTTTTATGTGTGACCAAATCGTATTCTAGTATATGGTCACATGAAGTAATTTGTTATGTGACTAAATCATGAACTCGAGTTTGTCACACACGATTTAAGTGTAGCCAAAAGCAGATACTATATGGTCACATAATGGTTTGTGTGACTAAATCATATTCCACTACAATAAGTTACTGCACCATAAAATAAAATGTCGAAGTCAAATAGAAATTAAGATACGTATAGATAATCATTCCATAAATAAATAATTAAAAGGTAATTTACAAGACATGGTTCCAGCGCATGACATGGTTCGATCACATGGATTTTCGTATAATAATACCTTCACAGTTGCTTCGATAATAATCATCTCTTGATTCAATACCCAAGTCACGCTCATCCACACATGGCAAAATGTTATCATTGTGCGGGTGAATGACGGAGCTAAATTCCTCATCGATTTCATCATATATATCTCTATAATTCTTCGGAGGTGTGTTGAAGACAATAGACAATTTTTTATTTTTCTGGTCTTTCACATAAAACACTTGTTGTGCTTGTGAGGCTAATATGAACGGATCAAGCTTGTGGCCTAAAGTAGTCAGGTCAACCAATGTATAACCAAGCTTACGATCACGTTTGACCGCACTATCCTGATGGTTAACCCAATCATATTTGAAAAGAGGGAGTTGCCTGAAACGATAAACTAGTACCCATATTTCTTGCAAAACGCCATAATACAATTTTTGGCTTGTGGTTGCTACTCCTTTGGATATGTGCATATCGTCTGTCACAACACTAAGCCCACTGTTTTGGTAAACGCTGCCATCACTACCTTGTAGTACGAAATGTATACCCGTTGATGTTATATGCAGTGTGTTTCAGTATGGTGGTGCGTGGTCAATGTGAAATCCACCTTACGGTTCCTAAAACACTTTCTTTGGAGATCGCTAATTCTTTCTCAACCTGAATATTATATCATTACAATTACATTTATAAGCTTCAAATTGAAGGAACAACTACAAACAGTTAAAAAAAAATAATTAATTACCTCTAGTTTTAACCATGTAACAAAAGTTTTACTGTGCTCATCCTCAAGGAATGCTTTTCGCTTACCCGGGTTTTGTGTTTCCAAAATCTGTTTGTGTCGCCTGAAAGAAGGTGTTAATTTGTGGTCAATTAATATGTTTGATGCAATATTTTAAGTAATTAACGAAATAGACATGTGTAAGTAATATTTACTCAATATATGGTTCAGTTTCATCTGTATTGTGTATTACGTATAAATGTTCTATCCCAAGTAGTTCTGCAAAAACTTCACTTGACTTGCCGACCGACAGTGGCTTTGCGTCTTCATTTATTTCATCACTTTCATGTGTATCACTTGGGATACCAATAGTTTTCATGGACTTTTTATATTCGCCGAAAAACTCTATTATTTCTTCTGCAATAGTCTCCTCAGCAATGCATCCCTCTGGTTTATCTCTGTTTTGCACATGTCCTTTAATAACCTTCATACATCGTTCGAAGGGATACATCAAACGAAAGCATACCGGACCACATAAATTACCTCCCTAGTTAAGTGCACAGTTAAATGGACCATAATATTAAAAAATGAGGGAGGAAAGAACTTTTCGAGTAGGCAGAGTGTGACAGAAAGTTCTTCTTGCATCTTGTCTAGTTCATCTAACACGATTTCTTTGCTGCATATCGATTTAAAGAAAAATCAAAACCTGATGATAGCATATCGTGTGGGTTCGTGCATGATTGACTGTATTGCAATGGGCAAAAACTCTTGCATAAGCATGTGATAGTCATGTGATTTAAGCCCGATGAGCTTCCTATCTTTTAGGCTGACTAAAGACGAGAAATTTAAACAATAGCCTTGCAGTACCCTGATGTTGTGTAACGTTTCACAAAAGATGTCTTTATCTTCATTCGTTAATGTGTAACCTGCTGCAGGTAGTACTAATTTGTCTCCGTCTTTCCTAGCAAACAACTCTGATTTATTTATCCCCAACTCTGCCACATCCAATCGAGCATTCTCTCCATCTTTCGTCTTTCCTGGAAGATTTAGTAAAGTTCCGAGTATACTCTCACCAACATTCTTTTCAATATGCATGAAATCAATGCAATGTTGAACTTCATTATGCCTCCAATACTTAAGCTTTCGATAGCAAATGTTGAATTTCTTCCAGTACGCACCATCTTGTTCATTTACTTGGATTGAAGTACCATCTTCTCTTCCTCTTTTCCTTGCGTGCTTCTGGTTTGGTAGTTTAACCCTTCCCCAGTTATTTTCAATATCTTTGACCTGGTTGTAAATGTCTTTTCCAGTCATTGGGTTTGGACACTGGCGGAAATCTTGTTTTCCATTAAACGCCTTCGTTTGCCTTCTGAACGGGTGTCCGTCCCTGTGGTAGAAATCTTGTGTGACCAACATAACTCTGCTTGAATGATGTAGAAAGTCTAACACAATCAGTTTCTTTCCCACATACTACACAGCCTTTGTATCCACTGGTTGGGCAGCCACATAAAGGACCAAGTGCAGGGTAAATATTTATTGTCCATAACACAACCGCACGTAGATTAAACATTTTGTTTGTGGCAACATCATATGTATCGACCCCTGTCTCGAATAAGGTTTGCAGATCATCAACCAATGGTTCTAAAAATACATCGATATCATTTCCCGGGTATCTAGGTATCAACACAGAAAACATTATAAACTTTCTTTTCATACACAACCATGGAGGAAGGTTGTAAATGACAATTAAAACTGGCCATACACTGTGATGTCTATTTCCTTGGTTTACGTCAACCCCATCAGCCGATATTCCTAGCCTTAGATTTCTTGGATCTTTACCAATTACTGGGAATTGTGTATCTAAGGTGTGCCATGCCTGTGAATCTGCAGGGTGACATAACACACCATCTGTTTTCCTCCTTGTTGTGTGCCATGTTAAATCTTCTGAAATACTCTGAATCCTAAAGAGACGTTGCATTCTTAATATTTTTGGAAAATACCACATGCTTTTCACTGGAATTTTCGTGTACACTTTATTCGTCTTCTTATCCACCTTCCATCTTGATGTCCCACAAGTTTGACACATAGTCGATTCCTCATCCTCCTTCCAGTAAAGAAGGCAGTTGTTTGTACAGACATCAATCTTTTTGTATCCTGAACCCATCAATTTCAGAATTTTTTTTGCCTCATAAGTTTTATCCGGCAGTTTGTTACCATCCCGTAGCATCTTTTTCAACAAAACTAGTAACTCAGTAAAGAACTAATCAGAACAGCCATGCTTACTCTTCAAGTTGAGCAGTTCAACAATTGTTGATAACTTTGTGAAGTCAGGACATCCTTTGTAAGTGGCTACTCTGCGTACTGTAGTAATTCTAGAAACTTGGCATGCTCAACCGGATCCTCATCATCAAAATTATCTTTTGCAGCATTAACCATTTCCACTGTTTCTGGGCCATCAGTTGGTCAAAAACCATCTTTGTGTCAACATAATCTGTTGTACCACTGTGATGTTCGACAATTAAGTATGGCTCATCCTTTTCTCCATGTTTAGTCCACTTTGTGTAGTCTTGATCAATGACATTACAGAATAAATGGAATTCAACTTCCTCCACATTACACATTAAATGGTTTAAACAATTGGTACATGGACATGGAATTTGAAGTTCTTTTTTATTACCTTCTGGGTCGATGTTATTCATCTTCTTTAAGTGGTCTACTGCATAATCAATGATTATTGTTACTCCATCTCTATAACCTCTGTTCAGCCTTTGTAATCTCATCCAAGACTTGTCCATTTGGGTTTAGTTGACTTCTGGTTTAGTAAAAGAACCGCCTAATTTAGGATTAGTAAAAGAACCGCTTAATTAGAGGTTGAGTTGTCTAAAACATTACCCACATTCGAATCCTAAATGTGGCAGTTTTTTATTTTAGGATATACAGATAATCAATTTAATTCAATTGCATTCCATTCCATGAATAATAAAACTTAGGTTAATATTAATCAAGTAATTTTATAAATTAGGTTATATACAGATAATCAATTCAATTCAATTGCATTCCATTCCATGAATAATAAAACTTAGGTTAAAATTAATCAAGTAATTTTATAAACTTAGGTTATATACAGATAATCAATTCAATTCAATTCAATTGCATTCCATTCCATGAATAATAAAAGTTAGGTTAAAATTAATCAACTTGCAAAAACATAATTTTTCAATTTAATCCAATTGAATAATAAAACTAAGGTTAAAATTAATCAAGTAATTTTATAAACCTAAGTTATATACAGATAATCAATTCATTTCCATTAATCCATGTAATTACATGAATAATAAAATAAAACTTAGGTTGAAATTAATCAAGTAATTTCATAAACCTAGGTTATATACAGATAATCAATTCATTTCCATTCCATGAAATTACATGAATGATAAAATAAAACTTAGGTTGAAATTAATCAAGTAATTGAATGTAATCCATGAAATTACATGAAATGATGATTTGCAGGTATAGGTTATGCTCTGTTCTGACGTTGGGGAAGATGAATGGCAGGAATAGGAAAAGGGTGATGGTTGTATGCGCGTGGTCATTACATGCCGCCATTTTCATATTTCTACTGAAATGACGTAAATGCCCCTGAAAATAAAATACATGCTATTGTATTAGTAAGGGTATTTTTGTCAATTTCGCAAGCTGTTAGTGCATTTTCTCAAGTTGTTAAGTTTATAAAATTACTTGATTAATTTCAACCTAAGTTTTATTTTATTATTCATGTAATTTCATGGTATGGAAATGAACTGATTATCTATATATAACCTAAGTTTATGAAATTACTTGAATGATGCCTTCAGAAAATCATCAACGCGTCCGCAGTCGGTGACCGAAACGGCTGCCAAAGTCCGTCGGTTGTTGATGCAGGATCGCCAGAGGCTTCTACCGAGGCCTTTCAACCGGTTGAGCCGTTCTTGTCAACAACACAACTGGCAAGATGATGCATTAATTAGAGGGTTTCTTTTTGTAAATGAATACATTTTTAGTTATAACGTTTGTATTTGGGATGCTTGTTACCACAATTTTATACAAACCTGGGATGTGAATGTATGGTTCTGATACAATTCTGTAATTACTACAAGCAGATTTTGAGTTATTGTGAAATATAGTTTCTACCAATTCAATCAACTAGATGCAATTAATAAGAACAGTAAAAGTAATCAATACTAACCGAATGATTTGATTAAAGATCTTGATGATTACAAAAATGATGAACTGAATATCCTTCTTCGTACAGTGCTGCTCTCTAAAATTAATGCGTACAAAAAGTGACTTCTGACCGATCTCTCTAAATCTAGAAAGTCAAAATGACTATTTATACAAAATTACAAACTATAAGGAAATTACACATTAAGTCCCTAGACTTTGATATTTCATCAACTAAAACATATTCCAACAATCTCCCCCTTTGATGAAAGTAGCAAAGTCTTCAAGTTGACAAGCCCAGCTTCTGTTCAAATCTTCTAATACTTTTCCGATCTGACAGCCTCCATTCAATTTTAGAAATAAATTCGACCATGAGTTTTCGATCGTTAACTGATAAAGCTCCTTTCTTTGTCTTCCTCTTTTGATCTGCTGCCAGCTTGCCTTTCAGACCATTCATCACTTTAATCAACGTTCCATCAGAAAACTTATTCAGTTCAACACTTCTCATAGCTCTCAATCTTTTACTTCTATCTTTGTACATGACAGCTGGATGCTTCACCATTATAACTTGAAACTCTTTAAGTTCACCAGCAAATTTAATATCTCTGTGAGGTGCAGTCATGTTTATCTTCCTCATGCCTCTCTCAACTCCAATCTGTAGATCTTGCACTGACATTAATACCAGTTTGGTATGCATAAAATGAAACAATGTCTTCAGTGCAAATCTACAATGTTCATTCCTTTTATTCCTGCACAGTTCGTCAAAAAGATCTTCAATATCGACCAAGTGCATGTTGAACATGTCAGCTTCTGTGAATACATATGTGTTTCCATCAGACCTGGTTACAGTAAACTTCGGATAAAAAATCTTAACAAATCTTTCCTTTTCAATCATCACCAGATCTACTATCCTGAATTCACTCTTCACCTTCTCAACCTCTTGAGTCTTGTTTCTTAAGAAACTGGCATAGTTGACCAGATTGGGCATGTTCGGCTCTAAGACTCGGAATAACTTGTGAAATGAACAAGGAGCTTGTTTTTTACAAAAGATCCGTTTCTCTAAAATGTCTTCAATGTACGGCATCTTGTTTCTTTTCCTTATGAACTCAGCAGACCTGTTCTCTGGTAGTTCAAGCTTTTTCACCTTTTTCTTACTTAACTCATCTTTATTCAACAAAGTCAACATATCTTGAATTTCTCTCTGCACCACTTGTTGTGCTTGAAATCTTAATCTGTGTTGCTTCTTTGACTCATCAGCAAGTACAAATTCATTAAAGAATCTGTCCATCACTTCCACTTCATTTAAGACAACTGTTTCTTGAGCGATACTGCTCTCAACAGGGAACTCCTCAAATTCTTCCTTAATCTGTACAACTACCTCAGGCTTTTCAACCGTTGGTGTTGATTCAACATCTTTCATGATTTCTTCAACTAACACCTCCTCTTCTTCTATTCTTTCAGCTCTAACGTCAACATCAGTTAATGCAATTATGTCATCATCTTCAGACAATTCAATATACTCTTCTCTTCCTTCTCCTATCTCTAGAATACTCAGCTCCTTCTCTTTTTCTTGTACATCTTCCTCAGAATCAATATATTCAACAAACTGATAGATATCAGGCTGAGTGTTCAAAGGAACTGGAACATCTTCATAAAGAATCAATCCCATCTCTCTTTGTTCACCAGCTGACTTTTTGGATCCTCCGGCTTCTTTCCCTTGAGATTCTGGTTCCTTCTCTGGATATGTCAGCATTAAAATCCCTGGCGTCGGTTGATCAAGCTTTCTCCTCTTCTCCCCCTCATGAGGAGCATCATCGGAGTCTTCGTCATGCTCATCATGTTTTCTCTTTGACGAGGAAGCTTGAGCCTTGCAGGTCTCTTCTACTGCAGCTACTCGTTCAGAAAGATTACCCAACGCAGTTACCACAGTATTTTCCAGGCTGATCATACGTTCTCTCATCTCGTCAAATTGATCAAAAACAAAATCCTTCAACTCTTCCTTCAACTCTTCTATAGCTTGCTTTGAGTCAGTTTGCTTGACAGACTCCTCTGCAACATCTTTTCCCTTTAAAAATTTCTGAATATTTGTCATTTGAGCCATTACCTTCCGCTAACTGATTAGAAACATGTAAATTAACACCAGACACAGCTGCATTCAGTGCACTTGTCAAGGTTGACTCTGTAACAAAAGGGGATAAACTCACCACTGGGTCACGTAGACTTCCAGTTGACACAACAGTCGAACTTGTAAAAAGAACTTCTGTGTGGCCAGTGCTCAGAGTTGGTATTGGCGTTTCTCTGACTGGACTTCCACCCTCTTCAAGTGACGGAGCAACAAATGCTTCCGTTACTAAGGGTGTTCCGGTGGAAACACTAAGTTCAGCCACACTTACTTCAACGAATGAAGTTGACTCAAGTGTCCTAAAGTGTATAGGATCTAGACTTTGTGATTCAAATGAAGTCGTACACACGGGCAGTTGTGTACTTGTTTCAATATCAATCAAGTCCAAGTGACTTTCGGATAGATCATGTGTTTCATCCCGGTGTTCAAATGAAACAATCTCCTGTTGAGAGGAGACTGAGTGGATAGGAGGGTGTGCAGTCGTCAGTGGGATACTGACTTGTTCAATGCTAACTCTCATAGGAGAGCTAACAGCAGATGTAGCTATGTCCCGGCTTTCTGGGCTTAGGACCTCCCTCACACTCTGTTCAGCTATCTGTACTATATCGATCATCAAACCTCCTCCCTCATGATGATCACCTCCATCATCATCATTATCATCATCATCATCAGCTCCTTCTCCCTCTTCTTCTTGAATATCAGATAATGTCCTCTCAGAATCTGACTTTGTTGCTTCTTCCTCACCACCCCTCACACTTCCTACTCCCTCACTCACAGACTGGGCAACCTGAACTTCAGCCCCTTGCTGAGGTTCCTCAAGCCTTAAAGCTCCTGGGCTAAGAGAAACCGGTTCTTGGGTCTCTATCGGAGCATGATCTATTCGATACAACTTCACATTTTCACTCTCTTGATCAGCATATTTGAGTAATGACTCTGGGATTGGCATTATGTTGGCATTCGGAGAGTCTGGCACTTCATGTAAACTCATCATAACATAGTCTGGGCATCTTTGAGAATTGGCTCTTTTTGGAATATTTTCATTAGCCCTTAAGATCCCTCGGATTAGAATTTGAATAAATCTTTGAAGTGGAACGAATTTCCTTGCTCTGTTTGTGGTTTTAGCAAGTACAATCTCCTTTAGATCTTCCCAGATACACTGAGCAAAGTCATAGTGTTTGTTGAATGCAATCCCATGAAATATTCTCAGGCAATGGATGCTGCATCGGTCAATCCCAGTATGCTTTGAAGTCATGCAACGATTAATGATACCAAACAGTGTGTACCATTCACCATTTAATCCATTTCTGTGAAATTTGGAGCTCTTCGGAAGTGGCTTTGAGTAGCCTAGACAGATCAAATCATGGACAAGCTCTTCATCAGAAACAAAATCCTCAAAATCTGCTAACTCTGGAAAGTTCACAGTGTCTATTCGGCGTGGAAGAAATAAATTGTGACGAAGCCTTGCAAGAGTGATCTTCGTCTTGAATTGATCAATCGTCACTTTGAAATGGTGATTACCATCCGCAGGAACAAATTTGACAGTATGCCAAAATTGTTGTAAGTACACTTGTGGAATAGACGGCTTATACTGAAGCAGATAACCGAGAGGATGGCCTTTTAGAATGTCCACAATGATCGGATGGCTTACTTTTATAACTTTGGGATCTAAACGGTGGTTATTGTCCCTGAAAGGAAGACAATGTTTTGGCTTGACAAGTTGATTATCAGGAATAATTTGGGTTTGTGAAGAACGGGCTACAGAGGTTGATCTGACTGGGGTAGAGACGAGGGTATGATTTGATGATGATTGAGCATCAGAGGAATTAGAATTTTGGGATTGTACAGGAGATGCCATTTGAATACCTGTAAAAATAAAATTCATGTTAGACTTACCAAGTACACAAAGGACAACCTTCAAAATGTAGAAAAACTTGTAACATTTTATCAGAAATTGCAAAAACTTGTGATTTTCTGTTTAAAGCATCGGGATTCCTGACAATAATTGAAAATTATTGAGAGGACTCCAAAGTCAATCGTTTAGAGACCAATGTTAGAAAAACACAAATTTATAACAATTTCTTAAAAAATGTGACATTTTTCTTAAAACTTTAAAATATTATACTTAGAAAAGTTTTCTGATGAATCTCGAATGAACCTATACGTTTCTCGAATGACACTTTAACAACCTCGGGTGACATATGAAACAACTCGAATAAGTCTACACCCAACTCGAATAATGTATTCATAAAACTTGAATAATACTCTGTAAAACTCGAATGAAGAGTCTATGAAACTCGAATAGTACTCTGTAAAACTCGAATGAAGAATCTATGAAACTCGAATCAGTCTATATACAACTCGAATGAAGTTTGACTCAACTCGAATGAGTCTTGAAGTTTCTCGAATGAAGACATGTAAAACTCGATTAAGTCACTACAAAACTCGAATGTTATATACATGAAACTCGAATGTAACATGTATTAAACTCGAATGGAAAATGGGATCCAACACCCAACTCGAATGACTAAGTCATTTTCTCGATTAGAATATAGTCCCAACTCGAATAATCTTTGAAGCACTTATTTCTGAAAATTTTCTAAGTGTTACAAACTTGTCAACTCGCATGAAACATAAATGTTTCTCGAATGTAATGTGTAAGAAATTCGAATAAGTCATGATGAAACTCGAATAACTCATTGATGCTTTATTCGAGAAAGTTCTTTTTATTTTTTCTACAAGTCTAAAGCACACTGAATTTGAGGATTTTAATTTCAAGGATCATTTTCAGTGTTTTAAAACCTGTACCCCCTTCGAAAATGTATTTTAAACACATTTATTTTACTGAGCTTTGAACAAAAACAACTTTAAAGCTGTTAAAAATTCAAATTTCAGACTTTTCAAGAACTCGAAACTGTTTCATTAGAAAATCATGGATTCTGTTTGTGTGATGTAAAAATGACTTATGAAATTTCAGATTCATAGTCATAATACCAATACGAACCTCATCACACATTTAATTTGAACTTCATGAACAAATATTAGGATTCTCCATTAACGTTCAAGAACACAAACAAACACAAAATACGAACATATAAACTCACACTGAACATATACAATGAAACGATGTACATATAAACTGAAATAATAAAGACAAACATAGTTTTACTCACAATTTTTATGAAATATAATCGTCGGTTATGGGTTCTTGGGTTTCTTTGAGATGAAGGAAGCTTTGTGGAGAAGATGGAGTTTGAATATTCCGGAAAAAAGAAAATTTGAATTTGAAATTTCAAATTTATAATGCAATTTTACCCGGCCCAAACACTTTAAATTTTTCAATTTTTACATTCGGCCCATCTTCTAAACCACATTAGCCCACATACCCATCTTTCAAAAAATTGTGACTAAAACAAAAATTTGAATTAAAAAAAAATTTATCAGCTCAAGAAAATTTAAAATGAACTTAAAAAAAATTTATACTTGAAAGAGAAAAAAAATTTCACATACACATCACAAAATAAATGAAAAACACACACAAAAAAAAATTAAAAGTATTAACAAAATGCATTTGCTCCCCCTTGAATTTCTGAAAGTTGCTCCCCCTCAACTTAAGATTTCATTTTGCACATCTGCTCCCCCTACAAAATAACAGATAATTGTTATCAGATTTATGCAAAATCAGATAAAATGCTTTTCTGCTCCCCCTGCACATGACATTCCAGATCTCGTTAAATTCTCAAGTATATAAACTTTCTATGAATCATGAATTTAACATCTGATAAAAATCACGTAAACAATGAAAATTTTAAAATTAAAATTTTGAAACTACTGAATTATTAAATCTTAACGATTCAACATACCTAATTTGTATACCAAAAAATTAAACCGTTTTTCATCTAACGCTTTGGTAAACAAATCAGCTAGTTGATATTCAGTAGGTACAAAATATAATTCTATATTTCCATTTTCTACATGATCTTTAATGAAATGATACCGAATGTCGATGTGTTTCGTTTTTGAATGTTGCACCGGATTTGATGCAATAGCGATTGCACTCTGAGAATCACAGTATATTGGAATCTTCGTTGGTGTAAACCCGTAATCACGTAGTTGGCTTTTCATCCACAACACTTGAGAACAGCAAGAAGATACAGCCACGTACTCTGATTCAGCTGTTGACAATGAAACACAGTGTTGTTTCTTGGATGACCAACATACGGGTTTATCACCTAAGAATTGTACTGCTCCTGACGTACTTTTTCTGTCCATCTTATCACCTGCGTGATCAGCGTCAGAAAAAGCAGTCAAATGAAATGAAGACTCCCTAGGGTACCACAAACCAAGATTTGGAGTGCCTTTGAGATATCTTAAAATTCGTTTTGCAGCAGTTAAGTGTGATTCTTTTGGATTTGCCTGATATCTAGCACATACACATGTAGCAAACATAATATCTGGTCTACTGGCTGTTAAGTACATTAATGATCCAATTATACCTCGATAATGGGTTACATCTATAGGTTTTCCTGAGATGTCCGCATCGAGTTTTGATTTTGAATCCGGAGCCATGGGAGTTTTCATAGGAGTACTATTGACCATGTTAAATTTCTTTAACATGTCTTGGATATATTTTGACTGATTGATAAAAATACCATCAGTCAATTGTTTTACTTGTAAACCTAAGAAAAAATTTATTTCCCCCATCATGCTCATTTCAAATTTCTGGGACATTAAAAACGCGAATTTCTTACAAAATTCAGGATTTGTAGACCCAAATATTATATCATCTACATATATCTGTATTACTATAATATCTGGCCCCTGACGTTTTATAAACAGGGTTGTGTCAACTGCACCTTTTGTAAATCCACATTTCAACAGATATGTTGAAAGTGCATCATACCAAGCACGAGGTGCTTGTTTAAGGCCATACAGTGACTTATCCAAAATATATACATGATCAGGTTTCGAAGGATCAGTAAACCCTTCGGGCTGATATGTATATACTTCATCTGTTAGCTCCCCGTTTAAAAACGCAGTTTTGACATCCATTTGATATACTGTAAAATTTTTATGTGCGGCAAAAGCTAAAAACATCCTTATAGCTTCAATGCGTGCAACTGGTGCGAATGTTTCATCATAATCAATTCCTTCTTGTTGACTGTATCCTTTGGCCACGAGACGAGCTTTATTCCGAACAATGACACCGTGTTCATCTTTCTTGTTCTTGAAGATCCATTTCGTGCCAATTATAGATTTGTCTTTTGGTCGCTCAACAAGTCTCCAGACCTTTAACCGTTCGAACTGGTTGAGTTCCTCTTGCATCGCCACAATCCAGTCAGCATCCAGAAGGGCTTCTTTTACATTTTTAGGTTCAATCTTACTTAAAAAATTTGAAAATAAGCATTCATTTATTGTAGCCCTTCTGGTTTGGACTGATGACGATGGATCACCAATGATATTCTCTATTGGGTGATTTCTTGTCCACTTAACTGTATGTGGAAACGGTTCTATTGGGTCTTGGTTTGGATTGGAATCGAAATATGGTTCGGGAGTTGTTGCAGATGTTGTAGGTGGAACATCGGAGGTAGGAGCTACTGACTGTTCTGAAGTAATAGGGGTTTCAGAAGTATGTGGAGGTTCAATTGGTTGTACAGTCTCAGTAATTGACTGCACCTTTGCTGTTGAAGCTTCTCCAGTTTCTTCTGAACTTTGTTGTTGAGAGAGATCTGAAACTACGACTGGATCTTCAGTGATCCTGTCAGGCACCAAATTTTGAACATTAGATTTGGGAGTTTCAAAATAATCATCATAAAAGTTCTCAAACAACTTATTTAATTCATTTTGTTCAGCATTTTGTTTATTTGACTCCAATGAAGTCTGCATGTTAGGTCCGGGTTCTGAACTGGTGTGTTCAGAAGCCATTATCACTCCTTCATCAAATTTAACATTTACGCTCTCGTTGACTATCTTGGTTCTCTTGTTGTATATTCGGAAAGCAACCGACTCCTTTGAATACCCGATGAAGATTCCTTCATCTGCCTTTTGATTAAACTTTCCCAGATTGTCTTTATCATTCAATATAAAGCATCTGCAACCAAAGACATGGAAAAATTTAACATTAGGTATTCGTTTATTGATTAGCTCATACGGAGTCTTTCCGAATCTTTTATTTATTATTGAACGGTTTTGTGTGAAACATGCTGTTGCAACCGCTTCTGCCCACAAGAACAATGGTAAATTGGAATAGGCCAACATCGTCCTAGCTGCTTCCACTAGTGTCCGATTTCTTCTTTCAACGACACCGTTTTGTTGTGGAGTCCGAGCAGCTGAGAATTGATGTGTAATTCCAACTGAATTTAAGAACGAGTCCAATGATTTGTTCTTGAACTCTGTTCCATTGTCTGAGCGAATTGTCTGGATGGTGAGTTGCAACTTTACTTGTATTTTTCGGATGAAGTCGATGATAGATTCGGTTGCATCTGATTTGGATTTCAGGAAAAACACCCATGTGTATCGTGAGTAGTCATCAACTATCACCAATACATATCTTTTCTTATTTATACTTTGTACTCTCATCGGTCCACACAAATCCATATGCAGTAACTCTAATGCTCTTGTGGATGAGTGTGCTGTTTTGGATTTGTGTGTGGCTTTTGTCATCTTTCCTTTTTCACATGCCGCGCATAGTTGCTCTTTTTGAAATTTAAGCGCCGGCAGCCCTTTAACTAACCCTCCTTTTGCTAGGTTGGTCAGTTCATTGAAATTTAGATGTGAAAGGCGACGATGCCAGAGCCATGCTGTTTTAGGTGTTGCTTTTGACAATAAGCAGACATCTTTCTTCAGATTGATCGAGGCTAGATCAATGGAGTACAGATTTGTTTTCCTGTTTCCTGCTAGAATTTCTTTTCCTTCTGCTGATCTGATGCTGCACCGATTGGCTCTAAAGTTGACTTCTAACCCCTTATCACACAGTTGTCCAATACTGAATAGATTATGACCAAGACCGTCAACATAAAAGACCTTTTGGATTGTGATTTTGTCATATTTCAGACTTCCATATCCCTTGATCGGACAAAACTGATCGTTTCCAAATCTTACCGTCCCACAGAACTTTTTTACAAAGTCCGTGAGTGTGTCTCGTTGTCCGGTCATGTGTTTGGAGCATCCCGAATCAAGGTACCAGACATGGTTTACCTATAAAACGTAATAGCACATGAGGTACCCACTTGTAGTTGGGTACTTTAGTTTTAGGTAAAACATGCATAGTATCATTTGTTTTTCTAACTGATATGGCTTTAGGCTTATCGTTTGAATTTATTTTAGGTACCCATTTTTGAATTGTTCTTTTGGGTATCCACTTTTGTACAATTCGCGGTGGAATTATTTTTGAAATTTTTATCTGTGGATCCTTTTTCTGTTCATACAATGGGTCCTTTTTCTTTGGTTGCCATACAAGCTTATTATACTTCACAGTTTCAGACTTACAAACATAAGAATTCAAAGCAATTAATTTCGATCTTGAAAACTTAATACAAGAATTATTAACAATTTTATCATTATTACAGACAGAATGTTCAATTTTGCTGTTTCTATCTGTAACAATTTTTTCTTTCACGCGCCATTCTTGTTTTATAATCTTGTTTTTCTCTTCTCTTTGCTTCTTTCGCCACACTTGTTTTCTCTACCCGTTCACAACGTTATCTGACATAAAAGAAGTTTGAGAATTAGAAAATTTAGATGCTTGTTTTTTCTGTAACCTTTTCATACCTGTTGAAGATTTGACTTTACGTGCAAAAGAGTCCGTTGATGAGGATGATTCACCCTTTTCAAAACTAGGAGACTGAACAAACAGTTTTGTTTTCTCCTTCTTTTGTTGCACTGATGGTGAATATTCAGATGGTTTTAAAGAGTCTGTAGTCTTTCTTTGCAGAATTTTAACAGATTCTTTATTACCAGTTGATAGTTTGTTAGTCAAAGGTTTGATAAATTCACCAATTTTACCAAATCTTTGATCTAATGAATTAACATCAGAGTGCATGAACAGATCAAATTCTTTTTCTGAATTTATAGAATCCAGAGAAATAGATGAATGTGGATCAGACACATTTATATTTTTAGCCTTATCTTGCAACTTTTGTTCTATTTTTAGTAATTCAGACTTGAGTGTTCCATTCTCTGTCTCAAAACTTTTAATTTTCAATTCTAAATCAGAATTTATCTGTTCTAAAATTGAATTTGGTAAATATAGTTTTTGAGACTGAGTTGGTAATTCAGACAAATCCTTTTCAGAATAAGTTTGAATGTACTCTTCTTTAGTATCAACAATGTTGCTGATTTCATTTATCTTGGTATAGTCAACATAATTTTGCATTTTGTCTGATCTTGACCTTTTGATTTCTTCACTGGATTCTACTTCTTCAGATGCTTTCAAGAATGTCATTTTTAATCCTAAATTCATGTATCTGACATCATATAATGTTGGTGAATTTGTTATAGCTTTTGTCAGATACTTAGGATTTTCCCAACCAATACCAGATTTAGAGTTATAAAACTCTGTATCTTTTGGTTGATTTAAATATATTGTTTGATCTGTTTGCCCTCTTTTAATAAATTCATCCTCCATCTTCTTTATTTTCTCATAGAGTTTAGTTCTTTCTTCAAATATGGCATGATATTTTACAGAAAAGTTTGAGGCTTCTAATTCAACTATTCGCAGACTTTCTTGTAAATCAGATATTTTGTGATTCAAATTGAGTATATTGCTTTGAAGTTCTTTTTCCTTATCTTGTAAGTCTGAGACAGCTCTTAAAGCTAAGGCTTTATCTTTGGAAAAATCTAGGACTAAATTGTGTTCATTTAGAAGTTTGTTTTCCAAAGAATGAACCTTTTTCTTTTCTGCTTTTAAGGATTTTTCAAACTTTTTAAGCATGAAAGCCATATTAGTTAGTTTTTCTTCTAATATGCATGATTCGTCAATATCAGAATCTGAAATAGAATTTACCTCCTGTCCTTCTGAATCCTCTGAGTTATCAGACTCTGAATCCTCCTCATTTTCAGCTTTGTTTTGGCCAGATGCCATTAATGCAACTTCTTCTTTTTCTTCCTCTTCATCAGAATCAGATTCTATCTGCTCTTCATCCTCTTCATCTGTCAGTCCAACCCACACCTCATCTTCAGCTATCATAGCTGATTCACTGAGTTCAGATTCATTGAAGATTTCTGACTTTAAACAGATATGGGCATCTTCATCCAAAATGTCATCATCTTCGGATAACTGTAACCAATGATCATCCTCCGCCATAAGAGCTTTGCCTGACTCTTTCTCTTTAGCTAAGAGGGCCTTTCTCGTATAGTAGTCTGAATTTTTGACTACTGGTGATCTGCATTCCCGGGCATAGTGACCTGGTTTTCCACAGTTATAGCATTTCTGTTCAGATTCCTTCTTGGTTGATTTATCTGACTTCTCATATTTGTCAGACTTTCGTGCACTACTTTCTCCAGCCTTCTCATACTTATCCTTTTTCTCAACTTTCCTTGAGCCTGTTTTGTAGCGCATTTTGTTGTTTGTTGGCTTCCTGTAAAATTTCTTCTGAAATGCCTTTGTAAGCAGTGCCATCTGTTTTTTCATCTCTTCAATCTCTGAATCTGCAGATGAATCTGATGATTCTGATTCTGATGATGTACTGCTGATTACCGCTCTTTTCTCCTTTTTGAGCTTGTATTTATACTTTTTCTCCGCCAGTAGAGCTAGTGGATCAGCAGTTTCTTTTTCCGCTTTCTTCTTTCCAGATATTTTCCTCAAAACAACTTCTTGGTAGTTGTTGAGGTTTTCAAATAGCATATGAAAATCCATCTCCTCTATATCTTTCGTTTGTTGGATGATCATAGCATATTTTTCCCATTCTGGATTTAGGACATTTAAAAATTTGACATTGATGTCCAAGTTGGACTTCGTCACTCCGTTTCTTTTTACTTCACTTACCAGATTTACAAATCTGAGATAAGTGTTTTCCAGAAGTTCACCTTCACGGGCTCTAAAGTTCTCAAATGTCATTAGACTATTTCTAGCCCTATTAGTAGCAGCTCTGTCTGATCCCCGCATGATTTTGCATACTTCATCCCAGATGGACTTAGCAGTCTTTGTATTTGTCAGACAAGTGTATATTTCATTGGGGATTGAAATTAACAATAACTTTCTTGCAGTCTTGTCCCCTAACTTTCTCTTTTTCTGGGCCTCTGTTAGGTTTGTTACCTCAACAGTCCTTGGTGGTATTGGGGGATTGCCAGTCGGTACTCCTGGGATTGTTTCCATAAAGATTGCTGGTCCTTCAGTTAATGATTTCAGCATTTCTTCAGACAAATCATGGAAACTTATAAATTCCAGAAACCGCTCCCGCCATTGAACATATTCCCCTCTGTATAAGATTGGGGGTTTGGTTTCTGATCCCATAGCAAGTGCATCTTTAGACATGTTGATTGTTTGTTGGGAAACTTTGACCAAGATCAAATGAACTCCGAATGAGATTGAAAAATTTGATCACACCTTGAAACACAGATTAGTACTGAAATCTACAACACAATGACTTGTTAGTAGCAATAAGCAGTTTAAATCAAGCAGTGAATTGTGTTTGTATTAATGTGTGTGACAAACTTGAATGATTCTTGTGTTATGAGTGAAATTTGAATGAATATGGTATGTAAAACTCGATTGAGTTTATGGTAAAACTCGATTGAGTCTTTCAGTGAAACTCGATTGACCCTTTGATCAAACTTGGTATATAACAAAACTCGAATGAGCATATGACAAAACTCGAATGAGTATATGACAAATCTCGAATGAGTATATGTCAAAACTCGAATGAGTCTTGCACAACTCGAATGGGTCTTATAAGAAACTCGAATGTCTTATAAGAAACTCGAATAGTCCTATAAGAAACTCGAATGAGTCTTATAAGAAACTCGAATAGTCTTATAAGAAACTCGAATAGTCTTATAAGAAACTCGAATGAGTCTTATAAGAAACTCGAATAGTCTTATAAGAAACTCGAATAGTCTTATAAGAAACTCGAATGGTGTTGTTCTGAAATTCGAGTTTGTTAACAAAATGTTGTCAACTCGAATATCACAAGTTGTCAACTCGAATATTAGTTATACACAACTCGATTAACTAATGTACTCAACTCGATTAACTAAGGTACTCAACTCGAATTACTAAGGTATTCAACTCGAATTACTAAGGTACTCAACTCGAATTACACACAGGATGTGTATATTTCGAGTTTCTTAGTATTTTCAGGTTTTACAAGTCTGAAATTCAGATTAAAACCAAATTTTACCCAATTTCACTCAAATTGTAATCGAAGGTAAGGTTTTTGAATACAAACTCTTTTTGTTAAACACTTTTGTGCAAAAATGGATCTAAGTCTGAGTTTTTCAATAGAACAGTAACCGTTTTTGAACTTTTCAAAATTTCAGAAAATTCCTTAGATCTTTTTCTGTGTTTTGAAAATCAAATCAAGTTTATATTCAATTGATTCGTCTTTGAATCCTTAACCTTCGATCCAATTATCACTTACAATGATCAACAGAATCAAAACCCCTAGTGATTTTAGGGTTTTTCCGAAAAAAAATTCTCAAGAACACGTAAAAATTTCAATCTCAATCAGAATGATTCACCCCTAAGTCTCTGATACCAATTGTGAAATATAGTTTTTACCAATTCAATCAACTAGATGCAATTAATAAGAACAGTAAAAGTAATCAATACTAACCGAATGATTTGATTAAAGATCTTGATGATTACAAAAATGATGAACTGAATATCCTTCTTCGTACAGTGCTGCTCTCTAAAATTAATGCGTACAAAAAGTGACTTCTGACCGATCTCTCTAAATCTAGAAAGTCAAAATGACTATTTATACAAAATTACAAACTATAAGGAAATTACACATTAAGTCCCTAGACTTTGATATTTCATCAACTAAAACATATTCCAACAGTTATAATACAATATATGTTTACATTTATGTACAAATGTTGTTTATCATTTTTGTTGGTTTGAATTCCAATTAGAGTAAATTGCAAAAAATGGTCCTTAAACTATACCCAAATTGCATGTATAAGTTATTTAGCTTATATAACTTTGGTTGTTAATGATATTCTAGCCGTTCGAAATATAATATATAATTTATATCATTATCACTTACAAAATATATATCACTTAACAGCTAGAGAAAATGCACTAACAACTTGAGAAATTGAACTAACAGTTCGAGATTTGCAAAAACAGAATTTCTCAATTTAACACTAGTGAAATAATAAAACTTAGGTAAATATTAATCAAGTAATTA
Source organism: Centrapalus pauciflorus (assembly GCA_020465985.1). Classification (NCBI taxonomy): domain Eukaryota; kingdom Viridiplantae; phylum Streptophyta; class Magnoliopsida; order Asterales; family Asteraceae; genus Centrapalus; species Centrapalus pauciflorus. The sequence continues at coordinate 173,870 of JAANYP010008566.1, forward strand.
TTTAGTAAACTTAGGTTATATATAATCATTTCATTTCCATTCCATTCAATTAATAATAAAAATTAGGTTCAAATTAATCATGTAATTATTTTATAAACTAGGTTTTGATTTATAATACAACATATGTTTAGGTTTAATTATGTACAAATGTTGGTTAATCATTTTTGTTGGTTTGAATTCCAATTAGAGTAAATTGCAAAAAGAATGGTCCTTAAACTATACCCAAATTGCATGTATAAGTTATTTAGCTTATATAACTTTGGTTGTTAATGATATTCTAGTCGTTCAAAATATAATATATAATTTATATCATTATCACTTACAAAATATATATCACTTTACAGCTAGATGATAGCAGTCTAAGTATAGATGATAATTCAGATATTGTTAGTGCATCCTGTGAGACGATAACAGTCTAAGTATAGATGATATTTTGTAATAGTTAATTTGTTCGTAATTGCATATCAATACGTGTTTGTTGTATGTTTGTTGTATGTTTGATATTGATTGTATATATGTTTGAACTTAGTTGTAATTGATGTTTTACAATAAGTTCAAATATAAGTTCAAAGATAAGTTCAAACATAAGTTCTAGAACAAGTTCAAAGACAAGTTCTAGAATAAGTTCAAAGGCATCATTCGAACTTATGGTGGACAAGTTCGTGGGCTTGGGCCTTCTCGAACTTGTCCAGAGCAAGTTCGAATCTTAAGCCTATAACTAAGGTTTAATCAGTTTTGATTAAGGACTTTTGCAGAGAATTAAGGCTCAAGGCGATTACGAACTTGCAGAGGCGTTTTTGTGTGTTCTTGGAGAGAATCACGTGTCGGGACGTTCTAGTTTGCGTCTATCATCGTGTGCGTCTCCGTATTTCGTGTGCGTGATCATTCCGTCAAACCGCTAACGAGTATTCCGCATTCGTTGGACACCGTCGCGTCAAGATAGGATCCGTCGGTAGGTGACCTTACAAGTGGTATCAGAGCCATAAGGGTGTTCATCATGTTCTTCGTGTTCATATTCAACATTCTTGGTTTCTTGGCGTTTTTGGACGGAAAAATCGTATTTTTAATCAGTGTTTCGAGTATTACAAGCAAGGTAACGGAGAAAAGTTGACATTAGTTCATCATTTTAGTCGAAATCATAATTTTTAATCCTAAAAACTTTGGTTTAAACTGAAAAGTTGAAAAAATCGAACTTTTGGCCGTTTCTCGAACTTGCGGCGCTCGAACATAGGGGGTATTAGGGTTTGTTCGAATTTGTCAGAAAATTCGAACTTGTCAGAAAATACGCTCCTCACGAACTTGATTTAGGGTTTCATTCGAATTTGGCTGAGATTCGAACTTGCTAGCATTCGAATTTGTCAGATCTCGAACTTGTCAGTCCTTCGAATTTGTTGATTTCGAACTTAATCAATTTCGAATTTAATTTCAAACGAATTTAATCTTAAACTAGTTTGAACTTACCTAAGTTCGAAAGAGTTACTTTTTAATTAATTTAAAATTAAATTACCTAAGTTCCAATACAAAAAATTTAGGAAGGATGACCAGTTTGCAAAAGTTTATCGAAATGGACCACGAGGATGGCAAGGCAAATTCTCCGCCAAAACTGATGAGGTTGGAAGACTACTATTGGTGGAAGGATAGGTTTGCCGATTTCACTCGTTTCAACGACATGCGAATGTGGATATGTATCGATGAGGGCCACATTCCACCCACTCAAGAGTTTGAGGGCCGTCAGAGAGTCTTGACATACCAGAAAATGAAGGATGATGACAAGAAACTGTACGAGGCTGAGAACATCGTACTTCTAAAGAGCTATGGGATGCTCTTGAGAAGAGGTGTGAGGGAAACCCGAGGGTTCGTAAAGGTAGGACAGAGATGCTGAAACAACAGTTCGTGATTTTCAAGGCATTGAAAACCGAAAAGCTGGACGAGACAATTACAAGATTCTACCATTTACTGACAGAGTTGGATAATCACGATGTCGAGTATTGTGAAATTGAGAAGATAGAGAAACTTCTTGATGCTTTACCGGCGAAGTGGGAAATGTACACAGCGCTTATAAAGCATGATGAAGAAAAATTCGAAACTCTTACACTCGAAGGACTTATTGGTACGCTGAGGGCTTACAACTTTCGATTACTTAAGAAGGAAAGGGAATATGATCAAGTCCAAGATCCAGAGATGTATTTTGGAATGTCAAAACCTTCTATCGCGAGTGAACTGAAAACAGCTACAGCTTTCTTCACGGGTGAAGCGTCTATTCCAGTGGACGTAGAAGAAACAAGCAGTCGGGCATTCTTAGGGTATTCTAAATCGGAAGATAAACCGACTCACTCAGCATATACTTCTCGACAGTACACAAAGATGCCTATGAGTGCACAATCAGCCGAAACTCATCTGAATCTTTTGGCTTCGTTTGTTGCAGCATATGGAAATTGTGTACAAGGAAAAATTAACGATCCTGCATTATGGGAAGAGGACTACGATCAGGATGGAAACTGGCCATGGTGACTCAGAGGGTCAAAAGGTTCATGAAGCGAACAGACAGCTTGATGGAACTTACGATTGGTCTACTCATCCGGAGTCGAATGCTAGAGCCTTCATGGCTGACGTGACAGAGACTGGGGATGACGGAGCAGAGGAAGTAACAGAGGACACTGAACAGAATGATACAAGTCCTGTGTTGGTGGAGAAGTCAGACAATCAGAGCATTTTGGAGTTTGCCGCACAAATGGCTAACGTGGAATCGGATCACAAAAAGGTAATTCTGAACTTTTCTACATTCCGTGATTTATGTGTTTTATGTTCTACTACCAATGATACGTGGAACTTAGTTCTAGAAACACATAACAATCTAACTGCTCAAATAGAATCCTTAAAATCAGATAATGCTAGCCTCCTAGATATTAAAAAAGATCTTAGGAATAAGCTAAAAGCAGATGCTCAAGATGTTATAGTTCTAAAAGACAAATTAAGTGAACAATGTGTCAGGATAGTACTCATGTATGAGCATGTTGAAGCTTTAACCAAAGAACTTACGATTAAGGAGGTAGAGCTAGCTGAATCAAGAGTTAAAGTTGCAGAGGTAAATAGTAAGTTAGAAAAGTTTAGGAACTCTTCACTAAATCTAGGGAAAATCTTAGATGGTCAGCGTTAGTCTAAGAAACCAGTAGGTTTAGGTTATAAAGAGAGTCCTCCACCTTTCAACGATAATTATGTGCCTCAGCCTCAGGATAAAACTGATAAACCAGTTGAGTCAGAGGTAGCAGCTGAAACTGTATCTGAATCTGATAAGGATAAAACAACTAAGGTGACTAACAATAACGCTACGATTAAGAAAGTCAAGTTTGTGCAGTCTTCTAGTGACAAAATTCAAGGAGAAGCTAAACCTAAAGTTAATATTCAAAAAGAGGAAGTAGTCACTATAGCTGAAAAGAAAGAACATGACACTAGTGAGACACCAAAATCAAAGGGCACCCATAAGAAGTCTATTAATAAAATGTCTTGCTTTAGATGCCATGAGAGGGGACATGTTGCGTCTAGCTGTCCATATAGGAAAGTAGTGTCTACACCCTCTAAACCAGAGTCTAGACCTATTGTTGGAAAGTCTGAACAACATAAACCATCAACTAGTGTAGCTAGCACAAGTGGTTCTCAAACTACTGAGAAGATTGTGAATGCCACACCAAAGACTTCTGTTAGACAAGTACCTATGTCTGTCAGACCAAATGAAGTGGTTAAGACTAATTCCCCAAATAGAGTCCCTAATCAGTCTAGGTCAGGACCTCAACAAGCTTATAGGAGTACAACACCTAGAAGGACCTACACTCCAGTTAGGTCTCACACTCCTCAAAGACATCAGACACCAGGTAGAGCCCAGGGATATCAACCTGAAATGCCATGTAATAGGAACTATTCAAGGGCTCAACAGCAAATGCCTACCCAAAGGCCGAGAGTGAATCTAAATCACTCTACCCCACAACAGGTTCTCAATCAAACACCCAAGTCACCTGAAAGGAGAGATGGGTATTTGAAGGAGTTCACGTATGTGGATGAGAATGGTATTACCAAGTTAGTCATGGCTTGGGCTCCCCGTGATAACTAACTTCTTTTCTTTCATGTGCAGGAGATAACTACAGGTCTAAACAACAAGTGGTTCATCGACAGTGGTTGCTCTAGGCACATGACTGGGGAAAGGAGTCTGCTCACAGACTTCAAGGGAGGGAACAGAGGATTCGTATCATTCGATGGTAACAAAGGAGGACATATCACTGGTACTGTAGTGGTCACTAATGAGACTATCAAACTTGATCAAGTTTACCATGTTGATAAACTTGATCACAATCTCATTAGTGTATCTCAAATCTGTGATAAGAAAAACTCAGTGATTTTCACTGATACTGAGGTGTTAGTGCTGAAATCGGGATTTAAAGTACCTGAAGAGTGGATATTGATGAGAGCCCCAAGGAAGAATGATTTGTACATGCTGGACATGAATAAATCGGATTCATCGATGGGACCAATATGTCTACTATCCAAAGCTTCAGAAACAGAATCATTTTATGGCACAGACGCATGTCACACTTGCACATAAGAAAAATGAACTACATCACTAAACATGGTCTGGTGCAAGGTGTCCCATTGAAGAGTTTTCAGTTTGATGACAAGTGTGTACCTTGCAAGAAAGGCAAACAACACAAAAAGTCACACAAGTCAAAGACTCAGAACTCAATAACTTCCACTTTCGATTTGTTGCACATGGATCTATTCGGACCTATCAACAAAAGGAGTATAGGTGGTAATTGGTACTGTTTAGTTATCATTGATGATTACTCACGATTTTCATGGGTTTTCTTTTTAGGTACGAAGGACGAAACGGCTGGAAAGTTGATTGGGTTCTTAGACCAAGTCGAAAACTCATACGGGACTAGGGTAAAACGTATCAGGAGTGATAATGGAACAGAATTTAGAAACACAGTAATTGGTGTATATTGTCTATCCAAAGGCATAGTGCATCAATTTAGTGCACCATATGAGCCACAACAAAATGGGGTGGCAGAACGGAAAAACAGGACTTTGATTGAGGCAGCAAGAACCATGCTCTCGGATTCAAAGCTTCCTACCATGTTTTGGGGGGAGGCAGTGAATACCGCATGTCACGTTTTAAATCGGGTCCTCTCTGTCAAATCGCTGAACAAAACCTGTTATGAAGTTCTGAATAAAAGACCACCAAATTTAACTGGCTTCGAACCGTTTGGGGTACCGTGTACTTTATTGAAAACAAAACATCAACCTAAGTTTGGTAAAAAGGCTGACGTAGGATATTTCCTAGGTTATGTGCCTAACTCACCAAACAAAAGGGTTTTTAACAAAACAAATGGTACGGTAGAAATTGTGTTTAACATTGATGTTACAAGTTATTCACATGAACCCCAAGCTGGTCCGAAATGGATATTTGATTATGACTCATTGTTTGAATCATTTAACATTCCTTTGGGTGGAAATGCAGGTACAATTGAGAATGACTTATCGTCTTTAAATCTGAATGACGACGGTCAAAGTTTTCCAAAGACGAGCATTCCATCAACTTCTGAGCCTACATCGACAGAAGATGGGTAAATACCTACAAACGAGAATCAGACAAATACTTCAAACTCCGAGGACAGTGGTCATAAGGAAGAGAATGTGCAGTCTGAGGTCGTTCCCCCGTTAAGTGAAATAGGATCAAATTTGGGAGATAATCTTAGGGTCGATGAGATTGAGACATCAAGGATAAACGAGGATCATCCGATTGAGAGTATCATAGGAAATCCGCATACTAGTTTGAGAACTAGGAGTAGTTTGAATAATAACACAGTGCTGTTGTCGATGATCAATGACTCCGAGGCGTATCACACATGTTTATATTCTTGTTTTATCTCGCAAGTAGAGCCGAAGAATGTGCAAATGGCACTGAAAGACAATTCTTGGGTTGAAGTCATGCAAGAAGAACTGTCACAATTCAGAAAGCTTGAAGTGTGGGAGTTAGTGTCGCTACCTCGAGGAGAAGTTGCAATAGGAACCAAATGGATTTTTAAGTGCAAGAGGGATGATCGGGGTATTGTTACTCGCAACAAGGGAAGACTTGTAGTAAAGGGATTCAACCAAGAAGAGGGAATCGATTACAACGAGGTGTTTGCACCAGTGGCAAGGCTCGAGGCAATTCGCTTGTTTCTGGCCTTTGCGTCCTTCAAAGGGTTTAAAATATATCAGCTGGATGTAAAGAGTGCATTCCTGTACGGCAAGGTGAAGGAACTGGTGTACGTCGAACAACCACCTGGGTTTACTGATCCAAAGTATCTCGACAGAGTGTATCTTCTCGATAAAGCTCTGTATGGATTACATCAGGCACCAAGGGCATGGCATGAGACGCTGTCAAGTCATCTTTTGGACAACGGGTTTGGAAGAGGGAGAATTGATAGTACATTGTTCGTGAAGAGAAAGAGAGAAGATTTTATCGTGGTACAAGTGTACGTTGATGACATCCTTTTCGGGTCGTCAAACGAACAGATGTGCAAAGATTTTGAGAAGGTGATGAAGTCAAAGTTTGAGATGAGTGCTATGGGAGAGTTGAACTTCTTTCTGGGTTTGCTAGTTGAACAGAGGAAGGAGGACATGTTTATCCATCAGACGAAGTATGTCTACGATATTCTGGAGCGCTTCGGGATGGAAGGAAGAAAGCTGACTGCTCATTTTAGTACTCCGATTCAAGTGAATCATAATCTCGGACCGGGTACAGAAAGTGATACTGATGTGGATCCGACTCTATATCTGACCATGATCGGGTCACTTATGTGTTTAACTGCTTCTAGACCTGACATAATGTTTGTTGTGTGTATTTGTGCTAGGTTTCAAGCTAATCCGAAAAAAAATGCATATGAAAGCTGTGAAGTGGATTCTGAGATACCTCAAGTCGAAACCGAAGCTGGGACTTTGGTATCACGCTGATGGTGATCTGGAATTGGAAGCATACACGGATTCAGATTATGGAGGTTGCAGCTTGAACCGGAAGTCAACAACTGGAGGTTGTCAGTTCCTTGGAGGGAGGCTCGTATCCTAGCAATGCAAGAAACAGACTTCGGTAGCCGTGTCAACGTGCGAGGCTGAATATGTAGCTGCTGGTAGTTGCTGTTCACAGGTTATGTGGATACAACAACAATTGCGGGATTACGGTTTGACTTACACTCATAATCCCATTAGGATAGATAATCAGTCTACAATTGCTATAACTAATAATCCAGTTAAGCTTTCACACATAATGCACCTTAATCCAGTTAACAAATATTATCCAACTCTGTCTAAACAAACTCTAAGTATTAAGCTTTCACACATAATGCACCTTAAATTCTAAGTGATATACACTTTTCTGTTTGATGTGTTGGTAGGCATAATACACAAAGGGAATCTCAAAAGCTAATAAAATATTCAAGAAAAGTCATATGTGTAACTAACTTAGATGTATGACCAAATGGTCTTAATTTCTATGTTAGAGACATATAGACAATGATTCTAAATGAGGTATGCAAATTTTCTGGGGGATGTATAGCACCATCAAAATACATCTTAAAAGAAAAAGAAAAATTTTTGATAAAAAAAGGGAGGGAGTCAAAACAAGTCGCTTTGTTGTACGTAAGTACAGACCTGTCACCTCTGTTTTGACTCAAGTTAGCAAAATAAGTCGCTTTGTTGTACGTAAGTACAGACCTGTCACGCTGTCTTGCTAACTTTAAATAAACTCTAAGACAAACTAATACACTCTGTTGTATATAAATACAGTATTGTGTCCGACATTTGCCTTTTAAAGAAAAGTTGCAATACCGAAAAGTTATAATCATTGTGTGTCTGCCTTGATCATAGAAGTATATCTAAGTATGAGACACGTAAGGTAGTTTCTTGATAAATAAAAGGGCCAAGGGATATTCCAAAGTGTAAAATGTTTTAAGGGAAAATCATATCGACAATCGACTTGGAATGTATATCACGACAAACAATCAAAGGAATCAAAAATTCCTAAGTGTGAAAGTGTAATACTGAAAGTGCGTTTGACATCGCTATCTGATTGAACCTTCTTTGACTTTCTTGCAAAAATATTCTGTTAGTATAGGTTGTAAAGTTTAAAAATATTTTTGAGTAGTTTAAGTTTAAGTTTCATTCAAATTTTATTTTATTTTATTTTATTCTAAGTTGGATAAAGGTCAAAGTTACTAGGATGCATTTTTGGTTGAATAAACAAATATTGCGTGAAAATCTGTAAGCTTAGTGTGAATAATTTTGCAAGGTTTGAAAAATTCCGTTACAAGAAAAAGTTGAAAAAGTTGAATTTTATTCAAGTATTTTCAAAATTTTCACTTAAGTTCGAAATTCAGACAAATTCGAACTTCTCTTCGAATTTGTCAGGAAGTTCGAACTTGTGCTAAGTTCGAAGGTAGTTGGTATAAATAAGTCAACAGTACTTCATTTAAGACGCCTACCCTCGAATTTCTTCATTCGAACTTGTGCTCCGGCGATCTCGAACTTGTGTTCGAACTTACCGTTTCTCGAATTTCTCACTATTCTTTGACGTTTTTGCTTTCATTTCTCAAACATACTCGTACACTTAGGTATAGTAACCATCATTATACATAGTATGTGTAGTTTAGGACTTTATTGAGGCAAAAAATCGAGTTTATTTGATATTTATTTGAGTTGAAACTATGTGGGTTGAAATCACGAGTTTTGACGGACAAAAGTTCAAATAAATTATAAATAACTTCGATTAGAACCCAATAGGACTAGATTATACTATTGATTAAGTCTAATGGGGTTAAAATCTTGGATTTCATTTGAAAGTGACCGACTTCGAACTTGTTCTTTAGGTTCGAACTTGTCAGAAAGTTTGAACTTATTGAAATATCAATAAGTTCGAGGTCAGTCAAGTTCGAATATATTCCTCAAATTTATTTAAATTCGAATGGTTTAAAATAATTTCGAACTTGTATAAGTTCGAATGTGATGGACTTCGAACTTATCAAACTTCGAAGTTATGCAAATTCGAAATAAACAAGTTTCATTTTATTTTTAATTACTAATGTTGCTTGTTGATTCTGTGTGCAGATATGGGTGATCGGGCATTTTATAATAAGCATAACATGGTTATGCCCGTGGATCGTGAATTGCCTGAAGCACAGCCGTATCGTCAGATGATAGAGTTTCTGACACAGTCCCGAGTCTCCTACGCTCTCACTCAATCTTCAAATCACATTGCCCTATGTGCGACAGTTCTTGGAACATCTACAAGTGGATTGCTCGGTTACACCTACTGTTCTAAGAACAAGAGTGGGAGGACAGCCAATTGTCTTTTCGTCTGATATGTTGAGGCAGATCCTACTGCTGGTATCTGAAGACCAAGAAGCAGGGCCGATAGATTTTCCACTACCTATCAGGCAAGCCGCGTTTTTTAGAATGGGATATGCCCAAAACATAACGAAGGCTTCGTACGTGAAGAGTGGGCTGATTGGACAATGGAGGTATCTTTTCCACGTCATTATGGTATGTTTTGCGCCAAAGAAGGCGGGATTTGACACGATGGTGTCTAAACTGCAATCGGCGTTAATTGCCTTGGTGTACAACAAGCGGTTCAGTTTCTCTGAAATGTTTTTTGGGGAGTTTGTGCACCAGATCACAGCTCCGGTGAGGGAAAGATTTTTTATGTACCCTCGTTTTGCTATGATGATCATTCACCATATTTTGTCGTATTTGCCACCACTTCCAAATCTAAATGGTGTGGCCATAATCGATAAGAGAATCTTTGCTGACTGCCAGACCCACAATGCGAGAAGGGCTGAGTAGGTCAGGCCCCAAGTAACACCATTGTTCGGGGTGGTTATAGATCTGGGTTTTATTGCCCCGGAGGGTGATAATTGGATTGGTGAAGTTCAACAACAGCAGCAGCCGCAACAGCAACAGCAACTACCACTGCAACAGCAGCAGCAACGTCGCAGAGCACCGACAAGCAGGCCTCCGGTTGCTAGACCCTCAGCTCGCCAACAAACGGAATCTACAGCAACTGGTCTATCAACGGAAGCTGTCGGCCCATCGAGTTCGGCCCCCCAATATGATCAGAGGGCGCAAACTCTGGAAGAGATATGGGCGCAGGGGACAGCCGCGGAGCAAAATATCGCTGAACAACTGGTTCAGGATGTCTTAGAGCCTCCAGCTGATTTCCAAGATATATTTAGACAAATTGATGAATATCAGCCATCAGATGCTGAGTTAATGGACACTGAGGTCCAGGATGAAGAAGAATAAGAAGGTGCAGCTGCTACGGAACAGACTCCGGATGAAGGGCATGTCGAGAGTGCCTCAGAGTCTAGTTCTGAAGCCGAGGATCCAGATATCTCAATTAGTAGATACGGATCGAGGTTAGTCGTAAACAGAACGAGATCAACAAGACCGGCTCTAATTGACGAAGAGACCAAAGAATCTGAGTATGAAGAAAAAGAAGAAGTTCCACTCGTTCCTAGGCATAGGGCAAGGCGACATAGATTTATGCAGGGAGCTCCATCCACTTCGGCTCCTCAACTTGTGTTACCAGCTGCTCCATCAACCTCAACCACCGCTCCATCAACATCCGCCTCCATTCCGTCAACATTGACTACATTCACAGATAATCAGCGGTTCACAGAGTTAAAAGGAAAAGTGGACTTCCAAACAGTCCAGATTTATCAACTTTCAACATCTGTGAAAGAGCTACATCAGCATAATGCTAGACTTGATCAAGAAAATGCCGAATTAAGGACAACCGTGGCCGATCAACAGTCTGAGCTGAGAATAATGAAGACCCTCCTTGAGCAATTATTGAAAGATCTGCAAGCTAAGGGGGAGAGTAGCTGCATAGAAGACGAGATGAGAATAAGGAGAGATGATGACGAAGGCAATGATCTGGATGCCCAAAGAGAAGGTGAGCTAGCAGATCTTTCTCAAAAGACTGCTCAGTAAACACTCATTCAGGGGGAGCCTAGTTAGTCAAGTGTGGGAGAAGGAGGTGAAGGTGAGGCTTCAAAAATTGTTGAGCATGAGATGATTGAAGCTTTAATGGATCTGGATGATGAAGATGAATTTGGTTTTGATCAAGAAGAATTGGAAGAAGGAGAATTTATTCCAGAAGACGTAGTGGATTGGAAGTCAGATGATGAGGTTGTGGAAGATGAGGATGACGATGTAGATGAAGTAGTTATCCCGAAGCAGCCTATCACCGAACAGTATATACATAATGATCAGAATGTGATAGATCTGGATGAGCTAAACTTAGCATATATGGATGAATCAGAATCTAAAAAGACTGAAAAGGAACAAACAAGAGAAGAAATGATAAAGTTATGGTTCAAGAAGGAAGAGAAGAAGAAAGACCTGGCAGTAAAGAAAAGAATGAGACTGCCAAGTCCAGGAAATCTCTCAGGAGGGATCTTCAGCTGGTTCTTTGATAGAGAACTACAGCTATTCATGCTTAAAAGAAGAGACGAGCTTCAGTATTTAAGGAGAACCTTGAAGGTTTTTAATACTCTGCCCAAATGCGAAGTGAAGGAACTGGCCTGGAAATAGCTTATCAACTTGGGAGACGACCCCTACGCTGAAATAATAGCAAAAATCATTAGAAGGGAGGGGAGGTCTGGAAATTTTGAGAGAATAAAGCTGAGGTCAGGCAAAAGAGTTGAAGATCCGTTGAGAATAGATCCCCACACTGGAAATCCTTGGGCTAGGATGGTTTACAAGCCAGTCCGATGTCCAAGAAATTCCGTTGAAGTCTATGCCACAGGATGTACTCGGAAACATGAATTGGTGGTATGTAGACAATGAGATGGCTGAAGCAGTGATGGAGGATCTAGATGAAAAGCCTATTTTGAAAGTATACGATCCACTGCATCTGACCAACTTATCCAAGGACGACCTGAGAAAGCTTTATGATCAGCCGATTTTCTTTCACGAAGGCTGGAGATCAGAAGGCAGGAAGTTCCAAAAGGTGGTAAGAGTTTGTATAGAGCAAGGATTATATGTTGGTAGTAGTTTGTATAGTTCTAGTACTTAGACAAAATATATATAGTTAGAAGCTATCGTTAAGGGGGAGTCTATTAGTGCATCCTGTGTGACGATAGCAGTCTAAGTATAGATGATATTTTGTAATAGTCAATTTGTTTGTAATTGCATATCAATACGTGTTTGTTATATGTTTGTTGTATGTTTGATATATGTTTGATATTGACTGTATATATGTTTGAACTTAGTTGTAATTGATGTTTTACAATAAGTTCAAACATAAGTTCAAATATAAGTTCAAACATAAGTTCAAAGATAATTTCAAACATAAGTTCTAGAACAAGTTCAAAGACAAGTTTTAGAATAAGTTCAAAGGCCTCATTCGAACTTATGGTGGACAAGTTCGTGGGCTTAGGCCTTCTCGAACTTGTCCAGAGCAAGTTCGAATCTTAAGCCTTTAATTAAGGTTTAATCAGTTTTGATTAAGGACTTTTGCAGAGAATTAAGGCTCAAGGCGATTACAAACTTGCAGAGGCGTTTTTGTGTGTTCTTGGAGAGAATCACGTGTCGGGACGTTCTAGTTTGCGTCTATCATCGTGTGTGTCTGCGTGTTTCATGTGCGTTATCATTCCGTCAAACCGCTAATGAGGATTCCACACTCGTTGGACGGCTTCGAGTCAAGATAGGATCCGTCGGTAGGTGACCTTACAGATATTCTCAATTTTAGCCTATGAATCTCAGAATTTAATGCTTTCTGGTTTTCTTCAAAATTTACTTGTTCTTTCAATCTTTCGACATCATGTAAAGCAAAAGCTTTTTCTGTATTTAATTGAACATGAATGTCATAATTGCTCTTATGAATCTGTTCAAATTCAGTAAGTTTGACAATCAGCTCAGACATTGTAAGATTCAAAAACTGATTGTGATCATTTGTCATTTTGAATTACTGATATTGAATCTTCCAAGATCTTTTATGGCCAAATGAGTGATTTCTGATAAAATCTAAAAGATGTATTTGTGAATGATAACTTATTGAAAATCAGCTCTGAATTAACTTTTTGACGTTGAAATTTCAGCTTTTCTGCAGAAAAATGTCTGACTTTTTTTCTGGAGTTGAATTAGGCATCGAAAATTCCCCGAACCGGCTTTGCCTATTCTAGAAATCATAGATCTCGGTTCAAGCTTCGATTTGACGTAAGGTAGGCATCATAACGATGTTCCAGTGAAAAGTTATGGTCAATTTAAGCAGCAAAGATAATACAATCAAAAGTTAGAATGAAACTCGAATGATTAATGATGAAACTCGAATGAATAAGTATCAAACTCTATCAATAAAGGATCAAACTCGATCAATGAAGTATCAAACTCGAATGATGAAGTATAAACTCGAAGTATGAAGTGTGAAACTCGAATGAGACTTTGAATAAACTCGAATGAGTAATGAGTCAACTCGACTGAAACTTGGTTCACTTACAAAATGAATTTGTGAAACTCGGATGAAAAACAATAAGTCTTGAATGATAAAACTCGAATGACTAAGTATTGAACTCGAAAGGAACTTGTTTCAAACTCGAATGACATTCATTGAAACTCGGTTGACACTATCTAAAACTCGATCAAAGCTACGATGAAACTCGATCAAAGCTATGATGAAACTTGTATCTTTCTTTGTGAAACTCGGTCAACACTAAAAACTTAGAGTTGCCCGAGTTTGAACAGAATCTGATAAAATTCAAGTTCAAAATCACAATTTTTAACAAAAAATCCTGTAATTGATCTCAAATTAATATCGAGTGAGCGGTTTTCACTTATAAACACTTTTTGAATGAAAAATTTGTCTAATTTCAGATCAGATGCCTAAAATTTGACAAAAAACAGTAAGAACACAAAAATTTCAAAAAATCAGTAAAATCCAAATTACTTTTTGTGTGATGATACTTATAGCAATTACTTCGTCTTTAAAAAACGAAGACTCAATCCAAATTTCACTTCAATCCATCCACTGATTCAAAAACCCTCAATGATTTTTTGAATTTTGAAAAAAAATTAATAGAACAGTGTTCGTCAAAAACTTTTTCAGATTCAAAAATCAAACAAATTAGTCTTATTTGGCTCTGATACCAATTGATAATTCAATATCGACAATCACAAACAAGATTCAATCAATAAACAACACAATTGAAACACAATCAGCCAAATGATTATTATTGAGTTGAGAGAATATTACAATTTCGGTTCTTGAAAACTTGCACAACAAACTATCTTCTTGTGCATTAACTGTCCACCTTGATCTGCACTGTTCATGCGTACTAACAAATAGTACCATTAACTCCTATTTATACACAATACAATTATTGAGTATTTACAAAATGCATCTTGAACTATTACAGTAAATTTATTTCATCTCTATTTATATTTGTACCCAACAATGATTGGCCCAAAGGTTAGCATAATTTGGCCAAATAATGATGTGCATGCAATGTTGAATACATGACAATTATAAAGCTACACTCATGTGAAGAATAGTCGGCCCAAAGGAAGACTGTTGTTTTGACCGAATTTACTGTCATTATTTTATTATTGGACTGAGTGTACCACTTACAGTTAATTTCTCTGTCCAAAGACTAGAAATTAATGGTATTATAGGTATCTCATTAAATTTTTGATTTAAAACTCTTTTATGAGTTGACTATTGAGTATATTTGTTTTATTTTGTTCTGTCTAGTTCCTTTTGATTATTTCGCTAATAAAAATTAGATAACACTGCAAAAAAAAAAAAAAGAACTCTTTTAAAAGAAAACATTGTAAATGATTGATTTACTTCTTTTGGTATGAATTCAGATCATATGAGGGTAAATGTCTATTGATAGTTTTGTTTTGAAGTTAAATTAGTTTTGTACCTAAACATACTTTGTGGGTAGATTTCGGTTACACTACTTACATGAGTATGATCATATAAAACTTTTTTTTTCAATCGCCAATTGATGTTGAAAGATTCGTCTATGTGAGCGATGGCAACAAAGTTGCAGCATAAAGACATAAGAACTTAAAGATTAAAGTTGAATTTTTAGTTGAATTTGTTTGAGACATTTATTTGATCATCTTTTAGATGAAACCTAAAATTTATCAGTATGGACAAATCATTTTTTTATTATTTATTTGGAAATAATAAAGTTAGTCTCAATCAAAATTATATTTATTGGTTCTTGTCCTATATATATATATATATATATATATATATATATATATATATATATATATATATATATATATATATATATATATATATATATATATTTGTGTGTGTGTAATAAATAAATAAATAAAGTATTTGTATATGATTGATATATGCAAATTCCTATAATATAAGCATGACAAATACACTTGAGAGATACAAACTAAAATCATGTAAGGATTTTGTACTATTTATTTCACAAGCATTTTGGACACATCTCTAAACAATGAACTCAAGAGCTTGTGTTAAATGGAATTTTTTTGATCACTTAGACTTTCAAGTCTGTGTTATTTGTATCAAAGGAAAACAAACTATTAATAGAAAATTGTATGTCAATAGAGATAAGAATGTCTTAAAATTGATAGATAATGATATTTGTGGTTTATTCCGTACGGTTTAGTGGAATGACAAATATATTTTATGATGTTCATTGAAGACTATTCTATTTTTTCTACCTTTATCCATTTTATAAGAAATCTCAATCATTGGACGTTTTTTTTTTCAAAATCTTTTAAAGTTGATGTTGCATTTCAGCTTGAAAAGGAAATAAGCCGTCAAATCTGACCGTGAAGTATGATATTACGACAGATAAGATGGATCAAGAGAATACAAATATTATATTATATTTTTTTCCCTTAAAGAAGTTAGAAGGGCAAATGACCAAAATAGTAACAAGTTTTGACATTTTTATCATTAATAGTAACATTATTTATTTTTTATCATTAATAGTAACAACTTTTTATTTTTTTTATCAATAATAGTAATGGGTGACCTGTAAACCTGTTTAACAAGTCACCAACTTTTCAGTTATCAAAAATAATAACATCTTTACAGATTTTTATCAATAATAGTAACATATCAAATTTAAAACATATTTTTTGTTATTTTATTAAGTATTCTAATATTCCATAAACACCAAATAAACCAAATTTTTATTTGGAACATTTACAGATAGATAATATTCGATTATTTATTCACGATTATATATAATATGAATGAATCATTTCAATTTTCACTTTTTCCAACAAAAAAACTACGAACCATCATTTTCTTAGTTTTTTCGAATAAAATAATACAAATCGTTCCATTTTTAAGTTTTTTCCAGTCTAAATGGGTCATAGTTTTTTATTTAAAAACAATAAATCATAATGAGCTCTCAATATTTTTCATTCATAAAACTATAAACCACAATGAGTATTGGTTTTTCCATTCATTGAAAAACTAAAAAATGAATGGATCACAATACTTTTTTATTCGTAGTACTTTTCATTTGGAATAAAAAAATTACAAATTGATCAGCTTTTTAGTAAATTCCAAACGAAATTGATTACAAACCATACAACTTTTAGCTTTTGAATGAAAAACTACGACTCAATCATGTTTTAGATTTTTTTTACAAAAAAACTACAAATCATTTTGATTTTTCGTACAAAATACTTGCAACTCATTTGTTTCAGTTTGTCGGACAAACTTAGCATGAATGATTTTGTAGAACGAAGGCACAAGACCCTTAAGGGCATGGTAAGGAGTATGATTCGTCATTCATAATTACTAGAGTCTCTTTAAGGAGAAATCTTAAAGATCGCAATACACATTCTGAATAAGGTACCTAACAAAGTAGTTACTAGATTCTCATACAAACTTTGACGGGAAATAGGCCTATCATTAGGTGCTTGTACATATGTGATTGTCCAAATTAAGTTAGGTCATTACAAGCCAAATAAGTTGGACTCAAGAGAGGTATGCTACTATTTTGTTGGTATCTTGGCGAAAAGTTTTGTTATCCCACATCATAATGTTTTTTTAAGGAAAAGAAAAAGGAAATGCTAGATTTTTGAGAATATTGAGGTTGTGGGGAGAAACAATTAAGAAAATTGTCTTTGAAGTATAATTGGATTTTGTTTGAGATTCTATTAATTTCATTATTTCACGAATCATTCTGGATTCAGATATCAATGTTCAGGCTTCAACTCTTGTCATTGGATCGGAAAAAAACAACACCACAGTACAACCTCAATAGTCTCATGACGTGTCATTAAAAAAAATTCATTGATGAGTAAATGAGTGCAATTCCAAAAGATCATTTGTTGTATCTCCAATAATTTATGTAAAACAATGGCTTAACAGAAAATGATCTAATCAGATTTTGCAAAGTCATGTAAAGTTTTGACTCTTGTAATGGATTGATGACATTAAAGATAAGATTAAAGTCGACAATGACATTCAGAATCTTGTCAAATTACCTGAAGGTACGGAACCAATTGGTTACTTATATGGATACTTAAAACTAAGAAGGTTTCGTAAGATAATATTGAAAGATATAAAGATTGTCCAGTCGTTAAAGGCTTACTCAAAAGACATTTATTGGTTGTAAAGAGACTTTCTTTCTGATATTTAGAATGACTCTTTTAGAATTAAGAATGACACTAATAAATCAATTTAAATATTGAGCCATATCAGAAGGATGTTAAGAAACGTTTCTCAGCGGAGACATTGATGAGACGTCTTACATAAAGTGACCTAAAGATATTGAATATGAAGATCCAAAGAGTATGGTAAGTAAGATGAATAATCCATCTATGGTTTGAATTTAGGTTTCCTTGAGTAGTATTGTATTTTTTATCAAATTATTAACTTGTATGGTTTTGAGGTAAATATCGTTAATTATTGGAAGTAATAGTGGAAGTAAATGTATCTATGTTACTATATATTGTTGATATTCTACTTGTAAATAGTGTTTTGGTTTTGTTTTTGGAAACCAAGAAATTTCTAACGAAATATCTTGGCGTAACATATTTTGTATCAGGTTTTTCGTATACTTATAGACCAATTTTTGAAGCATACTTGGATTGTCACAAAAGAGCTGTATCGATATTGTTTCGAGTAGATTCAACATTAAAGGTTGTAAACTTGAAGGCCAAAAGAATTTAAGTGTTCAAATAACTATTTTTGAAAGAAATAAGATACAAAAGATTTTAAGCATTTGATGTGTTGTTTATAGAAAACAAAATACAATATGCTCA
Organism: Centrapalus pauciflorus; assembly: GCA_020465985.1. NCBI lineage: Eukaryota > Viridiplantae > Streptophyta > Magnoliopsida > Asterales > Asteraceae > Centrapalus > Centrapalus pauciflorus. The sequence continues at coordinate 192,179 of JAANYP010008566.1, forward strand.
CGCATGAAAGTCGAAAATGTTGAGATCATTTGGTTTTCTGACTTTAAATTTTACAGGATGCTAAAATAGCAGTTATTCTACATCTGGTTGCATCATGTTTAACAGTGAGAGTAAAAGTATAAGACTCTGGTAATTAGATTCTTGTAGTTCTTTCTAACATGATCATAGAATTCATTGCTTATTATGAGACATCAAATAAAGGATTATTGAAACACCCTGTTCTAATAACGCGGCGCTTTTACTAAAATCTGCAACATAAACCCCGAAGTAATAAAATAAAGCTTTCTAAGTTCAAACCACAACCATCGGAGTACGCCAAAATTTAAATGTAGTTATTACAACCAAATCGAAATTTCAGGGATCTGCCCATCCCAATTACAAGTTCAATAATTATCACAATAATAGCGGAAGTATTTCTGATACCATAAGTCCTCAAACTCTAGATCTTGAATCCGGTGCCTTTCCCTTATCAGCTAAACCTGAAAAGTTGTCCCCACAACCGGGGTAAGCCGTCGCCTAGCGAATAACAGATTTAAAAGCACATAAAAGCATATATAACATGATCAACACAAATATCGACTCAAGTTCAATATGTGTAGCATTACGACTCGCTCAGTTTAGCATACACGAATAAGGTGTTGTTACCAGCTCACCCGATAACAAGTACACGACGTACGACTCGCTCGGATAGCACGCGTACAAAACATGTGGCTCGCCCGATATGCAACTCAGAACCACACAACAATCTCACTAAATCCACATAATACACAGTATGCATGTTGGGGAAAAGGTTCTCAGATTTAGACTCATGGAAACGGAATAATTAACAACATTCAAGACTAAGCATGGCACTTAAACAAAAAATCATGGCAATAGAAACAAATGAGAATCTAGTGCTAACATATCACATATGATAATTTGTGAAATTAAATCAATTACTCACAGTGACTGCAATCTGTACCCGCCACGTGTAACATCCCTAATTTAAATGCTCATGTAATTTACAATTTAACGACTCAATTGATGTATTAATGGAATTATTATTTCGGCTAAGAAAATTCCGTTCACAAATTTAAAAATGAAAAATAATGAGAAGAAATCCTCATTGTAGTTTTTTGAGCAAGCATAACAATAAGGAACTGACTTAGATGTTTAAAAAGGGTGCAAAATAATAAAATACAAAGCCAAAAGGTGTGAATTGCAATAATGGCAAAATAGGAATAAATAAAAATGAACAATCCGTTCATTTTACTATTATACTCTCTCTCCCTCTCCACCGTGTCTCTCTCATTTTCTCTCTCTAGAACCCACGGGTTCTTCAAAATTCCAAATCAAGAACACAAAAATCATGGAATTAGAGGCTGGAAAGTTGGAATGAAGTTGCAATTAAGGAACTATAGCTACTGCAAACAACAATCTGAGGTAATACTTACTCATATTTACGATTTTTGAGTTTTGGTGTTCGGTTTTAGGAATGTAGTAAGATATTTAATTTCGATCTTGTGACTTTATTTTTTAATAATTATTTTGGTTTATTTCCTTGTAATTTATTTCTAGTCTTTTATTTACTTGTATTTATTTTGATAGAAGTCAAGGGGCTATAATGTAATTCATGGAAACTTGAATTAATTCATTGTAAAGCCTAGGGTTTCCCACACAGACTTTCACTTTTACGAATTGCAGCAGCTGCATATTGGAAACATTCTCTCTAACATTCTTTCATCATTATTATTGCATTCAATGAGTAATCATTCTGTTTGCATTATAATATTGGCGAAATCATTACAAATGCTGATTATTCTGGGAAATCAATTTACAACAATTGGTATCAAAGGTTCACGGTGGATTTCAACTGATTTGGATATAACATCTTCAAAGTGTTCTTTGTGTTCTTCCCAAAAACCCACGGTTTGATCCATTCTTTCATCCCCATATTCTGTTTTTCGTGTTTATTCATCATATAATCATCTATTATTCATCATAATATTGATTTCGAGCTGTTTTTGTTCAATCATTACATGTTTTTATCACTCAAAAGTTGATTATTATCATCGAAATATAGGGTTTTTTGTTTCGGTTTTGGTCCTATTCTTCATAGATTTTTAAGTGTTTTGGTTAGTTTTAATTCACTAAAAGTGTTTAAAATATTATTCCAATAATTTAGAAACATTTTTTAGGCTGAATACAACTTTTTACAATATTATGCAAAATCTGAAATTTTATAACTGTTAAACTTCGGACTACTTCGGACCACCCTTCGGACCTCTTCGGATCCTAATTCGGTCCACTACGGATCCATTTTTCGGACTTCTTCGGACCAAAACTTATCAAATCTCGGACCCAATTTCGGACTACTCTAAACTTCGGATCATCCGAAATTTAGTTAAATTATTTATAAGAACTTAAAATCACTTGTGCTTAATTTTTGAATTCCATTTCGGACCATCCGAAATTCGGATCATAATCCGAATTCGGTCAATTTGAGTTGAAAAGTTTTTTAAGTTTTCATCCGAAGTTGCACTGTTCATCCGAAATTCGGTCCATCCGAATTTCAGTCCATCCGATTTTTTGTCCATCAGATTTCACCTATTCATCCAAATTTCTCACCATCCAAATTTCACTATTGATCCGAATTCTTCAACATCTGAATTCTTAAACTTTCATCCGAGTTCAGACGATCCGTAACATTGTTCATCCGAACACTGTTCATCAGGAACATTGTTCATCCGAGTTCTGATAATCCGAAATTCAGTTTCCACCTTCAAGAATCTAATTTTTTTAAAATCAGCACTCTACACCATGTCCCGAGAAGATCTTGTTCTAGGATTTGAAAACAGACCAATCCTGATGAATACGAGCAATGGAAATCTCGATTCCTGAAATTCGTCGGTATGCAGCCAAATGGAAATCTCATGCTACAATCCATTACCAAAGGCCCTGTTATATACTACCGGGAAATCCCTGCCAGACCAGATGCTTCTGGCATCAAAAACCAAACGTGAACCTGTCAATGAGGCTGAAAGGGAAAGACAGCACGCAGACAAACGGGCAGAGTATCTAATCTACCAAGCCCTTCCCACCGATATACTTGTTGGGGTGGACAGCAAGATGTCTGCCAAAAAGATGTGGGATGAACTGGAAGTTTAAATGCTCGAGGATGATTTAGATGACAGAGCCAAAATAGAGGAAGCTAAGGCAAAATTTACTGAGTTTAGAGCCAAAGACGGGGAGTCTCTTCAGGGTACATTCACCAGATTCTGTGCAGTTCTGAACAAATTGAACAAGTTGCATATCAAGAAAGATAAGGATGATATCAACATCCAATTCTTTGCTTCCCTGGCCCCTGAATGGCAAGTTGTCTGTCGTGCCACTAGACGAGTTCTGGACATTCCGAATGTTTCTATCAATGTGGTATTCAAAGAACTGAAAAAGTATCAGGGGGATGTAGATCAGCAAAAGCAGACGACTGACACGTTAGCATCCTTGTTACTATCAGCAAACACGGGCATCAAACCAGCTGACTCTCTGGCCCTACTCTCAAACAAGACACTATCTCCTGCACCTTATACTCAAGGTTCCTCATCATCTCAGTGCAGATATGCTTCACCACCGTAAGAGCCATTCGATGAAGAAGAGGCAACCATTCAGGAACAGATTGCCTTGTGGACAAATCGTCTTCAACAAAGACGTTTCTCTAACAAGACCAACAATCAGCTTCAGTATGATACAGGCCCGCAGAGGTATACTGATGATAGACGGGATTATAGGAGTGATAACTATCAGAGAGATGATAAGAGGGATGAGTATCGTAGCGATGATAGAGACGAAAGGAGATATGATGACCGTCGGGACTATCGAGATGATCATCGTTATGAAAGGCGTGACGATAGAAGGGATGATAGGAGATACGATAGAAGAGACTACAATCATCGGGATGATCGAAGGGATGAGAGGAGAGACGATCGGCGGGACTATGACCGTAGAGATAATCGAAGAGACGACAGCCGTGAACCTCGCTGTGCTGACAAGAGGCCGGCTGAACAAAGAGATGAGAGGCCCAGAGCTGATGAGCCAAAAGCAAACGATGAGCGTTTATCTTATAAGTGTGGGAAACCGGGCCACTTTGCTCGGGAGTGCAAAAAACAGTTCGAACGGGACGTTAGGTACTATGATCGGAAGCTGGAGGCAGGTAAGAAGAGATCTGAGCAATGGCTCTAGTAGCCCAGGAGGATTATTAGGATGATGAAGATTCTGACGAGGAGGACGATAAAGGAAAAAATTGCTACATGGCGGATCGCATTGGACTGGCCGACTATGCTACCACGTCAGACTCAGAATCAGACGCGACTGCTGAGGGGGAGACAAAGCAAGATCCAACAGCCTGTCTGATGGCCAAGTCCGGAGATCCTAAATGTTCCACGTTAGATTCGGAGGCACATGAGGTACATTCCTTTTACATTCAAGAGCATGTGAATAATTTATCTGTACAAAATGAATGTAACTTGCACACACAAATACTTGAACAAGAAGCTAGGTTTAATGTAGAAAAGGAAAAGTGTGTCAAGGCTGAACATCTAGCCCAAACCTTAAAAGAATCATCTGAATTATATGAAAAGAAGTGGTTAAAAAACCATGAAGTGATAAAACAGATGTTAATTGAAAAGGTAGATGTTCAGGACACGAATACGTACCTTGAATCTTGTATGGACTATCTAATGAAAAGAACTCTTTAAAATCAAAAGTATCTGTTCTTTCAACACAATTAGAGTCTGTAAGCATGGAAAACATAGATAGTTTAGAAAAATATAAAATAATAGAAGAAGAAAGAATAAGTTTGTACTCTCGCATAAAGACCCTAGATGATGAATTTCTAAAACAGGGTCAAATAGAACAAACTATTCATTTAAACCAACCCAAAGAAACTAGGTTTTATCATTCCAAACAAGGAATTGGTTTTAAAAATCCTAAGTATTTGGAATTCTTATGGTCTCAGTTATTGAGCTACAATGTGACTAAAATAATATTACAACTTCATTTATGACTCTTTAGTCACAGAATAAGCAAAACTGTGACCATAATTCCATTGTGTACTAGTGATAAAAATAATAGCAAAACCAATAAACAAATTTAATATCAAAGCAAATAAATAAAAGTTAAAATTAAAACAAAAATATGAAGTTAATATCAAAATCAACCATGAATCTTACCATCAAAACCAATAAGCAAAATTAATCTTAAAACTGATAAACAAAATTAACCATCTGTAGATATATATATCGGTGCAGGTTTAATATATATTAAAATGTCAATGTGTGTGTGTGTGTGTATACACACACATAGATGTAAATTTGTAATAAAAATAACAAATGTCAATCTTAAATATATATTTTTAATCGGTCCTGTACCGGTACCAAACCGGATGGTATTGAATTTTTTGTGACAAAATATTAGTACCGAACCGAGTATAAAGTTTTGAACTTCGGTCCCGGTTTGGTTTCGGATAATCGGTAAAAAATCTCGCTACTAGGTTGGACTACGACTATGTTGTAAGTTTTATTATTACTTGTTTGTTGTTTGTAAGAATATTCATTGTTGGTTTAGTCTTCTAGATTATTATTTTTTTAAGACTTGAAGTGTTCAATGATTAATATTAGGGATAATTACTAAAATAGTCAAATCTCACATCTTTATTCACTTTTTAGCCACTTTATATATATTTTACCAAAATAGCCACACTTTACGTTACCACATTTACGTGATAGCCACTATTTACGTGATTTGTACTTTTTTTCATTTTTTTATTCATTACGTTACAAAAGATGTCTGGTCACGTAAATTGTTGTACTTTACGTGACCATTTTTGCTCCTTCCCCATGAATGTTTGGTGGGATGTCTTGTCACACTTTGCGTGACCAAGTACAACAATTTACGTGACCAAACACCTTTTATAACGTAATGCATTAAAAAAATGAAAAAAAGTACAAATCACGTAAATTGTGGCTATCACGTAAATGTGGTCACGTAAATTGTGGCTATTTTGGTAAAATGTATATAAAATGGCTAAAAAGTGAATAAAGGTGTGAGATTTGACTATTTTAGTAATTATCTCTTACTATTAAGTTATATTTGTTTACGTGTTTTAGTTCATTAAACAAAATGAATAGATTTTGAAAAAAAAATTACCAAGAAGAGTTTCGAATAATTCTTCACAAATTTCACACAAGTAATTGCGCAACTCAATTGGTGATGAATGGTTGAGTGACTGTTGCACTTGCACCATAGGAAAATAATTAATCAATGTGTCAGACGATGATGTAATAACTAATAACCCGTTTTCAAAAGATGAAAAATCATAAGTGACAACTGTAAATCTGATTTCTTTTAGTTTGTCACTATTAATGAGTTGTAACATTTACGTATCTCTTTTATTATGTAATCAAGATGAACTGACTCGAACTTTTGAAGTGTGAAAAATTTTTATAGAACCACAAACACTCGCACTGTCGCCACATAATAAATTTCAACCCCTATAAAAAATTCATGGATCAACCACTGCACATAAATATACCCACAAACATACTTATAAAAATCATACATACAAAATCATACACACACATACACATGGATACATAAAAAAACATACATAAATGCACACATATACAAACACACGTACGTATATATATACGTACGATACTTAGGTGCGTTTGGTACAGAGATTAGAATTGTAGAGAAATGATAACAGAGAATGAAATTGTAGAGAAAGAGAATTGTTCTTGAAAAAGAGAATTGATTATGATTTTGCCTACCAACTTTCAGTATATTATAAACTAACACATGTAACTTCATTTATAAATGTTATTTCAAGTTGTTTTATATTAATTGTAATTATATTATTTGTCTTAGATGGTAATTATCTTTATATTTTTTTAATAATATATTATTTTGAATTTGTTTTATATTAATTGATTGAAAAAATCAAAGTGGTAAAAGTGTGTCTTAAAAAACAAATCTATAAAAATCAAGTTGAAATAAAAAATAACAAAAAAGAGGGTTTAGAAAAATCTAAACCGAGTCAGAAAATTGAATCTAAAAAACAAGTCGGAAAAACGAATAGAAAACTAACTTCGGAAACGGCTCGGGAAAAACTACAACTAAAAAACTCGGATCCAAAAACCCAAACCGGAAAATTAAAGGTCCAGGTCAAGACGAATCGGGACCGAGTTAGAGACGTCCCGGGACCATTTAGGATTGGTCCGAAAAAAGGCTTGTTCGTCTCTGAACTGGTCTGGACTGAAAAATGTTCACCTCTAATATAGGGATATTGTCACTTTTTTAATATGTTACCCAAAAAATGGAGAAAAACTCCATTAGTGGAGTCTTGCTTGACTCTTGAAGATGATGAAGCTTATAATAGTAAAAGGAATTTGATTCTAAGATATAAACATGTTTTAGACATTACAACAACTAACTTAGAAAAGCGATAGGAATTGAATGATGATATATTATCACCACACCACGAAATCTCCCCTCGACAATCTCTTTGAAATGTTATTGATTTCATTATGAATGGGAGGGAAGATTTAAGGAAGATTTGGTTCTAAAAATGGCTATAGAGCCTTGATGGGTTTGTAAGATTGTAGATCAATAAATCTACATGTTTTCACAAGATTTAGACACAATTGATTTGTACACAAACAACCAAATGATTTATTTGTTGTCTAGACGTTGAGAGCAAATACAAGTTGACAAGAAATTGCAAATGAAAACTTTAAGCAACTTTTTCCTGAAAAATTATGTATATACCTTTTAACCAAGTTTTCTAATCATCACAAAACTAGTCCTTGACTCCTTGCTCTTTCATAATTATTATTTTCATCACCAGAATTTTAAATTTATAGTGATAGCAGGATCCCATGGGAATCAGATGGTTACTTGTTTGAGTGATTTATTTTTAGCATAGGAGGGATGGATGTACTAGATTTTTATGGAGCTAACTGTCATATGTAGAGGTGTGACATGAAGGGGAGATAAAATATTGTGCTTACTACAAAAGAAACGCAGGGTTGGGGCATTGACAATGGTCGGAGGTGGTTGAACCAGAACCAGAACCGTCGATATGGCATGAAGTTTTGATAAGAGAGAAGGTGAAGAACCTGACAACGCCATAAAAGGTAGTCTGTAACGGGATTACTATAAGACTGACATTGAGTTTATTGGGAGACGTGTATGAAGGCCTAAATAGTCAAGATAGGATGCACATATCTTTTTTAAAGTAAACATACTTCTAAACCCATCGACAATCGATACCGAAAAAAATACATGGTCGTACTAAAGCAAGTTGATGTGTTATGTTTTGTTTGATCAGAATGTCAAGAAACATAATCATGAATATTATGGTTGATCAAATCTATCAAAATATCACGATGCAATGGATATACATAAAGTTTCTTCTTGAAAAGTGTTTTAACAAAAATCTCAATTGGGAATAAGAATTCTTATGACTTTAGTTGTCTAAGATGCTGTTTGATTGCATAAGAGTTTAATTGTCTGATGTCTGATTCCACTTTTGATTGATGAGAGGTGGTCCTGATAAGTTACTAAGATCTGATAAGAGTATTCAATAAGTCTGTTTGTTTTATAAATTATTTGATTCTGTTATTTTTATTAATTTTACATATTAATTCCCAAAACCAAACAGATATCATTGATTAAAGTCAAATATCAAGTAAGAATAATATCATTGAATCAAAGTGATCTATGTAAACATTTAATATCATTCAAATAATATTAACAAGATTTAAGTAAGAAACCAATTCAAGTTTATAAGTTATAATCAAGTAACATAAATGCATTCAATAAACATATAACCAACATGCTTTCAAGAATCAAATAACAATTAAAGTTTATAAGTTATAATCAAGTTTATAAGGTTACGTTTAATTATAAACTTCCAAATAACTTAAGTTTATAAGTTATATAGATATGTTATTGAAAATTAATAAAATTTATCAAAATGTGTTGGAATATTTCTCGTTATAATAAATATGGTAAGAGGTAGGGTAGGGGTGGGGTGGGGTAGGTTGAGGGTGGGGTGGGGTAAATAGGGTAGGGTAATGGTGTAGGGGTAGGGTGGGTAGGTTGAGGGGTAAGGTGGGTGGGGATGGGTAGATTTGAGGGGTAGGGTAGAGGTGAGGTGGGTAGGTTTGAGGGGTAGGGGTGGGAAGAGATAGGGGTAGGGTGGGGTGGGATAAGGAGGGGTGAGGTGGGGTGGGTAGGTTTGATGGGTTAGTGTAGGGGTGGGGTAGAGTGGGATAGGGTAAGTATGGGAGTGGGGTGGGTAGGGTTAAGGGTGGAGATGGGGATGGGGTGGTATAAGTAAGTTAAGGGTAGTTAGGGTAGGGTGAGATTAGGTGGTTGAGGGTAGGGTATGTTGAGGGTGGGGGTGGGGTGGGGTAGGGGGTAGGGCGTTTAGGATAGGGTAGGATAGGGGTAGGGTAAGGTATAAGGTATGGGGTAAAGGTAAGGGTGGGGTGGGGTGGGGTGGGAGAGACGTGTATTTTTTTTGTGTGATAAGTGGTGATAAGAAGCATATCAAAGTCTTATCCTGATAAGACATGATAAGAGAATTTTGACTCTTATGTCTTCTGCATATCAAACGCACTTATCAGTATTTCCTCTTACCGAATAAGAGGTTACCTCTGATAAGAGCCTGATAAGTGGCTATCAAACACCCCCTAAGTGTCTTGCTAGGGTCCAACTTAGGTGTATGATATGAAGTAGTATTGTTGTTTTGTACAAATGGGAGTATGTTAGAATATGTGTGTTCAGATAACAACAATAATATATCGTTGACAATATCATAAGATATTAGAGGGCCACACCGATGTGTAGGGGTGTGTAAAAATACGAAACCAAATAACCGAACCGAACCTTATTTGGTTTATTTGGATCAGTTTATTCAGGTAGCGGGTAACTTATTTGGTTCAATCGAAACAGGTTAACCAATTCGGTTCGGTTATCGGTTTTGTATAATGAACTTCGGGTGAACGCTGAATATGGTCTTTTGCATTTTTTTTTTTTTGAAGTTCTATCTATTATCAATACATCCCATGGTTTTTAAAATATGTGATATAATGAATTCTTAATTACCTTTGATAATAATGTATAGAATACATTATATTTATATTCATACTTTATCATTTATCTCATATTTTTTCATTTGTAAAGTTTCTAAGTACAAGTGTTTTTAATTAGTTCATGAGTTTTATAGTTTATAATTCATAGAGTTTATAAATACGAGTACTTTACTAGGTTTGCCAGATTATAGTTTACGATTTGTAAACTTCGTAATTGTAGGTCTTTAATTTATAGTTTATAATTGTTAACCATTGAAAACCGAATTAACCAAACTGTTTTAACCGAAACTGAATTAACTGAGAAACAAATTAACCGAACCTCAATGGTTTGGTTTCACTTGGTTTAGTTGCTACACGAAAAACCAATTAACCCAAACTGAATTATTCAAAAACCAATTAACTCAACCAAATAACACCTATAGCGATGTGTGACAAATAATAGGACTAAGAGAAATAATAATATGTGATACTATTGTTAAGAGTTATTAATAATTTAATGATTAATAAACACAATCATTAAATGAGTGGAACTTATTAGTAACACGAGATATTACAAATAATTAATTGTCAATTATATGAAAAATTAATATAACTAATAGGAGTTTAGTTATATCCAAATCTATAATCTATCTATTCTATTATATAAGTAACTAGATGCCACATGGTACCTAGATAGAGCGTCAATTGGCTAAACATGGGATTGTCACGTGTACCTAACAATTTCCTATTAATTTGCTTTTAAATTTTGATTTTTCAATCTATCTATAAATACTATTAAAAGAGTAACCATTTTGCCACGTGTCGTCATTTGCTATTGTCACGTGGCATCACCTCCTACCGCCATTGGGATATTATATTTTTAAATGTAACACCCGGCCCGAACCCGGAAATGTCACGTCAATACAATACACAGGTGGCAATATTGCAATAGCTCTATCATGCACATGTCATAAGATAAACTGAAATCACTATTAATTTAAATCTTTCACATAAATATCATTAACATATAATCCACTAGATAATGACATCCCATAAGACACGAACACTAACATAATCATTAACAAAGGCAGCTGCAAAAGTCTTCACATAATGGCGAGTCTCTGATCGACAACTCAGCTACCGATCCCTTCACTGATACCGTGAACATGGTAGACTCGAATACGTAAGCTCGGAAGCTCGTGAGTACGCGAGGGTTAGACTCTGCACAATAAACACATAGCATGCGTACACATAGCACATACGCACAGCACAAGCTCTATCTCTGTCCCTAGCAATCAGCATCACTATACAGGTATGAACACACAGCATGAGATCCGAAGCCCTGCACACAGAATCACTGAGAGGGGGACCCTTCCCCAGCTAACGACCGCGGCCGCGGTGGTTAGCCACAACCCTGTAGCACGGGCGCGAACCGGCTACAGGCCCTGCCGTGTATACACGCCCAAAGGACTGTTAGGGACAGTCAACCCGCGCGATCACTTATCGCAAATCACCGTCCGTATGGAAATCATCACGGACCCCCGGACTGGATCTCATCTCATGCACATATATCACATATGTAAGAACAGAATCATACCTGACGTCCGCGTTGTAACACCCCGAATAATTAAGAGGTGATTATATCCCTAATAATGTTAAGTTAATATAATTATTGGAATAATTATTATTAATTGGAGATAATAATAATATTGACTAGAGAGGTAACTAACTTTATTGAGACTTATAAGATAGACAGAATGTATAATGTGGTGTTTGAATCCATTTAGTATGAATATATCAAAGCTACCCATTTAGACATTGAATTATTAAATAAATGCAAATTGTAGTAATGTACTTTGATTTGTTTTAATAAAATGAAAGATATAAGTTGAGAGGGTTTATATGGGTAAAATATGAAAATTGAGGGGTTAAGGGTGGCCAAAGGCCAAACCCTTCTCAATGATTTAGTTCGACCGTTGCGTGTGGTATACCCTAGGGAAGTTGATCCCTATTCGTGGTCTCAGACTCGCCCTTCGTCGAGGCATCATGTTCCGCCCCAATCTTCGAGATCTAAATCTCGACGTCGATGTTCGAAGTGTATGATATTTCATAGGGGAAAATGTATGAATGACGCCCTGGTGTGTCATGAATGTGGAGAGGCTGGTCATGTCCGACCTAGATGCCCAATGCGAAATTTAGTTTGTCCAAGGTGTGGCCATGCGGGCCACGTAATTATGGATTGCCCTCAATGGAAGGCTACTTTTGGTGAGGTTGAAGTTGCAGCCGAGTATTATGAGTCCCCATAGTGGAGTCTTTGCCTTCTATTTTGATGTCGGGTTCGCCTCTTTGAAACCTTGTTATGTATGGTTGCATCCAATTTGGATTTTCTTGACAAAATTATCATTGATATGTAATGAACCTGTGTTTAATTAGTTGGTATAATTAGTAAGCCAATCTTATTCCTGTAAACGTATGATATAATGGTGTGGTTGTAGGCATGAGGCTTAGTCAATCGGTACCGACAACACTCCGACTTTGTAGGAGTGGTGGACTTTATTGTTAGTAAGCAATAGCTAATGCTGAGTAAAATATATAATTCGGGTAAATGTGTGGCATTTTGACTACCACCCCGTTGGTAAGCCAAAACCTAAATGAACTTTCTAGGTGTAAAAGTTCCTTGTGAAATTCTAGTTGTTTGAGTAGCATTAGATTGTGTCAATTTGGAATGTCAATGCCTTGGAAAATTATTCCCCAATTGTAACTATTTTTTTTATTTGAAAAAGAAAAAATTTGATGTTTAATAGTAAATTTCCTGGAAAATTTAGGAGTTGCGTTAGCGCAACGGGGGAAGTAGACAATTGTGCCTCCAAAATTAGTCAAATGACTGTAAACGAGGTTAAACCAATAATGATTTTTGGGGTTTAGTGGCAATTGTTCTGTCAATGAACGTGATTGAATAGATGACTTGTGTCATCACATTGAAATTAAATTGATAATTTGTGGGTACCCCTTAATTGTGAAAGGGAGTATATTTGCTTAAAATGTAAGAAGAGACATCTTGTCCAAAGAAATTGAATATTTGGTAATAAACCCTTAATTTGTGAGTAAGGGTGGATGAGCTCTAAGTTGAAATTGAGCAAACTATTGTGGACTAGCTCTAAGTCTCAATTGAGCACTTAATTGATCATTGTTTGCTTGATACAACAAAAATTTTGTCTAGTAACATTTCTATAATGTGATAAAATATTGAAATAAATAAAAATGGCATATTGAAGCTACTTGGCGGATGAATAACAGTTCTTAGAGAACAATTGAACCAATAGGTTGATTTAGAACGATAAAGTCATTTAATGTGACTAGATTAAGTTCATGACCAGATTCTTGAATACCACGTGGTCCGGTGGTAATACTATGTGTATATGATATTATTATGTCGTTTAGCTCGGTCAAATCATGTAAGGGATCTAGCGGGGATGCGTTGCGTAATGCAACTAGGATCATGTCGTTGGGGTAAGCATAATTATTTGAAATGATTGTTGTTTGGATGTGAGGTCGCTAGCATCTGTTCATCTCTGTGTGCTCGTTGCCTATGTATATTCGAAAAGTGTCAATTAGCCTCTGCGGTGTAATAAGACATGTGGTCTTTAAAACACCTTGTATTGTGTTAAGCCTTAGGATTCCGAGGACGGAATCTTTTAACGGGGGAAGAATTGTAACACCCCGAATAATTAAGAGGTGATTATATCCCTAATAATGTTAAGTTAATATAATTATTGGAATAATTATTATTAATTGGAGATAATAATAATATTGACTAGAGAGGTAACTAACTTTATTGAGACTTATAAGATAGACAGAATGTATAATGTGGTGTTTGAATCCATTTAGTATAAATATATCAAAGCTACCCATTTAGACATTGAATTATTAAATAAATGCAAATTGTAGTAATGTACTTTGATTTGTTTTAATAAAATGAAAGATATAAGTTGAGAGAGTTTATATGGGTAAAATATGAAAATTGAGGGGTTAAGGGTGGCCAAAGGCCACACCCTTCTCCCCTCCCCTTTTTATTAATCGTCCAACACACACACTTCATAGTGTGTGTGTGTGTGTGTGTGTGTGTGTGTGTGTGTTCTTGTTCTTTTGAGAGAAAGAGAGAAAAGAAGAGAGAGTGGAGCTAGGGGTTTGGTTTTGCCCCATTTTGGTTAGTGTTTTGGTGAAGATTGAAGCTCCATTGAAGGTATAAACATCTCCTCTCTTCATCTTCTTCATTTCTCTCCATTTCACCATTGTTGGAAAATGAAACCTAAATGGGTTTATGTTGAAATGTTATGTAATGGCTCCAATCTTTTAATATGTTGTTATATGATCAAAATGGAGCCATAATATGCAACTACATCGGTAGTTTGAGTTAGTTTTGGTTGGAACCCAATCTAGGGCTCAAATGAGCTCCAATGGGTTATGGATTTGAGTTTGATGTTTTAGAAAGTAAATGATGCTCAATCTTGAACCATACATGTTAAATGTTGATGTGGAAACAAATGGAATTTAGTAGAAGCTCATTTGGAGCTTTGAAGAAGTGATTTGGGTTTTAACCCATTTGTGAACTCAAAAGAGTTCATACGAATGAATAAATGGTCTTTCATGATTTAAATGTGTGGTAAGGGTGTAAAATGGTCTAAAGATGTTATATTATTGATTTCAAGTATTGGTTGGGGTTAAAATCGAGCAAAGGCTCAAGTTGGTGTTTTAGGCATAAACCGCACGCCAAGTGTTCGGTGAAATGCCTCAATGAGTACCCAAGCTTTTTGGGATTGGGTTTTTATGTTAAAATATGAATTGAATGCCTAAAAGTAGTCCAAACATGTTTAATATTGCTTTGGTATTAATTAGAATTGAATTCAAGCTCAATTGGAGCTCGGTGTCGTCGGTTGGAGTTTTCGGTCATTTTCGGACTCGTTCGGAGTCCGTATGAACTCCACGGGATCATGGAATGTTATGAAATTATTCTAATATGTTTAGAGGTGTTAAAGTGACCTTAATATGCTATAAATATTGTTGGTAAAGTCCCTCCAAAGTTGCAAAAACGTTTATCGAAGTTTTGGTGAGTTTGGGTGCTTTGAGTGAAGGAAAAATGAGCAGGCAGGGCACACCTGCAGTGGTCACGGCGTGACCACCCTCTGGGTCACGCCCTTACCAACTTTCTGCCCCAAAAATTGAGTTTGGACGGTCGGGGGTCGATGCTCGGGTCTTATGCGTTCGTTGCACCTCTAAATTAAGTGTTTAAAGGGTTTGAGGGCCTTTGATCCATTCCGGAACTCCTAAGGCCTCATATGAACTTAGTACTTTTGGTTTGATAACCCAAAACCCTTAGCCCATTCTTAGGGGCTTATCTTGTGTTCGGGAGCTCACGAGTTCGCGTTATGAATGCTTCTAGGTGAATTGAGTCGAAAGGAGCTTGATTGCAAGCTTTAGCCATTCTCCGTGCTATTGTGGCTTTATTGGAAGGCTTTGGAATCCTCTAAACCGATCACTGTGAGTTCTAGGACTAATGTAGATGAATGTTTACATGTTAATTATTGTTTGTGCCTTTGTTGATAACATGCTACTTGATCATGCATATTCACATGCTATAGATGGATTCATTGTAGCCTTATTGAACATGTTGTCATGCATCATGAATTGAAAAGTGAATTGCCATGATAGTTGACATAGTTGTGTATTGGTTTGTTATACAATTCATATAATATGTCTAACCTCTTATCTGTAAGAATAATATTGGTTGGAAGTTGGTAATTCACGTTTGATGATCTCGTAGGTTGGACTACTCACTTTTGTGATTGATTAATAATAGTTGGGATATATGCACGAATCTTTAAGTTGTATATTGGGTCGCCTTCGTGACAATCTAATTGATTATGATTCGGGCATAAAGGACTATTTAACCGGTAGGTTTATTAGTATGTCAAACGACCCCGATGATATGTTAAAACCATTATTGAAGAACGGTTAGTAGAACCACATAGATGGTTTCTTTAATTGGCCTTATGGACCATTATAGACTCTCATGAGTCATCTTGAACCCTAATTTGTTTTGGAATGCGTTTTGGACCCCTGTGGATGCCCATGGATTATTCCTGGCCCTTTGGATGCCAGATGCCGACGTACTTGCATTGTCGGAAGTCCCGTACTTGCTAGGGACAGTCCCGTACTTGCTAGGGACAGCCTCGTACTTGCTAGAGGCAATACCACTCCCGACTTTGATAGGGAACCCTAGACGACCATGGGGTATGTGGTATTTGGATTGGGATGGGATTCTCTCATGTGAGGATGGCAACGGGCCGCCTGCGGGCGATAATGATTGGACACGTTGGGCCGCAAGCATGAGTTATATCCTAGTGGCGGTGTTGACGTCATGTGAGGACGGCAACGGGCCGCCTTTGTGGCGATGATTATGACACGTTGGGCCGCAAGCATGTTTGTTCTCACCTTTGAATTGGAGTCATTAGTAGTACGTACTGTGGTAATGTAACGCGCCGATTTGGTAATGCAGCTTTGTAAAAACGTTACAACGTGCTACTATGACACGCGTTGGGATCCCCACTTTGGCTCGACTATGTCTAGCGGTGTAGTGGATTCCAAGAGTGAGTCAGTTCCCTACCTTGACTTGACTAGGCCGGGCGGTGACGGTGGAACATGTGACATTGATAAATGTCGAGAATGCTAATAGTCCTCAGTGAGATGAGGCATCTTGTTGTGAATTCGAATAGGTAAATAATTGATGTGGGACACCGATAGTCCTCAACGAGGATGAGATGATCTCATTCTAACTTGGCATTGGCCATCATTAGCCCCTATATCTTTGGTAGATAGAAATTATGTGTTGGATAGACATGGTTAGCATGTAATTATTATTTATATCAATCTTAGAATTCACTAAACAACTTTTGTTGTTTACCCCTTTTAGTTGTTAACTTTTTCAGGTTTTGAGCTATCGAGCGGGAAGTATTCATTCCT
The DNA here is from genome assembly GCA_020465985.1 of Centrapalus pauciflorus. Classification (NCBI taxonomy): domain Eukaryota; kingdom Viridiplantae; phylum Streptophyta; class Magnoliopsida; order Asterales; family Asteraceae; genus Centrapalus; species Centrapalus pauciflorus. Next base: position 209,314 of record JAANYP010008566.1, read on the forward strand.
ATTTGTTGTCGAAGATTGTAGACTCGAGACTAACGGTATGCTTTGGTCATTGTGTTGGGTTTGGATTAGTCGACCTCTTGGCCTTGACTAATCGTTTGCAGGATCATGACCTGTAACCTTGTAGATTTAATAGTTGTTATTCGGATACATCACTTATGATGCATTAGTTGTTAAAGTTTTAATTCTACCGTAATTCCGCAAGTATTGATGTATAAATTATTGTTAATTACACTTAAATATGTATTATTGTTGTATGGGTGTTTCACGCGTCCCTGTCTCGCACACAGTATCTCACAATATACACAATAGCACAACACAATTCAGAAAATGGAGCGCTCGTTGGAAAAAGGCTCGGGTACTCACCTGGCCAAATCACTAATCCCGAAATCTCTGACTTGGCTCGGCTCGCTGACTCGTCCCTGAAATTACACAATTCACAACTGTTAACACGATTCTCAACATAAACGGAAAGCCGACCCGAACACAACAAATTTAACACAACCGGACCCGATAATAATCCCAACCGAAACCCTGAAGCCTAGACAAAACTGGATCGATACCCGAAACCCAAACCAATCCCGACCCAAAGCAACCCCAACGAGACCCAAAACTCAACCTTAATACCCTTACAAAACTCAGCCCGATAATCCTGAAGGAACAAAATACCAATTCGACCCAAAACCCTCTAATGACACTCAACTCGGATTTTCACTGCAGGCTACCAGTCGCGCCGCTAACCCTCTGTAGGTCGCGACGCGACGAAGCGAAACCCTGAACCCTGACCTGCGATTTTCAGCTCTGCCCAAGAGTAATACTCCTCAAATACACGAATTACAGCTCCAATTAACACATAGAAGCAGCACATAAAAACCTCTAATAGCATAGAAACCAATTCACACATTCAACCCAAAATTTAAAGACAAATCCCATGATTCTTACCTCTTTTATGCTCAAGAACACAAAGGAAAGGAGAAGGAGGAATCAATCCAAGTTTCAGCAAACAATTTCTTGGATTTACAAGCTTCTTTGCTGCTGGAGCTCACACAAACACACACACATACACTTTTTAGGGTTTTAGGAATGAAGGAAGAATGAAAGGAAGACACACGTATATACGTCTTCTATTTTGGCCGGTCCCGAACCCATTAACCCGAACCTGATATCACATTTTCACAATTAATATCCTTTTAACCCATTTAACTCCACGAACCCAAATATATAATTAATCCACTAATATTATAACCCAGAGACACGTAACTCATAAACCCGACACGTATATATCCACTAATCGGGCTATCATTGGACCCACGCAATAATAATGTATTAAACATCCACTAAAATAATTACACGCAATTATCTCGAAAATGGGATGTTACAAATCCTCCCCTCTTAAAAAGATTCCGTACCCGGAATCTATCGCAAGCCCATTTGCAATTACACATCTCTTATGTTAAATCCCTGAAACCTCAACTCATAACTCTCGATATAATCATTAACAACTCTGAATGGCACAATCATCACTAATACACGTCTTCACTTCATAGTTAGTCAATCCACTAATAACTTAGTTAAATCCCCCTAATTCACATATCTTCAGTTGGTATATCCTCTATTCGCAGAGTCTTCTCGTGGCGTCACTTCATAAGCCACTTAATCCACATGTGATCTCAATCCATCAATTTTCACTCTCTTTTATCACATACTCGCATAGCTCTATATAGATCATCCACTAACACAACATAATTCTCAACTCTTTTCACCATAACAGATAAACGCATCTCATAAAACGCAACATCATAGATATGGATAGCACACACAAGGGTTTAAATCCACTATCATTATGATAATTCACTATCAGAAGGATCAATCCACTAACACATCACAAACACATTCACAATGATTACTCATATAACTCACATATGATCAATCCACTATCAATATCTCAACAAGATTAATCTACTAACACAGCGCAATGCCCAACCTCAGAACTCTGATGACCCATTTTACCACAACATATTCCATTCTCACACACATACCCAGATATAACAATCCCATATAACCCATACACAATCACTCCACACCTTTGTCACATAATCACAGACACAACTAAGCAGTCACACGCAACAGAACACATATACTTATCATAGACATAGCCCAATAGCCCGCCCCACAACTGACACACACTCAAAGCAAGCTCAGAAAGACATACCCGAAACCACATCAGCAGCATCTCGAGCTTCCTCTGCAGTCTCCTGAAAGACCCGGCCCCTTGCTCTAGAATCATGACGGCTGGATGACGATGGCTCTGCTCTGGCCCCACTAGAACTCGCACCCTGCACCGCTGGTCCCGGCTCTGGACAATCCCGCACTCTGTGCCCTGGCCTCCCTCAACGGAAGCACAATGGCTCTAGAACAGTACACGTAGCGGCAGCATGCCCACGCTGACCGCATCGATAACACCTAGGCACGCACGGCCCACTATGGCAACGGTGACATATCGGGCACTCCCGATCTCCAGCCGAACTGTCTCCCTTATTGTCTCCATCTCGAGGCCTCTGCCCAACACTGCTCTGGCTCTGCCCTGTATATCTCGAACTCTGCCTCTGACTCTGACTATCTGATCGCTGGCTCCGCCCCGGTCCACTCGACCTCCGCTCCCTATCCCTGTCTCTGTCTCTATCTTTGTCTTGTCTATCTCTCGAACTCTGACCCGAACGCCGCTCCCTGGAATCGTCTCTGGAATGTCTCCGATATCTCGAGGACCGCTCAGGAGTCCTCGCACGTCGACTCTGAGAAGATGGCTCCTCCCTCTGCTTGGCTATCTCCCGCTCCCTTATGCGGGTCATCTCTAATGCTCTGGAAAAAGTAGAAGTCTCGTGCATCCCGACGAACTCTCTAATATCGGCTCGCAGTCCATCAATGAATGCATCAACCTTCCGCTGCTCGGTGGCATTGTGCTGAGTCGCAAACTGGGAGTACTCATTAAACCGGTCCACATACTGCTGCACCATCATCTCTCCCTGCTGTAAATGAAGGAATCGCCGCTCCATCTCCCGCCTCTCGTCTCTAGGAATGTACTGCAGCTCAAACACGGCTCTAAACTGATCCCACGTCATCGCATAAGCTGCAGAAGACGTCATCGCTGAATCTATAGACTGCCACCACTGTGACGCCCCTCCCCTCAACAGATAGGTCGCATAACCGACCGTATCCCTTGGATCCACGTGCGCAACTCGAAAAGCGGCCTCCACCTCACGTTCCCATGTCATTGCCATCCCTGGCTCACCCTCACCTCTGAACTGGGGTGGATCTCCAGTCATAAAGTCCTTAAGGGAAGTATTCATTCCTATTTGTTGTCGAAGATTGTAGACTCGAGACTAACGGTATGCTTTGGTCATTGTGTTGGGTTTGGATTAGTCGACCTCTTGGCCTTGACTAATCGTTTGCAGGATCATAACCTGTAACCTTGTAGATTTAATAGTTGTTATTCGGATGTATCACTTATGATGCATTAGTTGTAAAAGTTTTAATTCTACCCTAATTCCGCAAGTATTGATGTATAAATTATTGTTAATTACACTTAAATATGTATTATTGTTGTATGGGTGTTTCACGCGTCCCTGTCTCGCACACAGTATCTCACAATATATACAATAGCACAACACAATTCAGAAAATGGAGCGCTCGTTGGAAAAAGGCTCGGGTACTCACCTGGCCAAATCACTAATCCCGAAATCTCTGACTTGGCTCGGCTCGCTGACCGTCCCTGAAATTACACAATTCACAACTGTTAACACGATTCTCAACATAAACGGAAAGCCGACCCGAACACAACACTTTAACACAACCGGGCCCAATAATAATCCCAACCGAAACCTCGAAGCCTAGACAAAACTCGATCGATACCCGAAACCCAAACCAATCCCGACCCAAAGCAACCCCAACGAGACCCAAAACTCAACCTTAATACCCTTACAAAACTCAGCCCGATAATCCTGAAGGAACACAATACCAATTCGACCCAAAACCCTCTAATGAGACTCAACTCGGATTTTCACTGCAGGCTACCAGTCGCGCCGCTAACCCTCTGTAGGTCGCGCCGCGACGAAGCGAAACCCTGAACCCTGACCTGCGATTTTCAGCTCTGCCCAGGAGTAATACTCCTCAAACTAATAGCATAGAAACCAATTCACACATTCAACCCAAAATTTAGAGACAAATCCCATGATTCTTACCTCTTTTATGCTCAAGAACACAAAGGAAAGGAGAAGGAGGAATCAATCCAAGTTTCAGCAATCAATTTCTTGGATTTACAAGCTTCTTTGCTGCTGGAGCTCACACAAACACACACACATACACTTTTTAGGGTTTTAGGAATGAAGGAAGAATGAAAGGAAGACACACGTATATACGTCTTCTATTTTGGCCGGTCCCGAACCCATTAACCCGAACCCGATATCACATTTTCACAATTAATATCCTTTTAACCCATTTAACTCCACGAACCCAAATATATAATTAATCCACTAATATTATAACCCAGAGACAGTAACTCATAAACCCAACACGTATATATCCACTAATCGGGCTATCATTGGACCCACGCAATAATAATATATTAAACATCCACTAAAATAATTACACGCAAATTATCTCGAAAATGGGATGTTACATTAAATTTATAATTAATCCATATAAATAATAGTTTAAATAATATCTAATCAAATCTAAATCTTATCTAATATAAAACTCAAATTTGAATTTAAATTTGAATTTGAATGATTACTTTTTTTATATATTTATTTTTGTTATATTATATAAATAGATTTTATAAATTTGATAAAATATATTTAAAATTATCCTACAAGATTAATGAAATTTAATTTTTAAATTTATACCCATGTTATACATGGGTTTATAAACTAGTAACTATTAAAAAAGTAACTAAATTGTTATTTATCATCTTCTCATGATGACAAGTTGCATCTTCTACTAACGATAAATGTTAATTAGTATTTTAAGATTACATTAAAATTTTTAAAAATCAAATTACTATTAAGATAGTATTATGGTTAGATACTAAAATCTCAAAAAATCACAACAAACAATATTTAAAAGATTTTTTTGATTAATAATTATAATAATAAAAATAATATTAATAATATTCAAAAGTTATTAATGATTAGTTTTATCGTTTAAATGATTTATTTAAAATTAATTATATTAAGATATATTAAATATCATTAGTATTAAAATTGGAATGTTAACTTTTAATTAAAGTTTTATATAGTTTTAAGAAAATAAGTTTGTCATAGTTATCTGTTTAATACACAGGTTAATAGACTAGTAATTATAATACCACTACACTAGTTATAATGAGATAATAACCAAGTATGAGATTATCTCAATTTAGTTATTATGAGATAGTAACAAATTCAAATATTATCTCATAGTATTAATTATTAAAATTAATCTAGATATATACTATTGGAGGATTAAATAGGCAATTATGAGATTAATAGGTTCTTTAAACAACTATTAACAGTGGATGCTAGTGTTTTGGAATCCATTAAAGCTTAGAATTTTCAGTCCCCTTGATATGAATACTTCCTTCGTGGGTTAAACTGGCTACTCATTTGATTGTGTTCACTATAAAAAAAAAAGGTGGTCTTTAGCGACACACTCAACGACATTTTTAGCGATGTTTTTATGTTAGTGACATATTTAGTGACATCAAAGGAGGTGTCGCTGTAAATGCGTCACAAATTTTAGTGCTATCAAAAGGCACGTCACTAAAATTTTTGACACATTTAGCGACTCTTGGTAAAAGTGTCACTATCTGGAATTATGTCACTAGTGATATCATTGTTTTTTTTCGTTGTTCTTCAATTATGTCACTAGTTCTGTTGTAATCTATGTCACTGCTATCAAATGTTGTTACTAGTTGAATCACGATTTGTGTCGTTATTTTTGAATGATGTCGCTAGTTGAGTATTAGCATGTCTCTCTTCTTGGATGATGTCGCTACTTAAGTAGCTATATGCGTCACTGTTAACGAAGATATTATGACATTACTGTTTGTGTCACTATTCTTGAATAATGTTGCTAATTGTGTTGCTATCTATGTCGCTATTATTGAATCTTGTTGCTAGTTGTATCACTATTTATGTTGCTAATTTTGAATCATGTTGCTAACTGAGTTGTTGTATGTCATTATGTGTGTCACTAATATTAAACGATGTCGCTAATTGTGTTATTGTTTGCATTGCTATTCTTGATCAATGTTGCAATATGTGTCATTTTTTTAGTGATGTCACTACTTATGTTACTATATTTGTCTCTATACTTGATTTATGTCAATATGTGTGTCGCTATTTGAGTCACTATCTTTAAATAATGTCACTATTATTTTTATTGTTGTTGTCATTATTTTATTATACTATTGTTATTTCTATCAAAACCATAGCTATATTATACAATTATAATATATCAAAAAACTAAAATTGAGGAAAATCTATTGTTTATTTATTCCATCAAACTATATTATTAACAATTATTTTTCATTAAGAAGTAGATTATTTGTACTCAAAACAACGAAAATGTTTTATATGAACTAAACTATCAATGCTCTTTTTGGCCAATATTGGAGAATGTGTAGAAGTCTTTCAGTGCCCCTTTGCATCTCTTTGGTCATCGTGCGTCGTAGTTTTTCCTCCAACTCATCATTCCTTTGTGTTTGTTCCAACTGTGTAGCTTTGATCATTTCTTATTCTTCTTGTTGTTGTTGCACCATCTCTCGTATACTATCTCATTCCGTATTACTATTATTGTTGACAGAAAGTTTCTCATTGTTGTTGTTGTGAAGAACAAAATCATCAACACTGGACCCCAATCCGCATACTATGCCATTTTTTGACCCGACAGTGTCTAGCCATCTTGGGTATGAGTCGTCCACGTTCTCGAATTGAGCATTGAGGTCCTCCGTACCATAGTTCTCATTGTATAGTTCCTAACATTGAAAACAAGATATATATAATTTTATAGGATCCAAACCACAATTGACAAAAATGATTTTGATGCCAACTAAACCACACCGAAACTGGGTTATAATTTTAATTTGAAAACTGATTTACAAATTACAAAAACTTTCATGTACTGGCAGCTTCTAATTTTTTTTACTATCATTTAATTTCATGCCAGAAAATCTATTGCAAAAACATTTAACACTTGAATCCCCAATGTAAAATCAACATTTCATCAGTCTTTTCAACTTAATGAAAAGTAAAAAGTTGCCTCAAGTATATAAGTTCATATTGACTAACGTAAGTAGCCAATAAAACAGAATTAATAAGCACTAGATAGCATTCATGATCAAATCAAACACATAAATCAAGGGGATCATCCAAATAACATTTACAATAAGTAAAGGCACCAATCAAGTACCGAATAAGTTACTTACCTATGTGTCTTGTGCTTCCTTGTCAACAAAGGTGATGTCTTTTCTCTTATGAGTCAGTTCAAATAGTTCAACGGCAGTAGGTACTCTCTTTAGTTCCTTTTTCATATATATGTATATATGTATGTGTATATTGGGGTGGGTTCAATGGAAAACCATATACATCAGGTTACCATAGGAAACCAATCAAAACCTTTGGATTCGATGGATTTGTGGAAAACCATATACATCAGGTTAATCATCGGTCCGATAGGGGCAATATGGTAAACATCAATAAAATCAAATCAGAAAACCTTCCCCTTTTCACGCATCTCATTTAATGCCTCCCAAAATAATTGAATCATAAAGTCAAATCAGGACTTTCTAGTATTAACATGTGATTTATAAGTTGTATTAAATTATGTAAAATGAATATTCCTATAATGCCCTTGATTATCCTTCTTGATGCATTTCAGAATGTTTATGGTGCATATTGGTTTCCTAAGGTATCGTGATGCACATTGGTTTTCCATTGAACCTCCATCTATTGAACCTCCATCTATGTGTTTGTGTGTATGTATACCAATCTTCTTCAGTGCTCAGCATATAAAATTCAACCACCAATATGCAAATGCTTATTTGCATGTCGAGCAACTTTCCCTCTATTTGATTTTTCAAAAAATTTCGGTAATTCCCACTTCCTATGCAGTGCCAACCAAACATTAAGATTCATAAATTCGGGTTTCTGTGTA
>JAANYP010008566.1:220000-273258 GCA_020465985.1 Centrapalus pauciflorus
GTGTGTGTGTGTGTGTGTGCGTGTGTGTGTGTGTGTGTATATATAATTTGAGATCATTGCAGAACCTTAATTTAGTGCAGAACTATAGAACCAATCTAAACCATTGGATTATAATATAACACTAGGGATAAGATGTTAATTATACAATTAACATTGAATTAATAGTAGCCCACCAAGTTTGATTGCCCACTTCGACCATTTTTGGCTCTTTTAATATCGAATGAACATGTAGTGTTGCATATATGATATATGGTATCACTTCGACGTTAAATATGTGATATAAACTGTAATTCGACATTGAATGATCTCTACTGAATGGTCGTCTGAGTAAAAAAAATTTACGAAAAATAAACACGTAAAATTTTATCGAAAAAAAATATATCATGACCGGTTTCGTTAGATCCACCAACTTTAACTACTAATTTTGACCATTATTTTGGCTATGTTAATATTAAATGTATATGCAGTGTTGCATCGACGTTGAATATACGATATCAACTGTTCTTCGACATTGAATGATTACGGCATGCTATATTGCATCGTGACTTGGGTAAGAAGAATTTTTCACGAAAAATAAACACGTAAAATTTTTTCGAAAAAAATATATCATGACCAGTCTCGTTTTAAAGAGTATAAAATTATCGTTTTTATGGTATAATTTTTTTGATTTAAAAATTAATCATTTTAATGTTATTTTAATTTAAAGAAAAAATATATTTATTTTACTAATGTCAATCTTTTTGCTATTTTCAATCTTTTCCTTTTGCTTGGGACAACATTTTTAAATCCATCATGAGGGTGGGTTGGTAATTAGACAGGAAAGCTTTGCATGCCAACTTGCGATGAACTAAAATATCACTAATACCAATCTTTTTTTTACTAATTCCAAACTTGACTATTTTAAATCAAGACCATTAGAGCTGGGAATTTTATACAAGCAAGGATAACGTACCACTTCATGTGTATATATATAATTTAAATTTTACACCCACAATATCCGAACAAAACTTCTCATTTTTTTACCCACCACCAGTGTCATTTAGTCTTTATAAGAAAGCTCAATAAGAAAGCTAATATCTATGTACTTATACAACATGCCAAAATAACCAACTATTTTTTTTCTAAAAAGCAAAATGAATGTGAGTGTAAAATATGATATTTCATCAACTCAAGCTACAATCCTTAAAACTGCTGCACACAAACCCTCAAAGGCCAAAAACAACAACTAACAGAAATTTTGTAAGTCGTGTGTTTCATGTTAAAAATCTTTTAAAAGTCCTATCAACCACACCTATTGTCCCTAGCCTGTTCAAAAATATCAGGTGTCAAAATATGCCAGAGATATTGCACCACAATATGGATTTAATAATGTTTTAAAATGCATCGACATAACTACTTAAATCATATATATATATATATATATATATATATATATATATATATATATATATATATATATATATATATATATATATATATATATATATATATATATATATATATATATATATATATATAACAAAAAACAACACTAATAAAAGGGTCTCCGCAAACCACAACATACGTCCATATGACATGTAGATACTAAAAAAACTCATTCATTTTTCAAACTTAATAGAAATTTGATTGTGTTCGTTTGAATCAACTAATTATAATGAGAAACAACATAGAGAAGATTATGATCAACATAGGAATAACCAAATCAAAGAATAATTGATCAAAGAAATAGTGTATGACGAGCATAGAAATCAACAATATCGCAAACTAAGAAAAGCACACACGGGAGAGTATGTTCAACAAAGAAATATAAAAAAATTCATGAAACATTAGAATGATCAAGTAATCAACATAGGAATTTACAATGGCCCAGTTTGAGTCATCTAGTCCAAACGTGACTAATGACTAACAAGAACTAAGATTATGATAATCTTAATAATCAAACAAATAGACAAAATTAACTAACTAAATGAAAAAAATTAGAAACAAAAATCATGACCAAACTTACCAATAAAATTAACAACTGAAAGAACCTAAAACTTACCAAACCGATTCAAGCAAGACAGTAAACCAAAACTGAAAAATCTTGGATTATGAACTATGATAGCATCTTGATTGAAAAATTCTCAATTCATTAAGGCAGTTTTATGTTTATGTCATCATGTAACATGTTTTGTAAGTAACTATTAACTAACAGATCCTATCTAGGGTTTATATATGTCTTTACTAGTCATACGAAATTTAAGGAATTTTATTATTATCTCCTAACCAGGGGCGGACCTAGTTTGAAACTACGGGTGTCATTTGACACCGATAAATTTTCAAAATACTGATGTATGTATGTATCAAAAACTCGAGTGACACCTAGGAATTTTTTTGAGTGACACCTACGAAAAATCTAAAAAATCATTATGTACATATCTAATTCATATTTGTTGTTTTTATTACTCAAATTTATTAAAATATTACTGACTTCTAATCATTAGAAGTTAAAAGAAAAAAAGGCCCAACAAAAAATAAAAACAAAAATAAATAGTCAGCCTAAAAGATTTTATAAAAAACCCAAAAAATATAGCCCAAACCTTAGAAAAACTCTTAATCGCTTTCATAAGTTCATTGCCTTCGGCCACGTTTCACGTCTTCACTGCTTCAACCTTCAGCGTTTCTAATATCTGGCCTTCTGCTCACTGTCTCGGCGACCACCGACGACGATGCAGCCGACACCACCGACGACGGACGAGAGACGATCACACTTTTGGAGTTCTGGCCTTCTGTTGGTCTCTCTCTCTCTATCTCGCCTGTCGGTCTCGGGGGCTACTCTCTCTCTCTCTCATATATATATATATAGAGATATAGTACGATATAGATATTATATATATGTAATATAATATGTAGTATATATATTATAGAGTAGATATAGATGATAGGTATATATATATGTATACTACAATAAGCTATACAAGGCGTAATGCACTGTTATATTATATATATATATATGTATATATATATATATATATGTCTATATATATGTATATCTATATGTATATATATATGTATATCTATATGTATATCTATATGTATATATATATATATATATATATGTATATATACATATATATATACATACATATATATATAGATAGATACATATATATATAGATACATATCTATATCTATATATACATATATATATATATATATACATATATATATATATACATATATATATATATATACATATATATATATATATATACATGTATGTATGTATGTACATGTATGTATGTATGTACATGTATGTATGTATGTATGTATGTATGTATGTATAAAAATTTGTACTTCTCATTTTAAGTGTTTACTTGTTAAGTGTAGATGTTTAATTTGCTGAAACATAAAGTATAGATGTTTAATTTACTGAAATATTTATTTATCCTATATTTTAGGTTAATGGACAAATTAAACGTTAAGTGTTTATTTGTTAAATTTATTTTAATTTAGAAAAATCTTGCTATTTGTTAATTTTGTGTTGACAATCCGTTTCAATAACCCGATCCATCTTAGAAAATATTTCAAAAATTTAAGTATTAAACTTGCTTTAAAAAAAAGTGACACCGATAATATAAAATTCTGGATCCGCCCCTGCTCCTAACAGGGATGTTGGAAACATTAGTGAACCTTGTATGTATGTGTATGTCTATACACACACACACACACACACATATAGAGTCAGGTTCAAAAAAGTACCTCTGCAAATCAAGAGCACCCGAAGGTACCAACCATAAAAAACTTTTTTTAAAATTTTTTTCTCATAACCATGTTTAATTTAATGTTATACGCATGATATATGAATATCACATACATTCACCCTTTCTGTGTCCTTAAAAATTATGTGAATGCTCAATGCATATTTATGTGAATTGTCATTTCACACCATGTGAATGGTGTGAATGACTATTCACATGATTTTTTTTACCATTTATAAGATTTATGATGTTGCTCATTTTGAAAAAAAGTCTTATAATGTTATCATATACATGTTTATTCAAAAAAACTACATGTGAATGATCATTCACATTAGGGTACGCTGGGTACGCTGAAATCTCATAGGTACGCTGATGAATCTGATTATATATATATATATATATATATATATAGTTGGTATCATCGCAGAACCTTTATTTAGTGCAGAACCATAAAACTAATTTAAACCATTGGATTATAATATAACACTAGGGATAAGATGGTAATTATGCAATTAACATTGAATTAATAGTAGCCTACCAAGTTTGACCGACCACTTTGACTTTTTTTTTACTCTTTAAATATCGAATGGACATGCAGTGTTGCATATATGATATATAGTATCACTTCGACGTTGGGTATGTGATATAAACTGTAATTCGACATTGAATGATCTTTATATAACATATTAAATGGTCGTCTGGGTAAAAAAAATTACGAAAAATAAACACGTAAATTTTTTTCGAAATATATATATCATGACCGTTCTCGTTAAATCCAACAACTTTGACTACTAATTTTGACTATTATTTTGGCTCTGTTAATAGTGAACGTATATGCAGTGTTGCATCGACGTTGAATATACGATATCAAGTGTTTCTTCGACATTGAATGAACTCACCATGCTATATTGAATCGTCGTCTGTGTAAATTTTTTTTTTTTACGAAAAATAAACACGTAAAAATTTTTCGAAAAAAATATATCATAACCGGTCTCGTTTTAAAGAGTATAAAATTTTTTATGGTATCATTGTTTTGATTTAAAAATTAATCATATTAATGTTATTTTAACTTAAAAGAAAGGATATTTATTTTGCTAATGTCAATCTTTTTGCTATTTCCAATATTTTTCTTTTTTACCCCTTATATAATTAAAATATTACTAATATCAATCTTTTTTTTACTAATTCCAAACTTAACTTTTTTAATCAAGACCATTAGATTAATCTAATCTAAGGATGATATTGGTTCTACAGTTCTACACTAAATTTAGGTTCTGCAATGATCTCATCTATATATATATATATATATATATATATATGTTCAATTGAGAACTTTTATGCACCGAGGCACCTCTAGGAACTTTTGTGCACCAAAGAATCAAATAAGAGTGCACTAAGGGTATTCCTGGAATATTGAATGTGTTAAATTAAATATATGGAATTAATTATAATAGGTATATTAGAATTAAATGAGGAATAAATATTCAAAAAAAAGTAATCACCTCCTCATATCTCTCTCTTTCTTTATTTCTCTCTCTCTCTCTCTCTCTCTTTTTCTCTCTCCCCACAAGATGATGAACAATACGATGAAACACGAAGAACACAATGAACGAAGAAGAAGATGATGAACACGTTGATGCATCCATTGGAACAATGATGTTGATGATTAACAACGATGCACCATGATGAACACTATGCATAGATGAACGATGATGATAAAATCGATATGCATCACGAATTGAACGATTAATATGAAATGCATCAATATCTCCATCATTCTTTTTGAACTTGTGTGACTTTTGTTAAATTTGGAAGTGATCAATTGAATTTATTATTTAGTTATTTGTTAAAAAATTAAATTTAATGAGGTATGCACAATACCCAAAATGACATTTCATGTTTTTTTGTAATGCACAAGATGCATAAAATTGTCAAATTATTTACCAATTTGCCATTTAATGTAATTTATACAATTCTTTGATCTAATGGATGATATAGGTACTTTTGTACCTCGATGCACAAAAGTTCTCAATTGAACCTCCCTATATATATATATATATATATATATATATATATATATATATATATATATATATATATATATATATATATATATATATATATATATATATGTATATGTATATGTATATGTATATATATATGTATATGTATATATATATATAGATATATATATATATATACATAGGGTCGGGATCAATGGGGTACATATTAGACTGGGGAACCGGAGTCCACCAATGTTTGGTTAAAAGTACAGAAGGGTAATATAGTCAATTATGTTTTATATTAATTAATAGATGATATTTAGTGATTTAGGAAATCTCTTAATTGTAGGAATTTGATACTCTTACCTACTATAAATAACTTATTGAACATGTTCAATAAGGGTACTGAACATGTGCAATATATTGGTGATTGCATTTAAAAACATATTGAAGAATTTGAACATGTGCAACAAGGGAATATATTGCGATAAAACGCATTAAACATGTGCAGTATTCAAGTATTGAACATGTGTAGTATTGAACATGTGCGGTATTGAACATGTGCATTTAAAACCATATTGAAGAACTCGAACATGTGCAGTATACGAAGACAATGGTAAAACTCGACTTTGAAGCGGACGACAGCAAGAAATAAATATCAATGGAGGATTATCGCTAAAATAGGCAACAGAACTATTAACTGCGAATGAAGTTATTAATCTCTTAATTCGTAGTCTTTAAAAACCAACATACCATAGGATACTTTTTTTTTTGATAACCATGTCTAATAGAATAAAGTTAGATTATCTTATAATAAAAACTACTTAAATATATTGACATGTAGAAGTAGAAACTGGGGCTAATCCATAAATATCAATGTTTGTAATCTATAATCCATAAATAATATTAAAAAAGTAACAAACTGTCATTTGTCACATTATCCTATAATTGCTATATTATCCTATAATTGCTTTTTCATCTTTTTTATCTGCCATTAAAATTCAATTCAAATAAATTCAAATCTATTATACTCTAACATAATTAATTTAATAATTAACTAGTTGTTTGCCCATGTATCACATGGCATATATTTTTAAAATAACATCTTTTTAAAACACATATAAAATTAAGTTAGTATACTACAATTATAAATTTATAATGATTAAATGCTAATATTAAAACTCAATAGATAAACTATCTAAACGATATAAACTATGAAATTTAAATACATAATAAACAGATTAATAAAAAATTTACTGACCGTATTAGGATGTTGATCTATGGTGTTTTTTAGCTATATATATATACATATATATATACATACATATATATATATATATATATATATATATATATATATATATATATATATATATATATATATATATAGAATCAGGTTCATCAGCGTACCTATGAGATTCCAGCGTACCCTAATGTGAATGATCATTCACATATATATTTTTTTTAATAGACATGTATAAGACAACATTATAAGACTTTTTTTCAAAATGAGTAACATCATAAATCTTGTGAATAGTAAAAAAAGATCATGTGAATGGTCATTGTTAGGCACAAAAAGGCCTCAGTCAAACCTGTTCTGCATCTGAGGGGGAGATTATTAATCAAACCTGTTGATGCACTTGATGGGTAAAAGTTAAGGCCTGTTTATGCCTTAATAATTCCTAAAAAGTGATTTGCAATATCAGTCCAAAGCTGTTCTATATGTTGCATGTGTTGCAACTAAGACAGTTTGTCCAAGCTGTTCTGTCTGCTGAACAGGCTGGACATAAACTGTCTACGCTGCTCTACACTGGTGAGCAGCTGGGCATCTTAACAAGTGTTCTGTTCTTTGTTGTTCTTTGTGAACAGAACCTGTTCTTTGTGACAGGCTAAACACTTTATGGAATGTGTTTCCAAGTCCTCATGTATTGTTTTTTACTACAAGATCAGTTTACAAAGTCGAAGACAAAGTGGAAATCAGAACTGCTCAGCCTGCCCAAGCTGTTCTGTTACATGAAGACAAAAGATTATTTGAAAAAGGGTGACAGACCTTTTTCTTATATCAAAATAGGCCTTTACAAGGAAGAAAGACGCAAAGTTGACATTCCTTATTTAGTTAAAGGCAATGCAACAGTAGACAAAGTGAAAAGACAAAAGTTCTGCACATGTGAAGACAACTCTACTTTTCAGAAAAGTGCAGCAAAGTTATGTTGTTTTTTTTCAAACAAGACTTTTCCTTTTTCATTTCGTCCAATGAAGAAACTTCTCTTAGATCCTCTGAGTGAGTATAAAAGGAAGCTTTTAAGGAAAGAAAGATTAAGCCAAAAAAAAGCTAAGTGCTGAAGCCAAGAGTGAACGTGCAAGTGTGTTTTTCATGCATGCAAGCCTGCCTGTGTAATACAGTTTCTTTGTGTCTAAGCTGTTCTACATAAGTTGTCCCTCTAAGTCTTGTAAACACAGTGAGTGCTTCTTAGTGAGTGTATTCATTGTAATCTAGTTTGAGTCTGTCTTAGACTAGTGAACATACTGTTGTATCTGTCATCTCAGCTTGAACCTTTCCGCATTCAAGCTTGTTTGTAATTAACAATTTGTTGATAATACATACAAACATTGAGAAAATAGTGTGTAGTCTTTAAATAGTTGTATTCACCCCCCCTCCCCCCCTCTACAGCTTAAAGCTATATACTTTGGGAACCTCTCGGGACCTACAGTCATTCACACCATTCACATGGTGTGAAATGACCATCAATGTAATGGTGTGAATGACCATTCACATAAATATGCATTGAGCATTCACATAATTTTTAAGGACACAGAAAGTGTGAATGTATGTGAAATTCATATATCATGTGTATAACATTAATTTAAACATGGTTATGAGAAAAAAATTTAAAAAAAAAGTTTTTTAAGGTTGGTACCTTCGGGTGCACTTGATTTCGAGAGATACCTTTATGAACCTGAATCTATATATATATATATATATATATATATATATATATATATATATATATATATATATATATATATATATATATATATATATATATATATATATATATGTTAAATGTTTTAACTAAAAATGAAAATAAAATATCATAAGTAATTCATAAAAAATAAGTAGAGTTATTAATTTACTTTTCTTAATATTATAATGGAAATTATGGTAATACAATAAGCGGGGAAATGAAATTAAGATGTCATGTGTGACAAAATTATCTTGTTTTATTAACATATATAGATATAGATATAGACAATTAACTAAAACTTTATAAACTCTAAATATTTCTTATTAGTATTTTTATATATTTATAAATATTTATTTTTTTGTATAGTTTAAATCAACCCATGTAATACATAGATATTAACTTAGTGTCATATCCAGGGCCGGCCCTGGGCCTGGTGCACATGGGCCATCGCCAAGGCCCAATTCGTCATAGGGGCCCAAAAAAAATTTTGCATGCTAATAAGCTCAAGTTTTGAGGGCCGGTTATTTGGATTGCAGAAAAGGTAGCGTCTCAGTGAAGTGAAGCGCAGGAATGGTAAGCGTATCTATGGTGTCAATCAGGAAGTAACAAACCGCATGAAAGAAGGCGAGAAGGCAGGAAAGCACTCGCAGGAAGGCGAGAAGGCAGGCAGGCGTGAGGCAGGTTTGGATTTCGAATATTAATGGAACAAAATAAATGGGATTTGTTATTTCCGAGGTATGTCTATTCGATTGACGCGATTGTTCATCTCCCTGATTACGAATCTGTATTCTAGTCTCGTATTTTTGTTCAGTTGTTCCTCACTTCCTCATCGATAATTGATTGAAGATTGTTAAAGTGTTAAACGTGTATTCTAAAATCACGTTTCATTTTTATGGTTGAATTAATGTTCGGTTTTGCTTTGTTCCTCCCTTCCTCATCGATTGTCTACTGATTAGGGATTTAGGGCTAAGGGCTTTCACTCCTTTCAGCTTTGTCTACTGTTTGAGTGTTTGGCAGACGGCCCTCCGCAAACGGCATCTTCCCGAAAGGCCAAAAAGGCAAAAAGTCATATTTCAGATTTTTAGAAAGGGGCATAGGGCGAAAGGCACAACCTCATAAACGCCTGTGGTTCAGACGTTGTCGTTCTCACGTTCAGTGTTCAAGTGTTCAACCCTTCAACCAAAGGTGTTTTCGCTCCTTTAACATTTATATAATTGTGTAATTGTCTTGCTAATTGAGTATTTGTTAATTGCTAATTGTTAATTGTTAATTGTTAATTGCTAATTGTTAAGAACTAGTTTTAGGTGTTTCGTTGTTAATTATTTGATTGTAATATTTGTTCTCTGATTTTATATAAATATATAATGGTACCTAAAAAACATTTATCCGGAAGTCAAAAAAGAAAAAAGAGAAAAGAGAATGAAATTTTAATACAATCTCAAAAGGGAGCTATTTGTAAATTCCTTAAAACTATTTCTTCAAATGTTGTTAATGAAAATGTTGATAACTTGAATAAGAATGATTCTAATGTGAATGAAAATAAAGTAAACTTTGATGAGAATGACATAAATTTGGATGAAAATAAAGTTAACTTGAATGAAAATGATGTTAATTTGGATAAAGATGGATGTGATGCTAACTTGAATGAAAATGATGCTAATTTGGATGAAAATAATATCAATGTAAATGAAGATGAATATGATGCTAACTTGAATGAAAATGATGCTAATTTGGATGAAAATAATATCATTGTGAATGAAGATGAATATGGCGCTAACTTGAATGAAAATAATGATAATTTGAATGAGGATGAAAATGTTACTATTTTGAATGAAAATGATAACACAAAAGATATTTATGATCCTAGATTATGGGATAGTTTAGATAATAAATTAAGGGATTTGTTCGTTGAAAAATGGTCTATAAGAGAAGAAAATTTTGTGTTTCCTAAAGATAAAACATCTAGAAGTTTTTCTTACTTTTACTATACTAGGAGATTGAGCAATGGAGAAACAAGTGATCGAAAATGGCTAGTTTACTCAAAACACATAGATAAAGTATATTGTTTTTGTTGTAATATATTTAAGCAAACTTATTAAAAAGGTTCGTTATCAAATGAAGGATTTAACGATTGGAAACATCTTGGCAAGCGACGTAAAGAACATGAAAATGGTGTTGAACATTTGATGTGTATGAATTCTTGGAACGAAGTAAAACTAAGATTCGATAAAAATCAAACAATTGATAAAGATTAACAACACCAAATTATAAAAGAAAAAGAACGTTGGAGACAAGTTTTAAAGAGGATAATTGTTGCAGTTAAGTATTTATCTAAGTATAACATGTCTTTTCGTGGGTTTAATGAAAAACTTTATCAAAGTAATAATGGCAATTTTCTGGGATTAATTGAAATAATGGTAGAATTTGATGTTTCAATGCAAGATAATGTTAGACGTATTAAAAATAATGAAATTCATCATCATTATCTTGGTCACAAAATTCAAAATGAATTAATTTCTCTTTTAGCTGATAGTGTGAAAAGTTTTATAGTTAAGATTATTAAAGATGTAAAATATTAATCTATAATTCTTGATTGTACTCCGGACGTTAGTCATCAAGAACAAATGACTTTGATTATGCGATGTGTAAATATGTCAAATAGCAAAGTAAACATTGATGAATTTTTTTCAGGATTTTTGAAAGTAGATGATACGTCGGGTTTAGGACTTTTTAAAGAAACTTTAAATGCACTTAATTTGCTAGATTTAGATGTTAATGATATAAGAGGTCAAGGTTATGATAACGGTTCCAATATGAAAGGAAAACACAAGGTGTTCAAAAACGTTTGCGTGATATAAATCCGAAAGCCTTATACATGCCATGTGCTTGTCATAACCTTAATCTTACTCTTAGTGACATGGCACATTCTTGTGTTAAAGCCGTTTTGTATTATTTTCTAGTTCAACTAAAAGATGGAAAATTTTGCTTGACAATATTCCAAAATTAACTGTGAAATCTTTATCTAATACTAGATGAGAGAGTAGAATAAATAGTGTTGAAGCTATTAGATTTCAAGCCCCTCAAATAAAGTTAGCTTTGTTAGAATTATGTAAATCACGTGAAGATGCAAAATCAAAAAGTGAAGGAGAAAGCTTACTTGGTGCTTTAAAGAATTTTGAATTTCTACTTGGTACGATTATTTGGTATGATTAGGCCCGGTGATTTGCAAGGTCAAAGTGGGCCTCTGCCCAGGGCCCACAATCAAAGAGGGCCTCAAAAAAAAAATTTAGGTGTGTATTATTAGTTATAAAGGAAGCCCATCTGTGGAAAATTAAAGAATTAGGTATGTATAATCTGTTGAAACTTTCCTTGCTGAAACGTGAAACGTGAGAGTTGAGAGGTCAGAGGCGTTTTTTTTAAAATATTTATCACGTATTGCTTTTTTGATGTATCAAATTTAATGCGTTTTTTTAAAAAAAAATATTTCGAGTGTTTATTTGCAATGTTTTCTGTTATTATTAATTCATATATATAAATATAAATATAATCTGATCTATATTTATCCATAAATTTGATCAAGCAATTTCCTCTCTTAAAACAAGATTTGAGCAATATCATGAGTATGAAAACATTTTTGGTTTCTTATTTACATCTGATAGATTGAAGTCAATTGATGATAATAGTCTTAAATCATGTTGTACTCGTCTTGAAGTTGCACTTAAAAATAATGAAAATTCTGATATTGATGCAAATGATCTTTATATAGAATTAAAGTTTTTTAACAATGTATTGCCTAATGAAAAACTGGGACCTATGGATATTTTAAAACTTTTAAAACGTATCGATTGTTTTCCTAATGCTAGCATTGCATATAGAATATTGTTGA
Source organism: Centrapalus pauciflorus (assembly GCA_020465985.1). Lineage (NCBI taxonomy): Eukaryota > Viridiplantae > Streptophyta > Magnoliopsida > Asterales > Asteraceae > Centrapalus > Centrapalus pauciflorus. The sequence goes on from JAANYP010008566.1 coordinate 232,596, forward strand.
CTATTCCTGTAACTGTTGCATATGCAGAAAGAAGTTTTTTAAAGCTAAAGTTGGTGAAGTCGTACTTGCGGTCATCAATGGCACAAGAAAGACTTAATGGATTAGCAATGATAGCAATCGAGAACAATCTGTTGGAGAATGTTGATTATGAAGATTTGATCAATAATTTTGCTTCCCAGAATGCTAGGAGGATGGCACGATTCCACAAATAAATCACATGTACAAAAAATTTAGTCGTTATATGTTTTTTTGGATGTTTATAATATTTTTTATCATATTAGTAAAGTTTATAGGGCCTCTTTTATAGTTATTGCACAGGACCTTCAAAATCTTATAGACGGCCCTGGGTATGATATTTTATTTGCTATTTTCATGGTAAGTAAAAAATTACAATCTAAGTGTATATGCATTGATGATACTATTAATCACATTGAAAGTATAATAACATATTTTGAAAAATATAGAGATGAGGGGTTTGCCTCTAGTATGAATGTTGGAATGTATTTTTGTTGATGGAATACAAAGTATAGGGTCTGTTTTGTAATTAGTTAATAGTTGCATAAATGTATATAAATAGAGTGTTGACTGTCAAAATAGAAGATCTCTAACAATTACATTTTGCACGCATAGATTTCAGAGAAAGGATTATTGTATACGAAGCTTCCAATTCGTCATTTTGTAATCATCCAAATCTGCAATATAATCATTCGGTTAGTTTTGATTCCAGTTATTGTTCTTGATTATTGAAATTGTTGTTTGATTGATAAGAAACTGTAAGTCACAATTGGTATCAGAGCTTCTAGGGGTGAATTTTGATTATGAAATTGAAAATTACGAACTGTTCTTGAATTTTTTTTTCGAAAACCCTAAAATCATCAAGGGTTTTTAACCTGTTGATCATACAATCTGAAATTTGGATCGAAGGAATAGGATAAGTAGTCGATTCAATTGACTATAATCTTGTTTTGATTCATCAAACACAGAAAAAGATCTAGTGATTTTTCTGAAATTTTGAAAAACCCAAAGTTCATCACTGTTCTATTGAAAAAGTCACGTCTAGATCTATTTTTGGACAATATTGTTTCACAAAAAGTGTTTGTAATCAAAATCCTCACCTTCGATTTCAATTTGAGTGAAAATAGCTAAGTTTTTCGAATTAATTTGAATTTCAGACTTGAATAATCTGAAAAACTAAGAAACTCGATATACACATAGTTTATGTGCAATTCGAGTTGACTGTCTTTGTAAATCGAGTTGACAACAAGTGTCAATCGAATTGACAACAAGTGTCAACCAAGTTGACAACAAGTGTCAATCGAGTTGGAATTATTATACAATCGAGTTAACTTGAGTAAATCGAGTTGACATGATTAATCATTCGAGTTGACTTGCTATTTAGTCGAGTTGACTTACAATTTCATCCGAGTTGACTCTCAATTGAATCAAGTTGACTATCAATTCACTCGAGATGAACTGAAAGTTAATTCGAGTTTCATGAATACTTGATTCGATTTTTTCATAAACTTAATTCGAGTTTTTCAGAAACTTAATTCGAGTTTTTCACAAACTTAAATCGAGTTTCTCAGAAACTTAATTCGAGTTTCACAGATACAGCATTCGAGTTTTACAAGAGCTTAATTCGAGTTTCACGGATACACCATTCGAGTTTTACAAGATCTTAATTCGAGTTTTATACAATCTTATTCGAGTTTAACTCAAAGTTAATTCGAGTTTCACTCAAAACTAATTCGAGTTTCACAAAGTTCATTCGAGTTTAACACAGCATCAATCGAGTCTTGCATAAGTCATTCGAGTTTTATCATTGTTTGATTCGATTTGATTATTGCTTCTAACAAGTTACTTTGTTATAGATTCGAGTTGATCATTTGATATTAATCTTTCTTTCAAAGGTTGATCAACTTTCAACTGTTGATCAACCATTTCAATTTCAATCAAAGTTCATCAGATCTTGGACAGTTTCCAAAATATCAATCAAAATGTCAAAAGACGCTCTAGCAATGGGATCAGAAACCGAACCCCCAATTCTTTATCGGGGAGAATACGTCCAATGGAGGGAGAGGTTTCTAGAATTCATAAGCTTTCATGATCTGTCGGAAGAAATGTTGAAATCCTTAACAAAAGGACCAGCTACATTCATGGAAACAATTCCTGGAGTACCCACAGGTAATCCCCCGATTCCACCAAGGACAGTTGAGGTTACCAACTTGACTGAGGCACAAAAGAAAAGAAAATTAGGGGATAAAACTGCCAGGAAATTATTACTGATCTCAATCCCCAATGACATTTACACATGTCTCACAAACACAAAAACAGCCAAATCCATATGGGATGAGGTGTGTAAACTTATGAGGGGATCCGATAGAGCTGCAACAAACAGAGCTAGAAACAGTCTGATGACATTTGAGAATTTTCGAGCTCGTAAAGGAGAACTAATGGAAAATACTTACCTGAGGTTTGTGATTTTGGTAAGTGAAATGAAAAGAAATGGAGTGACAAAGTCCAAGCTGGACATAAATGTCAAGTTCTTGAACGTTCTGAACCCTGAATGGGAGAAGTATGCCATGATTATCCAGCAGACAAAGGACATTGAAGAAATGGATTTTCATATGATTTTTGAGAACCTCAATAACTACCAAGAGGTTGTATTGAGGAAATTATCTAGCAAGAAGAAAGCCGAGAAAGAGACTGCTGACCCGTTGGCTTTACTGGCAGAAAAGAAGTACAAATATAAGTTGAAAAAGGAGAAAAGGGCAGTAGTCGGCAGTACCTCTTCAGAATCAGAAACCTCAGATTCATCTGCAGATTCTGAGATTGAAGAAATGAAAAAGCAGATGGCACTGCTAACCAAAGCATTTCAAAAGAAGTTCTATCGTAAGCCAACCAACAATAAGATGCGCTACAAGACTGGCTCGAGGAAAATTGAGAAGAAGGAAAAATATGAAAAATATGGAGAAAGCAGTGGAAGAAAGGCTGACAAATATGAAAAAGCAGATAAGTCAGCAAAGAAAGATTCAGAGCAGAAATGTTATAACTGTGGAAAACCAGGTCATTTTTCCCGTGAATGTAGACTTCCAGTAGTTAAAAACTCTGACTACTATACAAGAAAGGCTCTCTTAGCCAAAGAAAAAGAGGCTAGAAAAGCTCTTATGGCGGAGGATGACCATTGGCTGCAGTTATCTAAAGATGAAGACATCCTAGATGAGGATGCTCATATTTGCCTGAAATCAGAAGTTCTCAATGAGTCAGAATTAAGTGAGTCAGCCATGATAGCTGAGGATGAAGTATGGGTTGGATTAACAGATGAAGAGGATGAGGAAAGACAAGAGTCTGAGGAGGAAGAGACAGAAGAAGTTGCGTTGATGGCAACTGGAAAAACTGAAGATAAGGATAATGAAGATTCAGAGTCAGAAAGATCAGATGGTTCAGACGCACCGGAGGTACATTCTAACTCTGACTCTGATATTGATGATTCTTGTGTGCTAGAAGAGAAATTAACTCATATGGCCTTTATGCTTAAGAAATTTGAAAAATCGTTAAAGGCTGAAAAGAAAAATGCTCACTCTTTGGAAAATAAGCTTCGTAATGAACATAATTTAGTTTTAGATTTTTCCAAAGATAAAGCATTAGCCTTACGAGCAGTTTCAGATTTACAAGATAAAGAAAAAGAACTTCAAAGCAAAATACAAGAACTTAATCATAATATATCTGATCTACAAGAAAGACTAAGAATGGCAGAATTAGAAGCTTTAAATTTTTCTGTAAAATATCATGCTATTTTTGAAGAACGAACTAAGCTTTATAAGAAAATAAAGAAGATGGAAGATGAATTTATCAAAAGAGGGCAAACAGATCAAACCATCTATTTAAATCAACCAAAAGACACAAAATTTTATAATTCTAAATCTGGTATTGGTTGGGAAAATCCCAAGTATCTGACAAAGGCAATATCTAGTTCACCAACTTTATATGATGTCAGATATATGAACTTAGGATTAAAAATGACGTTTATGAAAGCATCTGATGAAGTAGAATCTAGTGAAGAAACAAAAAGATTAAGATCAGACAAAATACAAAATTCTGTTGATTATAACAGAATAAATGAATCAAGCAATAATACTGATATTAAAGAAGAGTACATTCAGACATATTCTGAAAAGGATTTGGCTGAATGAATCCCCTACTCAATCTCAAAAGTTATACTTACCATTTTCAATTCTAGAACAGATAAATTCTGATCTAGAATTGAAAATTAAAAACTTTAAGACAGAAAATAAATCTCTCTAGGCTGAACTTAAAATTATGGAACAAAAATTACAAAAACAGTCTGAGAACAAAAAGTTGTCTGATCCATCTTATTCAACTTCTCTAGATTCTAGCAATTCAGAAAAGGAATTTGATCTGTTTATGAACTCTAACTTCAATTCCTTAGAGGAAATGTTTGTTAAATTGATGATTTTGTAAAACCTTTACATAACAAACAATCAGATGGTCAAAAAGAACCTGTTAAAATTCTGCAAAGAATTTCTACAGATTCAATAAAATCATCTGAACTTTCACCAACTTTACAACAAAAGAAGGAGAAAACGAAAGTTATTTGATACTCCTAACTTTGAAAAAGGTGAATCATCTTCAACAGAGAACTCCATTGCACTTAGAGTCCAATCTTCAAAAGGTAAGAGAAATTTACAGAAGAAACAAGTTTCTAAGTCTACTAATTCTCATGTTTCTTTTATGTCAGATATTATTGTGAACGGTTCAAGAAAGCAAGTTTGGAGAAAGAAGAAGAAAGAACAGAAAAACAAGAAAATAAAACAAGAGTGGCGCGTGAAGAAAAATATTGTTACAGATAGAAATAGCAACTTTGAAAAATCTGTCTGTAATAATAAATTTGTTGATAATTCTTGTATAAAATTCTCTCGAACAGACTTAATTGCTTTAAATTCTGGTGCTTGTAAACCTTTAATTGTAAAATCTGATAAGCTCGTCTGGCAACCGAAGAAAAAGGACCCATTTTATAAACAGAAAAAGGTTCCACAGAAAATTATTTCAATAACAGTTCCACAAAGAATTATACAAAAGTGGATACCTAAAATAACAGTCCAAAAGTGGGTACCTAAGTCAACATCAATTGTAAAGCTCAAAGCCATATTTGATGAGAAAACAAATAATAAATTGCATGATTTACCTAAATCAAAAGTACCCAACTACAAGTGGGTACCTCATGTGCTATTTTGTCTTATAGGTAAACCATGTATGGTATCTTGACTCCGGATGTTCAAAGCATATGACCGGACAAAGAGACACACTCACGAACTTTGTAAAAAAGTTCCGTGGGACGGTCAGATTTGGAAATGATCAGTTTTGTCCGATCAAAGGATACGGGAGTCTCGCATACGACAAAATTACCATTCAGAAGGTTTTCTACGTTGATGGTCTTGGACATAATTTATTTAGCATTGGACAGTTGTGTGACAAAGGATTGGAAGTCAACTTCAAAGCCAATCGGTGCAGCATCAGATCCGGGGAAGGTAAAGAATTACTGGCAGGAAACAGGAAAACCAATCTGTACTCCATTGACTTAGCCTCTATTAATCTAAAGAAAGATGTATGCTTACTGTCAAAAGCTACATCTAAAACAGCATGGCTACGACATCATCGTCTTTCACATCTGAACTTCAATGAATTAACCAACCTAGCGAAAGGCGGGTTAGTTAAAGGGCTACCAACTCTCAAATTCCAAAAGGAGCAGTTGTGTGCCGCATGTGAAAAAGGAAAGATGACAAGAGCTTCACACAAATCCAAATACGAACACTCATCAACGAGAGCACTGGAATTACTACATATGGATTTGTGTGGACCAATGAGAGTACAAAACATTAATAAGAAAATATACGTATTGGTGATAGTTGACGACTATTCACGGTACACATGGGTTTTCTTCCTGAAGTCCAAATCAGATGCTACCGAAATAATCATAGACTTCATCCGGAAAATGCAAGTGAAGTTGCAACTTACAATTCAATCAATCCACTCAGATAACGGAACAGAATTCACGAACAAATCGCTTGAATCATTTTTAAATTCTGTAGGAATCACACATCAGTTTTCAGCTGCTAGAACTCCACAACAGAACGGTGTTGTTGAACGAAGAAATCGGACACTAGTGGAATCAGCTAGGACGATGTTGGCGTATTCAATTCTACCGTTATTCTTATGGGCCGAAGCAGTTGCAACAGCTTGTTTCACACAGAATCGTTCAATCATCAATAAAAGATTCGGAAAGACTCCTTATGAAGTAATAAATAAACGAATACCTAATACTAAATTTTTCCATGTCTTTGGATGCAGATGCTTTATTCTAAACGACAAAGACAACCTTGGAAAGTTTAATCAAAAGGTAGATGAATGTATATTCATCGGCTATTCAAAGGAGTCAGTCGCTTTCCGTGTCTACAACAAGCGAACCAAGACAGTCAACGAGAGCGTCAACGTCAAATTTGATGAAGGAGTGGTAATGGCTTCTGAACACACCAGTTTAGGACCCGAACCTAACACGCAGACTTCAACGGAGTCACCTGAACAGAATGCTAAAAATTCTGAATTACATAAATTGTTTGAGAATTTTTATGAAGACTACTTTGAGGAGCCCAAAACTAATGTTCTAAATTTGGTGCCTGGCAGAATTACTGAAGATCCCGTCATAGTCTCTGATCATTCTCATCAACAAGTATCAGAAGAAACTGGAGAAGCCTCAACAACAGATGTGCACTTGCCAACTGAAAGTGCACAACCCATTGAACCTCCAGAATCTTCTGAAACCCCCTTAACATCCGAACATTCAGAAGCTCCTAACTCAGATACCCTACCAACTACATCTGAAGTAACCCCCCGACCTACATATTTAGACCGTAATCCCAATCAAGACCACATAGAACCGTATCCACATACTTTCAAGTGGACAAGAAATCACCCAATAGAAAACATTATTGGTGATCCATCTGCTTCAGTCCAAACCAGAATAGCCACAATAAATGAGTGCCTATTTTCAAATTTTCTAAGCAAAATAGAGCCTAAGAATGTGAAAGAAGCACTTCTGGACGCTGATTGGATTGTTGCGATGCAAGAAGAACTGACTCAGTTCGAACGGTTAAAGGTCTGGAGACTTGTTGAGCGCCCGAAAGACAAATCAATCATTGGCACGAAGTGGATCTTTAAAAACAAGAATGACGAACATGGAGTAATCATTCGCAATAAAGCTCACCTCGTTGCCAAAGGATACAGTCAACAAGAAGGGATTGACTACGATGAAACGTTTGCACCAGTTGCACGAATAGAAGCGATTAGAATGTTTTTAGCTTTTGTCGCTCACAAAAACTTTACTATTTATCAAATGGATGTTAAAACTGCGTTTTTAAACGGGGAACTAACCGATGAAGTATATACATATCAGCCCAAAGGCTTTACTGATCCTTCGAAACCTGATCATGTATATATTTTAGACAAGTCACTGTATGGCCTTAAACAAGCACCGCGTGCTTGGTATGATGCACTTTCAACATATCTGTTGAAATGTGGATTCAACAAAGGTGCAATTGACACAACTCTGTTTATAAAACGTCAGGGGCCGGATATTATAGTAATACAAATATATGTAGATGACATAATATTTGGGTCTACAAATCCTGAATTTTGTAATAAATTCACATTTTTAATGTCCCAAAAATTTGAAATGAGCATGATGGGAGAAATAAATTTTTTCTTAGGTTTACAAGTTAAACAATTGGCTGATGGTATTTTTATTAATCAGTCAAAATATATACAAGACATGTTAAAGAAATTTAACATGGTTAACACTACTCCTATGAAAACTCCCATGGCTCCGGATTCAAAGTCAAAACTCGATGAGGACATTTCGGGGAAACCTGTAGATGTGACTCATTATCGAGGTATAATTGGGTCATTAATGTATTTAACAGCAAGTAGACCGGATATTATGTTTGCTACATGTGTGTGTGCTAGATATCAGGCGAATCCTAAAGAATCACATTTAACAGCTGCGAAAGGAATTTTAAGATATCTCAAGGGAACTCCAAACCTTGGTTTGTGGTATCCCAGAGAATCTTCATTTAATCTAACTGCTTTTTCTGACGCTCATCACGCAGGTGATAAGATGGACAGAAAATGTACGTCTGGAGTAGTACAATTCTTAGGTGACAAACCCGTATGCTGGTCATCCAAGAAACAACACTGCGTTTCATTGTCTACAGCTGAAGAAGAATACGTTGATGTATCATCATGCTGTTCTCAGGTGTTGTGGATGAAAAGCCAACTGCGAGATTACGAGTTTACACCACAGAAAATACCTATCTACTGTGATTCTCAGAGCGCAATAGCTATTGCATCAAATCCGGTGCAATATTAAAAAACAAAACACATTGACATTCGGTACCATTTTATAAAGGATCATGTTGAAAATGGAAATATAGAATTATATTTTGTTCCTACTGAATATCAACTAGCTGATTTATTTACCAAAGCGTTAGATGAAAAAAGGTTTAATTTTTTGATATAGAAATTGAGTATGTTGAATCATTAAGATTTAATAATTCAGTATTTCAATTTATAATTTTAAATTTACATTTATTTAATTGATTCTAATCTGATGTTAAATTCTCGAATTTTAAAAGTTCAAATTTTTTTTAGAATTTAACAAGATCTGGATTGTCATTTGCAGGGGAGCAGAAAATGAATTTATCTGATTTTGAGAAAATCTGATAAAATTTATCTGATATTTTGTAGGGGGAGCTGAGTTGAGAAATATGATATACATTTGAGGGGGAGCAGCATTCAGAAATTAAAGGGGGAGCATTTTAATATTTTTTTTGAGTTTAATATTTTTTTTTGTGTTTTGTGTGTTATTTTTTTTATTTTGATTGTGCGTATTTTCAATCTTTTTGTTTTGTTTTGTTTTGTTTTTTTTCTTTAAGACTGTTTTTAATATTTTTTTTGAAAATCAGAATTTTTTTTGTTATTTTATTTTTATTTTGTTGAAATTTTTTGAAAGATATTGGGTTTTGGGTAAATTAAAAGTGGGCCGGTTAAAATTTTTTCAAAACATGGGCCGGTTCAAAATTTCTTCTATAAATTTGAAATTCAAAATTGCAAAATTACTTTTTCGGAAAACTGAATTGTCATCTTCTTCTTCAAAAAGTTCATTCACCATTAAGAAACCTAAAACCCACAGATTCAAGCATCTATTACAACATATTGTGAGTAAATTTGTTTGTTTATTGTGTTTTTTACATTGTTTCTTTTAATATCAGACTCTATATCTGAATGTGTTCGTGTTTTTATATTTTGCGTATTCGTGGTGATTCATATTGATTGTTCATAAAAATGAAATTAACTGTGTGGTATGTTTTGATATATGAATATGAACATGAATCTCTAATTTCATGGTTCAAATCCAACCACACAAACAGAACTTTGGATTTTAGTTTCAAAAGTTACGGGTTCTTCATTTTACTGAAATTTGAATTTTTAACAGCTTAAATGTTGTTTTTAATCAAAGTTCAGTAAAACAAAATTGTTTAAAATTGATTTTCGAGAGGGACACAAGTTTTTAATTAATGAAAAGGTTCCTAGAATCATTTTTTGTAAAATCACTGTGAGTATACTTGAAAAATAATTTCAAGAACATTTTCTCGATCAAAAGTACATTCGAGAAAAGACTTAGTGTTGTTCGAGTTGAGTAAAATGCTAATCGAGAAAGTCTGTGTGTCATTCGAGTTGACTGTCTGTTTAATCGAGAAAATTCTGTTTGTCAATCGAGTTGACCAGTTTGTTGGACTTAGAATATTTCAGAACTTAAGTCTCGATTGATACATAGTCCGAGAACACTTATGTTTCATTCGAGTTGGTTTAATGTTGTTATCGAGGAAGTTCCTTCTTCATACGAGTTGTGTGTTAGACATAATAGAGTTGGTCCATATACTCTCATGTTTCATTCGAGATTAACACTTATTTCATTCGAGTCTTAATATACTTCATTCGAGTTGGACTAATTGATCATTCGAGAAACTTCAAGACTTAATCGAGAACCTTCATGTTCTATTCGAGTTTAATCCATATGTCATTCGAGTTGATTCAAGTCTTATTCGAGAACAATCAAGTTTTATTCGAGAAAGACTATAATTCATTCGAGTTGATGAATAGACTAAGTCGAGTTGGTTCAAGAGTCATTCGAGTTGTTTCATGTATCATCCGAGATTTATCTAGAGTCATTCGAGATGGATGAAGTTTCATTCGAGTTTCTAAGAAATTTTTACTAAGTGTTGGTTTTTTAATGTTTTTAAGAAAAATGTGACATTTTTTCAAGAAATTGTTATAAATTTGTGCTTTTCTAACATTGGTCTCTGAACGATTGACTCTGGAATCCTGTCAATAATATTTTATTATTGTCTGAAATCCCGATGCCTTAAACAGGAAATCACAAATTTTTATAATTTCTGACAAAATGTTATATTTTTCTACTTTGAATGATTTCATTTGTTTACCTGCATTGTCTAACATGATTCTTATTTGTGTACAGGTTTCAAATGGAATCTACAAATCATTCCCAGAATTCTAATTCATCCGATTCCCATTCATCCTCCAACCATACACTAGTATCTACACCCGTCCGATCAACCTCAGTTGCAAGACCTTCACCTTCAACCATCCTGATAACCAACTTGTTAAACCCAAACATTGCCTGCCTTTCAAAGACAATAACCATCGTTTGGATACAAAAGTCATAAAAGTTAGTCACCCTATCATAGTAGATATTCTCAAAGGCCATCCTTTGGGATATCTTCTTCAATACAAACCCTCTATCCCCCAAGTCTACCTTCAACAATTTTGGCATACAGTCAAATTTGTTCCTGCTGATGGTAACCACCATTTCAAAGTTACTATTGATCAATAAAAATCCAAAATTACTCTAGCGAGACTTCGCCACAACTTGTTTCTCCCAAGAAGGATAGATACAGTTAACTTTCCTGAGTTAGCTGATTTTGAAGACTTTGTTTCCGATGAGGAGCTAGTTCATGACTTAATGTGCTTGGGTTACTCAAAGCCACTTCCTAAAAGCTCCAAGTTTCATCGAAATGGCTTAAATGGAGAATGGTACACGTTATTTGGGATCATAAATAGATGCATGACGTCTAAGCATACAGGAATAGACAGGTGCAGCATTCACTGTCTACGGATCTTCCATGGTATTGCTTTCAATAAGCATTATGACTATGCTCAATGCATCTGGGAAGACCTCAAAGAGATCGTACTTGCGAAGACAACGAACAGATCAAGGAAGTTTGTTCCACTTAAGAGGTTTATTCAAATTCTTATCCGAGGGATCCTAAGGGCAAATGAGAATATACCAAAAAGATCTAACTCTAACCGATGTTTAGACTATGTGATGATGAGTTTACATGAGGTTCCGGATTCTCCTAATGCAAATATCATGCCGATTCCTGAATCTTTGTTGAAGTATGCAGATCCAGAAAGTGAGAATGTGAAGTTGTATAGAATATATCATGCTCCAATAGAGACATAAGAACAGGGTTCTCTTACCCAAGGAGTAATAGGAAGAGAGAAACTTCAGCAAGGGACTGAAGTTCAGGGAAGCCTGCAAGTGAGTGAGGGAGTAGACGTAGTGAGGGGCGGTGAGGAAGAAGCTGGGAGTTCTGATTCTGAGCGTACATTGTCAAATATACAAGAGGGTGAAGAGGAAGGAAATGATGATGATGATGGTGATGATCATAATGAGGGAGGGGCTGCTTTGATGGATGTAGTTAATATTGCTCAGGAGAGTGTGAGGGATGCACTTAACCTAGAAAGCCGGGATTTACCCACATCTGCTGTTAGCTCCCCTATGGGAGTTAGCATTGAAGAGGTCAGTATCCCACTGACAAGTGCACACCCAACCATCCACTCAGTCTCCTCTTAACAGGAGACTGTTTCATTTGAGCACCGGGATGAACCACAAAATCTATCCGAAAGTCATTTGGACTTGATGGATATTGAAACAAGTACACAACTGCCCGAGTGTACAACTTTCATTCAAGCACAGAGTATAGATACTATACAGATTAGGTCACTTGAGTCAACTTCATCTGTTGAAGTAAGTGTGGTTGAACTTCGTGTTCCCACCGGAACATCCTTAGCTTCGGAAGCATTTGTTGCTCCGTCGCTTGAAGAGGGTGGAAGTCCAGTCAGAGCGACAACTCTGCCAACTCTGAGTACTGGCCACACAGAAGTTCTTTTCACAAGTTCGACTGTTGTGACAACTGGAAGTCTAAGTGACCCAGTGGTGAATCTTTCCCCGTTTGTGACTGAATCGTCTTTAAACCAAGCCTTAAATGCAGCTATTGCAGGAGTGAACAATCATGTCTCTGCTCAGTTATCTGAAGTGATGGAACACATGTCGAACATTCATAAATTTTTGAAGGGAAAGTCAGTGGCTGAAGAATCTGTCAAGCAATCTTATCCAAATCAAGCAATCGATGAATTGAGGGAAGAGCTGAAGGATTTCGTTTTTGAACAATTTGATGAAATGAGAGAAAGGATGATAAGTTTGGAAAGTACGGTGAATACTGCTCTAGGTAATCTTTCTGAGAGGGTCGCGGCTGTCGAGGAGACGTGTAAGGCGCAAGCTTCATCATCTAAGCGTAAGCATGATGAGCATGATGAAGTCTCCGATGATGCTCCTCATGAGGGGGAGAAGAGGAGAAAGCTTGCTGAGCCTACACCAGGGATTCTAATGATTACATATCCTGAAAAAGAGATAGAGGTGAGAGAGAAAGAAGCAGGGAGCTCAAAAGAACCTGCTAATGTACAAAGTGAGCTGGGATTGTTTCTTCATGAAGATGTTCCAGTTCCTTTGAACATTCAGTCAGATATCTACAACTTTGAGGAATATAATGATTCAGATGATGATGATCAAGCGGTTAAGGAACAGATTTTAATGATTCAAGGTTTAGAAGGAGAGAGAGAGGAGTATGTTGAATTATCTGAGGATGATGATGTGATCACTTTGACCGATATTGACTTTCAGGGGGAAAGGATTGAAGAAGAGGAGGAGTTAGTTCAGGAGATTTTGAAAGAGTCTATACCGACACTGACGGTTGAAAGGCCTGAGGTAGTAATTCAAGTAAAAGAGGAAGTTGAAGAGTTTCCGGTAGAAAATGTGGTTGTTCAAGAAAGAGTTGAATTGAATGAAGTGGAGGTTATGGAAAGATTTTTTAATGAATATATTCTGGCAGATGAGTCGCAGAAGCAACACAGACTCAGATTTGAAGCCCAACAGGTAGTACAAAGAAAAATAAGGGATATGCTCACATTGTTGAACAAAGATGAGATAAGTAAAAAGAAAGTGAAGAAGTTTGAGCTGTCAATGAAACGATCAGCTGAATTCATCAAGAAAAGGAACAAACTGTCATATCTTGAAGACATTTTGGAAAAACAAATTTTTTGTAAGAAACAAGCTCCTTGTTCATTTCTTAAGTTGTTTAGGGTTTTGGAGCCGAACATGCCAAATCTTGTTAACTATGCAAGTTTTCTGAGGAACAAGACTCAAGTGGTTGATAAAGTGAAGAGTGAGTTCAGGATAGTTGATCTAGTCAAAATTGAAAAAGACAGATTCGTTCAGATTTTCTATCCTACATTCACTGTCACAAGGGCTGATGGAAATATCTACACGTTTACTGAAGTAGATATGTTTAATATGCACATGGTCGATATTGAAGATTTATTTGATGAGTTGTGCAGAAATAAGAGAAATGAGCACTGCAGATTTGCATTAAAGACAATTTTCCACTTCATGCATACCAAACTGGTATTAATGTCTGTGCAAGATCTGCAGATTGGTGTTGAACGAGGGATGCGAAAGATTAACACGCAGCTCCAAATAGAGATATCAAATTTGCAGGAGAGTTGAAAGAATTTCAAGTTATCATGGTGAAGCATCCTGCAGTAATGTACAAAGACAGAAACAAGAAGCTAAGAGCCATGAGGAGTGTTGAACTCAACAAGTTTTCAGATGGTACACTGCATAAAGTGTTGAATGGTTAAAGGGAAAGATGGCCTCGGATAGAAAGAGAAAAACTAAGAGAGGAGCTTTGTCTGTTAATGATAGAAGATTGATGGTAGAGTTTATCTCAAAGATTGAATGGAGGCTCTCAGACCGAAAGAGCATCAGAAGATTTGAATAGAAGCTTGGTTTATCAACCTGAAGACTTTGCATATTCCATCAAAGGGGGAGATCGTTGGAATGTATTTTTGTTGATGGAATACAAAGTATATGGTCTGTTTTGTAATTAGTTAATAGTTGCATAAATGTATATAAATAGAGTGTTGACTTTCAAAATAGAAGATCTCTGACAATTACATTTTGCACGCATAGATTTCAGAGAAAGGATTATTGTATACGAAGCTTCCAATTCGTCATTTTGTAATCATCCAAATCTGCAATATAATCATTCGGTTAGTTTTGATTCCAGTTATTGTTCTTGATTATTGAAATTGTTGTTTTATTGATAAGAAACTGTAAATCACAATGAATAATGCAAAAAACATTGCTTTTGATATGGATGTAGAACCTATATTTCCGGTACGACGTCATGTTATTAGGAAGAAACAATTTGATGAAAGTAATAATGAAGATCGAGTTCAATCGCCAGAAGAGTATTTTAGAATTGAATATTTTTTAGTTGTTGTGGATATGACAATTAAATCATTGCATACTAGATTTGATCAATTAAAAACATTTGAAAGTATATTTGGATTTTTATATGACTCAAAGAATTTGAAGTCATTGGATGATGTTGAACTAAGAAACCATTGTACTAATTTTGCAAATACATTTACTCATAACAATGTTTCCGATGTCGATTTAGATGCTTTTTTTTCGGAACTAAAGGTATTAAAAATCACTTTGCCAAATACTTTGATGTCAGTGGTTGAAATCTTAGAGTTTGTTAAAGTTGCAGATTGTTATCCAAATGTTTGTATTGCATATCGCATACAATTAACTACACCTGTAATTGTAGCTTCGACAGAAAGAAGTTTTTCAAAGTTGAAATTGTTAAAAAATTATTTAAGATCAACAATGTCACAAGAAAGGTTGAATGGTTTGACCACGTTATGTATAGAGAAGGATATGATAGACACTATCGATCTTGATGTACTAATTAACGATTTTGCTTCTAAAAATGCTCGAAGAGGTAAATTTTTATGAAACTTATTGTTGCAATGACAGGTTTAGAAGTTTTTGAAGATCGGAGATTAACATCAATGCTATAAAGCGAAGATTATATAATTGTAAGTTTTTTACGAACTGCCTTATTTTTAATATATATGTTTAGAGGACCCATCTCAATTTCTTGTCCGAGACCCCAAAATTCTTAGGAAGGGCCCTGGTCATATCAAAGTTGAACCTAACCAACACTATACATATAAGTTGTTGGTTTTGATCCACTTGAATTTTTGGTTTCGATTTGATTTTTTAATATTTCTTTTAAAGCCAGTTGAAACTAGTGAAATCAAATGACCATAACAAACCATAAGTTGTTCCCTATAGTTTTAGTTATCCATTTTTATCAAATTTCAATTATGAATTTAATTCAATTCGTTTTGATTTTGTAATAGGGTTAACTCTATATTTATGCAACGGGACGTTCCATCTTTATCAATTTATTCAACGAAATCACTTTTACCACGATTTAAGCAATATCATTTGAACTTGTTATCACAAAATGCAATGACGTTCTTCTTTTATCAATATGTACACAGGGCGGTCTCATGGATTTCGGAGGTCATGTGCTTGTGATTACAACATAGTCCCTTAAATATTTTAAATAACAAATTGGTCATTTTAAGTCTCAATTTTAATAAGTAAAGTGGAGGTCGTGAATAACAAAAAAAAAACTTACTAATCTATCTCTATCTATATAATTAAAAGAGTAACTATACTCATTTCTGGTGAAGCCACGTGTCGTCACCATTAATCGACACGTGTCATTTATAGATTTTAAAAATAATAAAGAAATTTAAATCAAATCTATCCAAATCTAATATAATTCGCTTTTAAATTCAAATCAAATCAAACAAAATCTAATACTCTACTAAATCTATCCAAATATAATATAATCCACTTTTAAATTCAAATCAAATCAAATTAAACAAAATCTAATAATCTACAAACTTATTAATTATCAGATAATATAATTAAAGTTTAAAAAATATATAAGAAAATAATTACTCTTCATATATATTTAGAAATATACAAAATTAATAGGTTATAATAAATAATAATATCATCTTATATACTTTTGTTTAAAAAATAATATTTATATCTTTATCTTTTTATTTATTATATTTTATATATATTAAAAATATCCGCGTAATACGCGGGTAATAAACTAGTGAGAAATTAAAATAAATAATACGAATCAAACTGAATTTGACATGAATTCCATTTTTAATGCACCGATGCACAACGTATACATGTCAAATATAGAAAATTTGTATTGATCTAAATTTAGATATGGGCATTGCTATATGTACACCCCCTTTCCTTAATTTTTGCTAATCATACACCAACTTACTCACATGATTTTTGTTAATGACGTGAGACTCAATGATTAAAAATTAATCTTCTCTCACATTAAGAAGGAAGAGTGTGTGATTAGCAACTGTGGGGTGTGTGTGTATAGAGTTGCCCTTTAGATATTTATTATGACGTGAGGCCCTACGAAATTGGGGGCCCTGTGCGGTCGAGCCTCCCGCACACCATAAAAGACGTCCCTGTATGTACAATGAAATTATTTATATTACGATTTATGCAATTACATTAAACTTGTTACCAAAAGGCGCAACATTTAACCTACTTATTTATCATGTTATTTATTAATTGTTGTAATCTACTTAAAAGTCTACGTGACACAACTACATGTCCAAAAATTTATGTCACCATCTTTGTTAATAAATTATGGATTAGGTGAAAAATTATCAAATTTTAACATGACAATTTATTTCTATCGCTTTATTATAATTTTTTTTTACCATATCTTGTTAAAAAAGGTGTTACTTGTCTCCGGTAAAATAGCGATAAAGACTTAACAAAAATTACTGTCACATATTTGATGATAAATGTGTGGATTCAAGATTAATCATTTAATATACATAATTAATTTGAACTGTACGAATTTGATCATCGTTAAATATAAACGATTAATATTTACCGCAAGCATTGATTAGCGTAAATGATACAAGTTTACAACATAAATCGTTTAAGTTTATGTTAGCTTGTTATTTTCGAATTCCCATAGTTACCATTGATTACTTGATAATGATCTCTAGTTCACTCTTTACAGATTTTTTAGTTAGGAGATAAATAAGATTTTTAAACAGGGACAGTAGGATAAATAATTAATCCCACCCACTCCTATATATGGTCGAAATAAAACAAGGTTATAGCAAAACTTGCTACAAAAATAATTATATTAACAATAGAAACAACTGATACTTTTGTTGTGCAATCTTATTTATTAAGGATTTTGAAGGTGGTGACATAGAATTTTGTACGCGTAGATGTGTCCATTTAATTTTTAGTGACATGATAAATCAATAGTAATATAAATTGGTAAATTAAATGTTGCATGTTTTTGTAACAAATTCAAACGTTATTACATAAATCGTGTTAAAAATGATTTTGTTGCATTAGTTGGTATAAAAAGATAAACATCGCTGCATTTTTGACGACCAGGTTAAACGTTATTGTGTAAACGGTTCTACAAGTTATTTTGTCACGCAAATTGATAAAATGTTAAAACGTCCTTATCAGTGGCAGACCCAACCACCGAAGGGACCCGTTGCACAAATTTTCGTCGCGTTCACGGATCGAAAATTAAAATGTCTATTTTGGTTGGGTCGGGTCAACACCATTGGATATTATAATTTAAAATTAAACATATAATCTTAAAATAACAAATAGAATAATAGATTATGCATAAAAATCAATTTATTATGAAATATAAGCTATTAAGTTAAGAAGTTACATCTCACAGTTGCTCTCTTTTACTTTTTATATTTTGAAATGGATCAATAAAAACTTCATTTGTCACAATAGAAAATGTTTCATGTTCAACTGCACAAATCAGAACACCATTAAATAATTTATGCTCTCACTTCTTCTGCCTTTTTTTTTTATCTCAAAAGTGGGTTAAGGAATTGAGCTTAAAAACGAAAATTATTATTGAGTTTGAAATTGGGTTAAAAATAATATTGGGCTAATGAGTTTAGAATTTAGTATTGAGTTTTAATTTTAGAAATATTATTGGATGTTGTTGATTTATTGAATTAATTACTTATTTAGTTAATTAGGTAATCAATTTGTTTTTTGAAGTATCAAATTTTTTTAATAAAGTTGCACACATCAATTTTTTAATACTATAAGTCATGCACACATAAAATTCGTCAGTTACACATATAAAATTTTTAAAAATGTTTCACTACGAAACGAAGTTATTTAGGAGATCACCCGTTGCATGCGCCACCCCCTTCAATTATGTAAGCCCATGGTCCTTATATGAGCAGGTGGTTAACTCTTTGTAATACAACACCACCTATATTTGTATAAAACTAAAACTTTATACAATTCATCTATATAATTATAAATTTTTATTTATGTAAACAAAACTATTTTTATTTTTATAAAATTTTTCAAGAAAAAATAACGTGTTATATAACAACATATCATATCAAACTTGAAACTTTCGTATACAAATTCTCTTAATATTTTATTTGCCAAGAATTTTTTGTTTATGCATAATATAAAAAGTCATTTGAAAAATTAGGTAAGTGTTGAATGTGTGAAAATACATACACACATCCGTGTGCACCAACCATCAATATCACCGGCTATAGCCGGTTACCGGTAACCCCGCGGGGTAGTTGGCTATAGGGAGTGTTTGGTAATTGGTATATGACCTTTTGCCACGTCTTGCCACGTCGGAATGCAAGTACACATTTTTCCATAATATGACCAGAATACCCCTCCACCTCTTCCTCCTATTTTATGCCTTCGATCTCCACCATTTTCACCAACCCCCAATTCAAATATCTCTCGTCAATGGCGACGCCATTAATACATACTTTAGTTTGTAGTTATTTATTATGATTATAACTATACCCATTTTCGATTTCAATCTAATTTGAAGTTTCTGGCTTTCCGCCATGGCCGCCGCAGCTGCAGCCGTTACATCTAAATCAGCTGCATTCGGTGCGAGATATTCAAATCTAACCGATACCCATTTAAATTCGATCCGTTTTAAGAAACCCCTTTTGGGATTTCGATATAATATTGATCGGAAATGGGGGAATTTGTTATTGATGGATGGCGGTGGCGGCGGGAGGTGGAAAAGGGAGGCGGTTGTGGAGAGAAGTGGGAAAGGATTAAAGGGTGTGGTGAGGTGTACGGCGGAGGGGATAGAGAGAGGAATGTTTACAGGAGGGCAAAAGGGTCATTTTGTTATGCCGGAGAGGTTGAAGGTGGTGGCTTTAATGGCATGTGTGATGTGTTTGTGTAATGCTGATAGAGTTGTAATGTCTGTAGCTATCGTTCCCCTTGCTGCCAAAAATGGCTGGAGTAGCTCTTTTTTGGGGGTGGTACAGGTACCATTCTTTGTTGCCTTTTTTCATAGACTTTTTATTTTACGAGAAACAACAACCTACTTTACTATCTGAAAACTTTGTCAAACTATATAACAGGTAACTGACTAGTTGTTATAATCGTAAAAAGGTAAAGAGTTAGAAAGTAGATTGTTATAATTAGAAAACTTATAAAGTACATTGCCATAATCAGGAAAAAAATTAGCTAGTGTGTTGGTATAATTGTTAAAATTTAAAATAGGTTAAAATAACCATAAAATTTTAATAAAGTAGGATGCTATATGTTGCAAGTAACCCAATTATTATTGGTTGTTGGACTATTACTATCATGTTCAATCAAATCTATCATTACTTCCAAATATTATAATCATATAGATCATGTGTTTAGAGAGTGATTTTTTCAAAATTATGTGTGCTTTGTTCATTGATCATATGTGTTTTGGTTCATACACAATGATGTTGACTTAGTAGTTATGCATTTGTACAATATCATAGATTCGAAAGGTTGGGTAATTATGGGTTTAATCTGGATTAATCAGGATCGGCTTACGGAATGCATTTGAAGAATGCTATAATTGAATGGAAGGGGTAGTAGTTCATCAAGAACTTGGATTTTGTGTGATACTGTGATTAATTCCAAGTATTCCAAGAATTGAGTAGATTGTTTTAATTTACAAACATTATTATGCTTTTAATTGGTTGGTTTGATTCATATGAAGTTGGCGTAGCTATTTAATATAATCACCAGAATCTAGTTACTTGTTTGATAAACTATTTCGTTGCTCATTGTGTACGAAGTGTTATGAAAGAAGAACATGAAGAAGTGTTACTTCTTCCATCCCCCAATGAGTCTATGCCTTTAGGTTTGAAAATTTTATCGTAGTACTTCCCAAAATGTGGTTGTTTGTTTTTACAGAGGCTAAATGTCTTAAGTATGATTTTAGATCTGAAATATGAAAGTTGGTTTTTGAGGTTCTAAAATGTTGGCTGTACTCTTGAAAGAAAAAAAAAAGGTTATTTTAGAGGTTTTAAGTTCTTCAATAAAAAACTTTACAAACAATCTTAAAAGTCATAAGTTCTACTTTTTAGATTTTAGACAAAAATCGACATTTGGATGTAAACAACAAAATCCATGTGTGTGTTGTAGTTTTTATCTTTAGTTTGAATAATTTACCTTTTTTGAGTAGTCCTAACATAAAAAGGTAACGTACTTGACATTTAAATAGTCTTAACATAAAAAGGTAATGTACTTGACATTTAAAAGTGAACAAGGTATGATTAGGGATGACATTTTTAGCCCATTATTTAAATAGTCTTAACATAAAAAGGTAATGTACTTGACATTTAAAAGTGAACAAGGTATGATTAGGGGTGACATTTTTGGCCCATTCAAGCATACGGGTCACATGAGTTGACGATCAAAAGTCATAAATTTTACATAATTTTAAAATTATTTCTAAAAAACAATTTGTTTAATACACCGTTTTATAAGTTCTCATTATTAAAAAAAATATATTTTATCTTAAATTTTTTTTTACTATGGGTCAATTTAACCGTCCAAAATTGCCACCTGTAGAAGGGATGAAGTTTTGGCATTGGGTTTGTGAAATTGTAGTCAACTGTGTGGCTTAACGGTTGAGTTTTGGGCAAGTCGACTTTAGAATAATATAAAATAAATTGGGTGAATACTTATTTTAGTGGTTGTTGGATTTAGAGGTTGGTTGGCAGCCATCTCAGGAAGATTGCAAGAAGGGAAAGAGATGGGTCCCTCTTTTTAACACTTTTATAATAATTGCAATAATCATATGTTGTGAAAGTCTTCAATTGTCTACCCTATTTCTCACTTAGCGATTATAATTAGGGGTGTTCATAAAATTCCGAATCCGAGGATCTAAAATAAAAATACGAAAATCCGATCCGAAACTATCCGAAATTTCGGATTCGGATATTCAAATTCCAAATTTTCAGATATTCGGATATCCGAAAATCCAAAATATATATATATATATATATATATATATTTTTTTTTTTTTTTGTAATTTATATATTAGTATTGATTATTTACATAATATTGAGTGTTTATTTTTATTCTAATGTATATTTTTTAGTTTTATCTTGATATTATAGATTTATTAACTAATATTTTATATATTTTAGTTTTTTTAAATCTTTATTTAGTCGTTTTGAGTAAAATAATTCCGGATACAGTTAGTTTGTGATATATTTATCTTTAATATGATTCGGATAATCCAATATCCGAATATTCCGGATTCGGATAGCAAAAATCACTATCCGAAAATTCGGATATCCAATTTTGAAACACCCCTAATTATGAGAACCTTATAGACCAAGTGACCGACGTCAAAATCCCATCAATAATTTGATAGATGTTAGACGATACGCTAATAAATTATGAGATAGGTAGATAATGCAATTAATATCAAACATCTTAAAAACGAAAATTGTTGATGTTCATATGTTGTGAATAATGATGGTCCTATATGGTTTGCTAAGCATGCATAATGAGTTAATGACACCTTGAAAAATCAAGTTGTATAGTGTTTTAGAATAAAAAAAGCGTTTAAATGTGTAAAATATCAACATACTTTCATTTACTACAGATTATAACAACTACTTTACGTTTTACCAATCATTGCATATTGATACTTTAAAATATTCATGAAGCAAAACTTGTTATGTTATCATAAACATTAAAATTATGAAGGTAGGTCTTTATTTTATGTATTTAATCTAAAAGTATGTTGCTATAAATTGTAAAAGACTGAATATACATTACTATAAACAGTAAAAATGTGAAAGTATGTTGCTATAAATGATAAAAATAAAGTATGTGTTGATATAAAGGATAAGGTGCTAAAAAACTGGTTGCTATTATATTGCATTTATCTAAAAACTTGTTACAATATTTGATCAAAAATCATTGGTGTGTAGAGTGTAGACACGTGTCAAAGTAGGATTCGAAGTTGAAATTAAGTTTTTAATGACCCCACCAACAATTAGGGGTGTTATTCGGACGGGTTAAACGGGTTTCGGGTTATTCGGGTATGAGGGTATATGTTAACTACCCGAATCCGAACCAAATAAGAGAACGGGTTAATCGGTTTTGGGTTAAATGGGTAACGGGTTATTCGGTTTGGGTTAAATGGGTTAATCGGTTTTAGTATAAAAATAGAATTCTCTATAAAATGGTTTAAATGAGTTAAATGGTTTGGGTAAAATGGGTAGAACGGGTTAAGCGGGTTAAAAAGTTTAAAATTAAGTATTTAAATATTTATATTATATATATGGGGAACCGTGAAAGAGTCGAAAAAAGGCGTGTTTTTGGTTTGTAAAAAATAAAAACCCACATCTTTACTAAAGTAGACGCAAGATTCCAAGATAGGATGATATATTATTATTATTAAATTTTTAATTATTGATGTATGGATTAATCGGGTTATTTGGGTAACCCGAATTTTTCACATCTCACCCGATACCCGAACCGAAAACCTTATTCGGTTACCATTTAACCCGATTAACAAACCCGAAAACCGAATAACCCGACTCATTAAACCCGAATAAGGTTCGGTTCGGATGGGTTATTCGGGTTCGGTTATTTTGCATACCCCTACCAACAATATAAATATTCAGTAGTCCTTTTTTCCCACCTACCCTTTCTTTTTGTTCTGGTGTTTGTCTTTAGAATGCAGGAAAAGGCAACAAAGTATATGCATTATCTATTCTTTAAATGCTTCTATCTAATTTATGGAGCCGGGACCGGCCATTTAATCGGCCGGCCTACCAGTTTGATAGTTGAATCAATCTCGATAGCGAGATACTTGATCTTTAGCCAAAGTAGATATAAATAAGGAATATCGAGTGGATCCGAATAAAATAGATATAAAAATGAATATGATTGCATATTTATGTATTTTCATTTATAAAACCGTCTCTTTGCGCATTTTAATTATAAATCTCTTTTCTGAGTTGGCATCAATAGTCCGTTTTTTTACAAAAAAAACTGCCCATCTTGATCCAAACTGCCCGGTTTTGACCAGTTTGTTTACAAGCGGTTTAGTACTAGTGGTTTTTAGAGTTCTCGCTGACTGGTTCTATTAGCTTGTACTTTTTGTTATATTTTGTTACAAATACTGGCAATATGTTATATTATTGGAAAAAAATAAGGTGCTGTTTTTTTGCATAAATGATAAGTGACTAAAAACTGATTGCAATGCTGATTGATAAGTGATTGGCGTTGATTACTGAATTAATAAATTTGTTTCTTTTGTATGCTGAATATGTATTATATATAAATCTAAGAACAAAAATTGAACACAAGAATAATACATTTATATCATTGTTTTTTAATATATAAACATAAATAAATCTGAATAATCAAGTTTGTAAATAAATATAAAATGCATTTCAACATTTTTTTTAACATATAAACAAGAAAAAAAATCAGAAAAATCAAGAATCTTTAACATATATAAACATGTATTTCAACTTTCTTTAATATATAAACAAGAAATATCTAAACATCAAGAAATATGGATTACAACTTTTATTTATCATGGTCGGAGAGGGTGTAGTCAAATTGGAATTTTTTAATCATAAATTTCTAATTATACATCCAACTTGTTCATAAATAGTCAAATATAAATATTTTCATTACACAAACATAATTTCAATGCATTTTCTATAAACTTAAATAATTTTTAAGTTATTTTTTAGCAAAAAAATTATTTAGTATATTAACGTAATAAAATAGTTAGATGAAAATATATATAGATAAACATGTAAAAATATTTTATCAAATGAAACTTAATATAAATAATTTTTTAATAATTTAATTGAATATATAAAAGAAACGTAAAATAAATAAATTAAATATTCTAATGGGGATAATTTTAAAAAAATAAAGAATAAATATATTTTATAAAATAAATGTATCTTGAAAAATAAAATTGTATAAATAATTCTAATAATTAAGGAGAGAGGAAGGGAAGTTGTTTTTAGATTTAGAATAAGTGATAATAAGTAAGTAAAATATGCTGATTGAATAAGTGATCATGAGTAATGATTTACCATTTATTATTTATTGAAAAAAACGCACTTATTAGCCAAAATCACTTGCCGAATAAGTGAAATAACTAAATAAGCATTTATTATAGGAAAAAGAACAACCCCTAAAAGTGTGTTGCTAAGATTGGTAATGAATAGAAGTACATTGCGATTGATAACTTTAGCGGTACGTTTTAGTTGTCGGTAAAAAGATGGAAGTATGTTTTATTATTGGCAATTAAGCCTTTGTTGACTCTAAAATGTTACTAGTCCTTTTTTACCGGGTTTGCACATGCAATATCCTAACCTTAGCTTCATGTAGGTTTACCCTTAACTAGAATATAAATTATCATTTTAATCGATACATAGCCTTGTAATCTTAATATATTTTACGGGCGTTAAATTACTGATCTTTAGTCTTTTTTCTTAAATGTGTATCATTTTAAACCGGGGAATTAAACCATTTAGGTGATTTTTGTTATCAATTTCATTCGTACCTAGTGAGTTCATTTCATGGTTAGGGCAATAAGTGTATGGAACTAACGATCAAATTATGTAACTTTCATGAATAGTCGTCATTTCTATGGGGATATATATTTTCATCGGTTATTGGAGGAGCCCTCGTGGACAAATACGGAGGAAAGCGCGTAATTGCTTGGGGTGTAGCCTTCTGGTCTTTAGCAACTCTCCTTACTCCATGGGCCGCAAATCATTCCACAACTAGCCTTTTAGCCATTCGGGCTTTCTTCGGTCTCGCTGAAGGAGTTGCTCTTCCTTCAATGAACATTCTTTTATCGAGGTAAAACGATTTTCCTTTTTTGCTTAATGATTTTATTCCGAATAATGCCATTGCTTATTTTTAGGGGGAGTTTGGATGTTCAGATAAAGTGATTATTTGATTATTGTGACATAATCAAGGGAAAACTGCAAAGAAAGATAATGTATTTTATGTTAATTTGTATTCTGGGTAATGTTTAAAGTTGTGTATAAAGGAAACATACTTTTAAAACATTTCAAAAAAGGTAAAGATTTAAATATTTGGTTATTAAAAGTGTTAAAAGTGTCACTAAAAATGTAGAAACTGTTAGTATCGCCCAAAAATGACCTTTTTATTACAATTTAATAGTACATTACTCTTTTACATAATTTTTAAATTTGCATTGCATTTCTATACAATGTTAGAAGTACAACATACCCAAAATAGAAATTTGTATAAAGTATGTTACCTTTGTTTATAGTTTTTCCTTTTACTCATTAGTTTCGTACAATTCAACAAAGCTAATCATCAAAAGTGATTTATCACATCTTCAATGAGTAGTTGTATATCCAAAGCAGGGGTTAGCAGTGGTCCAAAACCAAACCGGACCTGATCTAACCGAGAAATTAAAAAATTAGAAATTAGAATCGAGAACTGCATTGAAGTGTACTGGTTTCTGGTTTTTCCTGACTTTTACAATGAAAAATGCAAAACCGAACTATTGTGGACCGAACTGAATATGACCGGTCTAGTTGGTTCAGTTTCACAAGTTTGAATCGTTGAATGCTCACTCCTAATCCAAACATTTATTACCGAACTTTATAATATGACTTATTATCTGATTATGATTATTTATATTAGTTCTTCCAAAGTGTGCAGCCAATGAACCCCAACCCTGGAATAAAAATAAATAATAAATAATAAATAATTTAAAAGGATAACCCACCTTCTAGTGACCCACCGACCATAAATAATAAATAAATGAAAAGGGTAACCCATCCTCTGGGACCCCACGACCATAAATAATAAATAACGAATCCTACATGTTTTGGTTTACAATCCCGATTCTTTTTTCACATTTTTTTGTGCTTAAAAGAAGTACGTTATTAGTTTCGTAGCTAAAAAATGTGTTCTTATTTTTTATTAGGTGGTTTCCATGTAATGAACGAGCTACGGCTGTTGGTTTATCTATGGGTGGATTTCACCTTGGTAACGTTGTGGGGTTGGTACTGACGCCTATAGTTATGTCCTCGGTTGGCCTTTCTGGTCCGTTTATTCTTTTTTCGTCTCTTGGACTTTTATGGCTAACAACATGGACACTTCGGGTCACAAACGATCCACAAGAGAGTAGTACCATAAGCAATTCCGAATTACGATTAATTCAAGCTGGCAAGTCTAATGCTCCTTCTCTAAAGAAGGGTGAACTCCCTCCTCTCCGTTTATTGTTATCGAAAATGCCCACTTGGGCCATCATTTTTGCCAACATTACTAACAATTGGGTAAGTTTATTTATTTATTATTTTAATTTTTTTTAACTCCATTATCGCGATTCTCGTATGGTTAAATATGTTGATGATGCATTTCGTGGTTGCAGGGATACTTTGTTCTCCTATCGTGGATGCCCGTTTATTTTAAAACTGTGAGTTGTGATTCTTTTACGCTTTTTAATTCGTATTTTTGACCTACATGGAATCCAAGATATGTATGTGCAGGCTCGAAAAAAAATATTGTAGTGTAAAATTATATTAAAATTTACAATTGTTATCGTAGTGCATACCCTGAATGAAAATCTTGGATCCGACACTATGCCTGGTTCATTCAGTGGGCCGGGCCCTATTAATTTTTTATAAACCGGCGATAATCAATTCAGTTCTTGGTTTTTAAAGTATTTGTAAAAACCCGTTCTTTTTTTTGCTTTTCGGTTCAAGATTGTTTATAAATCAGTTCAGGGTTTGGTCTTGTTTGTAAACAACGGTTTAAAAAGGGATAATTACAAATCTAACCAGAATTGGGTCCCCTATGTAACATTTAAAGGTACTCTAACCAATTTACCCGTACTTTAGTTATTACGTTTACATTAACGTCTTACTTTTCGTTACTTGTACTTTTTTTGTTTTTTAGTATCTTTACGTTATAAGGATAGAAAGTAACGAAATTACTTTACAGAATCTCCTTATGTCTTTTCACCAAGATTTATGGTTCTGTTTGGGACCAAACCCGTTTTGGATTAGTTTGCTTTTTGGTTTCATTATTTTTGCAATTTTTGGTTCCAGTCAAGTCTAGTTTAGGCCCAATGCACACCTGTACCCTCGAGCCGTATTAAAACTCCATACATATGAATGACTCCAGTTTGCGATTTACGAACCAAATGTTGTTATTGATTCATGAAACCATTTGGTGAATAGGTATTTAACGTAAACTTAAAGCAAGCAGCTTGGTTTAGTGCGGTCCCATGGGGAACAATGGCGTTTTCAGGGTACGTTGCGGGTGCTGCTTCTGATTATTTAATCAAAGCCGGACACTCGATAACGTTTGTCCGAAAAGTCATGCAGGTAATCTCTATAGAATATGATTTGCAATTCTCAACAATTGATTAATTATCGACTATATTTTGATTGAATTGTGTAATATGTGCGCAGTCAATTGGTTTTATTGGGCCGGGATTGGCTTTGCTTTGCTTGAATTACGCGAAAACACCGGTTGTTGCGTCGGTTTTCATTACGGTGGCACTGAGCTTGAGCTCTTTCAGTCAAGCCGGATTCCTGTTAAATATGCAAGTAAGATTAATCCGTTATTAATGTTTGCCTTTTGTTCTGTTATTATTGTTGTTGTTGCTGCGATTATATATGTTTAAGAATTTTTAGATAATTCAAAATTTAGATTTTTGAATGTCAAATGGTTTGAAGCTAAATTGGTAAGGGTTTATCCTTTTTTGATTAATGTTGGCTTTTAGCAACCAATTATCTCAAGTGTCTCTTTAAGTCCCTAAACTTATTTTTGTACGTATTAAGTCCCTAAACTTTTTTTAATAGATTACCTCCATAAACATTACTTTTTAGTTCCATTTATGTGAAAATTTTGTTATTTTAGTCCTGATTAAAAGAATGTTATTTTTTTTAGGAATCATTTATCTCAGATGTGCTAAAGTTCCAAAGTTTCACATATATGAACGAAATAACGAAGTTTAGGGACTTAATATATATATATGTATAAAAAGTTTTAGGGACTTTGGAGACATTTGGTTGGCCTACTTTTTTCTTATAAGATGGTATGTAAAGGTGTGCAATAATCGGGATCGAATTGTGAAGAATAGTACCAAAATACGAATTAGAATCAGTACGGTACCATACAGTTTGGTTCTCAATTTAGATTTTCTATAATTTTATATTTTGGTTTTGTGTTCTTCATGGGAAAACTCAGAAAAACTGTGAAACCAAAAAACCATAACAAAACCGGTACCATACAGTTAGGTTCTCATGTTTTATTTTCTTGAATTGTCGGTTCTTATTCGGTCTGATTTTAGACCATTGCACACTCTTGAATTCCTGTCGTTGCGATAAGTGCTATTTTGTGGGAATTCGATCACTCTATCCGTTCTTCTACACTAAAAAAACGACGAACTTTGATCCTTAACAATCATTTATCGGTTCATTTTTTTTTCCTCTTTTGTTAGGACATTGCACCTCAATATGCAGGATTTCTTCACGGTAAGTCTTGTTTTCGACATCTTTTAAGTTTTACCCCCCCCCCCCCCCCCCCCCACACACACACACACTTATATGTTTATAGAAACTAATATTCCAAAAACCCGAAACATAAACAGGGATTTCAAACTCTGCCGGGACATTGGCTGCAATAATCAGCACAATCGGTACAGGTTACTTTGTGCAATGGCTGGGATCATTCCAAGCATTCTTAACGGTTACGGCCGGGCTATATTTCGCCACGACCTTGTTTTGGAACCTTTTTGCGACGGGTGAACGAGTCTTTTAGATTACGGTTTTTCCCCGATGGATGAACCGTTGTGTATTATCGATAGGGAAAGTCAAGTTTATTGATTCTTTTTAATATAGATATTGTGTTAAATAAGATCAAAGTTGTGTTGTATGGTTATACGTTGTAGGCTTTGTTCATTTGTTTATACTTGTGCAAAATGGAAGATATGTTTATATATAAACAGAGAGACTAAGTATATTTTATGAATACTTTATTCGTTGCGAACATTGTGAACAACCATAAACTGACTTTGAATCATATGAATCTTGTTATGGATGCTACTAAATCTTTTTATCAAGGGGAATTTGCGCAAAAAAACTCTTAAGTTTGATCATTTTTTGCGATTAAAACCCCAACTATTTTTCATTGCAAAAAACCTCAAATTGACTAAAACTCATTAAATTTGGATTTTTTTCCAAAAAATATGACTTGCAACCGGTTTAGCGAGTTGCAACTTGATGACATAAAATTTTTTAAATAGATTTTTACATAAAAAAACCTTCAACTTGTATAATTTTTTCAATTAAAACCTAAATTCATTTTTTATTGCACATGAAACCCCAACCAACAAAAATCATTATAATTGAGTTCTCTTCACTGACTGCTTTTGATGACGTGAGAATTTATTAAAAATTTATTTATTAAACAAATAACCTGTTCTCTGATGAACTTTCCAACCTCTAACGAACCTCATTGCTCTGGCTGATGATATTCAGAAGCTAACATGGAACCTAAATAAATAAAATCGAACATAAAATTAAACCTATAAGTTTTAACCTATGAATCTTGTTGGATCTTATAACTTTTGTTGAATCCTATAATTTGTCGGGTTTTATGAATCTTGTTGAATCTTATGAATCTTTGTTACAAACAGTGCTATGAACATTTTGAATGTTATGAATTTTATTGCGGACACTTCTATGAATTTTGTTACAAACACTTGTTGATATACATAAATGCTTACATGTAGATTTTTTATTTGTTTACAATAGATCTCATTCTATTACTACTTTGTAATGCACGTATTACAGTTCCATTTCAGTACGCAACCACTCATAGCATTTTACAACCTCCACTGCCGGTTACCCTCTTCATCTTCTGATCCTCACCGATTTCTCAGTCCATAATTCATGCCATGCGGCTGGGGCTTCTCCTTCTCCACCCATCTCCATTACAAATTGCTCACTTTTCTCCGTCGATTTCCACCAGTGTCTTCTCCATCATTTCAATTTCATCCGGCATCTTCTCTATGGATTCCACTTCTACGGTTAGGGTTCTTGCACGATCCCATATTTAAACACAAATCGTCACCAGAATACACAAAAATTTTCAAACCGTAGCCCTAGAGTTGCTCGATCTGTTTCGTCGATTACTCTCATTCTCCTGAAATCATGGTAAGTGATTTGAATATCTTTCCTGTACTTAATCTGTAGTTCTGTACACTCACATTCACTAATGAACACACACGATTCGCCACCTTTTCCTTGCATTTTTTGTTCGATTTGATAAGTTCAGTGCGATCTCTGTAAGTATTCCACCAGCTATGTATGACGATGTTCATGGTAGTGCTGTTTGTTGCATTTGATCTGTTTCGTGTTGTTGCCTTTGATCTCCGAGAGAGGCAGTTAATTTTCAATAATGTGTGATTTACGTTTTTGCGATGATCTCGCGTGGTCATGCTTCATTTTCGTTTCGTAATTAGACGTTGATTACTAATACTTTTTCTGTTGTTAGATCGAGAAGTCCGTATTGCCTAAACCAGTTGAGCTAATGGCTCCTTATTGTAGAATTTGACTAAAATTTTGAAAATTCTGATTTTATTTAAAAAAAAATTAGTTGTTATTGAGTTTGCGTTGAGACTTGAGACTTGCACTATAATGTTAAAGTTGATAGTTCCAGTAACAACAACAATGAACTAGCTGAATACCCGTGCGTTGCTCGGGTGATGTGTGATGAAATTAATATTTATAATTAGTTTTTGAACGGCAAATTAATCTACTCCTATTCCTAAACTACCCTTTTGTTCCAAATGGGGACTTCAGAAGTTACTTTCACTGCCTAAATTCCAACTTGTCTCCGACGGGAGTCAAAGCTGTGATCCGACACTTACACGTAACCTCCCATACCAAATGGGCTAAACCCCATTGGTATTAATAATTAATTGATGACAGGACCGACCCATGGATTTTCGAGGCCCTGTAGACATGCATACGATATAGGCCATTGATTACGGAAAATTTAAATAGTAGATTACTCATTTTGCAACTGAGTTTTAAAATATAAATTAGAGGTCGTGAACGACAAGTTTTGTGTTTGTATATTCAATTAGACTTCTAAAATGGTATATAATATGCTTAAAACGAAATAATGATTAATGAAAACTTAATATTCAAAGTACTTCGTTTGATACTCCGATCATTTTTACGATTGTGAGGCCCTACAAAATCGGAGGCCCTGTGCGGTCGATCTTCTCACACGCCCTAAAAGACGGGCCTGATTGATGACACAACAAAAGTTTGTTTCTTTTTGAAAACTGTACATTGTTTTGCGAAAAAAATGTTACTTATATTAATCATTAATATTAATTATTACACATTATTATATTTGAAGTCTACACATATCTAGTTTAATACATGTGAGTTGATCAAAAGACTGATTTTAGTTAAAAAAAAATCATGTATAGGAATGAAGTATATAGAAAAAAAATTTACAATAAAATGAAAACCTATCATTTTTCCATCAACTAATATAGAAACACGTATTTGCAAAGTATTACTTAATTACAATATCGTCTAACATAATTTTATAATAACAATTTATTCAAATCAATTAATAAAATGTTATCAAACAAAAGCAGTTATTATAAAAAAATTAATTTATCTTAATAAAATCACATTGAACAATTTAAATGGCAAATGACATATCCCATTGTTTTATCTATAAACTAAAATTTTAATCTATATTAATATATATATATATATATATATATATATATATATATATATATATATATATATATATATATATATATATATATATATATATATATTTATAGATGAAAATTTTAGAATAATCAACTATTCATATCTATTTTATAAAACTATAAAAATAATAATTTTAAAGAATTAATGTTTAATTGTAATTTGTATATATAAATAAATATCTCATTATTTTATGCAAGTTTGTTAGTTTGATAGAATTACTGATGTTATCCCATTATTTTCTGAATTTTAACAAATTATACTGAGCCAAACCAGCAACCTTAATTTTCTCAATTTTAACCAATCATATTGTGCCAAATCAGCCTTAAAAATAGAAATTTCTACCAATAATATTGTGCCACGTGAGCATTTTTCTCACTGCTCCGTCAGCAATATATATATATAATTACATATAAACTAGCACTCCTAATGTAGAAATGAGAAACATGACCAAAAGGATGGCCAAACTTTATCACTAGGTGCTGGAAACTATGGATTTATACACTTGTGAGGTTCATATGTAGGCATGAACGTATCTAGCTATGCTTTTACCCAAACAAGTTATGTGTAGATAAATTGACTGTTAGTTATGCATTTGTGAAGGATGTGCCTATTTCTTCATTTTGTGTAATAAGTTGTAATACTTGTCTCCTTACATATTATGATTCCATTTCGACACAAGTGAATTGTTTATGTCGACTTTATTATTACTCTTACAATATGTTTGTGTTACTTATTTGACGTCCTCTCACAAAGCGGTTCCTTTTACTTCCCAAGATGAATGGTATGTGAATGAAACAGTATAAAGAAAGTCGTTATGAATTTTCACAGACACCTCAGCACACATGATTATTTATGATCATTGGTGGACTTGCTCATCTGTAATTATAAAAATTTCAACTTTTTTCATTTATTGTTTTCATTAAAACCTATATATATTAACACGATTTCAACAATTTACATGTTTATTGGTCTTTTATATTCATTTGGTTGTTGACCATAAATGACTAATCACTTCACCCAGAAATTGAATCACGTCATTTGTCAAACCATGAATTACCACACACTGCCTCCAACATTCTCATCCTTCGCTCACTTTTAAAATTCTTAAATACCATACAGGCTATATTTTGATATACTTTTTGTTTCTTATAAATATACAGAAAATCGTGTGGAGCATCAACGAGGATGAGATGCAAACACCGGTAAGAATTTCACCACAAGAATCTATCGATACCTAAAAGCTTTATGCAAACACATCTCAATCTCACCAATCATTGTTCTGTTGTTTATTCAGTAAAGCAATGATGAAAGGAATGTTTTTAGTTAATTATAGACTTATCAAACCTCCCCAACTTAACTCTTGGTCGTCCCCGAACAAGCTTTTGGAATTAGAACTAACTATGTAACGAGCACGTATTAGCAGTGACTCTAGGAATTTTAAGTTAAGGTAGCCTTCACACTAATGCATTAAAATTTTTATCATGTAAATCAAAAACATTTTCAGTTAAAATGTACTTCCCTTAGAATTTATATAATGTATCTCACTCTTGGAAATACCCTTTTAGCTCAATGTTACGATACTTAAAACATGTGGGTCTTTTGACCATCTTTTTCTCTTTGCATGTTTACGACAATTTTATTCTTTTTAACACCATGCTTCTATCTATTTTCTTTTCAAACTAGATTAGCTAGATGGTCCATATAACGAGATTTCGATCAACCACTCCTAAACCAGATGGTTGTAGGGGATTAGGCATGAATGGTACCCCAACGGACTTAGTTTCCCGAACCATCTAGACTACAATTAATTCATTTTTTTAGGCTAAAACATGATTAAGTTCTCCCCCTTATTGCATGGGGTTCCAAAATCTTTTGACACATTACTTATATTTAAGCCCAAATACATTTTAACGTACTTGAATTCATTTTACATGGCAAAAGTTTTAATTATTACTACGAATCTTTTCTTAATTATAAAATGTCCTGTCGACACTAGCCAATTACCTATTACATGTATTTTCTATTTATCATCATGTTCCAAACAAAACTCGATTGGGGAAGATATGACAGACTATACAAACATTATAGCTCTAAATAGGACTCGGCTAAGACTAAAAATAAATAAAACCTAAGATAAAGAAATTTTATGCATAACAAACTAAAATAAAATAAAAGACAGAAAAGTAAAAAAAAAAAAAAGGATAGTACCTGACCATTCAAATGGAGGAGGCAGCGGAGGACCGAAGACGCTGTTGAAGAAGTCGGTATACGGGTTTTGGCCGGTGGTGAATTGTGCTGTCGGCGGAACTAGGTGAGGAGGCATCGAGTCTGGGAGGTCCTGCCTGCCATGCGCCGAATAGCGCTGATAAGAGTCTACGACAGGGTTATAGGCCTCGTAATTGGGCATCATGTAATCCTCATACGACTGATATGGCTTACCAGCTACAGAGTCCTCGTGGTGTCGGACTCCCTCCCAATATGCCCAGTTATGGTGCTGGTAATAAGCATTTTGGTATGCCAAGGCGCTCTGCCCGTCCTGAAACTGATCTACCCGACCCGCCAAGTGATCGACACTCTCATAAATATGGGTCATACGCCCATTCATCTAATCTAATCTCTGGGTCACATCCTTTCGGAACTCACCCTGACCCACTGCTAAGTCCTTTATCGCCTCATCATGCGGTCAAAGTCAACACCCGTCATTACCTCGACTGTGCGAGGTAGACGCCCGTCGGTTTGGCTCTTCGTGCCGAACTCCCGCCTCATTAGTGGCCTTCTCCTCTCTCTCTCTCTCTCTCTCTCTCTCTCTCTCTCTCTCTCTCTCTCTCTCTCTCTCTCTCTCTCTTTCTCCTCTCATCCTCAGTGTAGTCCTCGATATACGACTGATTCGTCTCCTTATCGAATATCTCGAACCCTTCATCAACTTCCCTAAAAATCAAGGTAGGGAACATGGCGGCCGTAATGGACGTCGCCGAAACAGGGGAAAGCAGGGAATCGGGCGAAAGTGGACCCGTCCTCTCGATGAACTTAGAGATCAACCAAGCATAGGGGATGATCGTCCTCTCTCTAATATCGTACATAGCCCAAATATCATTCATGACTGTCCATGCGAAGGACGGTCTGGGCTTACCCTTAAGAAGGGCGTGTAAGACCGTGATATCCCTATAGACAGGTCACTATCACGAGGCAAGATGTTGTTCACAATAATCTTGAGAAGCACCTTACACCTCGGAGTCAAAGCCCTACGGCTATAGGAGGAGGACTCATATTCCAAATTGGATGGAACAAAAACTCTACTTACCTGCTCTGTCCACTCCCCTCACCAAGTCATGTCAGTAAAGGCTAACTGAGCCTCATTCTTATACTCATATCCCCGCTGGTTGTGGCCTACCCCCGTATCTAAATTAAATAATTGGCGAAGGATTTGCGCATCCATCGCCACGTCCCTACCATGAACGGTTCCTATCAATCTAAAGTCGTCCGGTGAACGACCTGTCTCTCTTCGTAGGGTAGACATCCACTCAACCACATCGGCCTGATAAATCTCAGGGCCGCCCAATTCAAGTACATTTTCTTAACCCAAATAGTCAAAAAGGTACGGTATCCCATAATCCTCAAAATCACTCATCATAACCCTCTTTTCAGCTAGCACCTTATTCGAATACTTCTTATACAAAAATAAATGTGTCCTAATGTGTTCAGGGTATCGGGATAATAAGAGGTTTGGAGAACAATCTATCGGTACGTTGACATTTTGAGTTCTTTGTCTCGTTCTCATCGACATCTACAATTGTGCCAACCAACCACAATATGTATAAGATAAATCAAATAATGTAACCTATAATTGCATTTTGCACAATTACACTCAATTTAAAGATGCATATATATATATATATATATATATATATATATATATATATATATATATATATATATATATATGTATATCTACTACTAATAAAGCATTTAGATGCTTACAAGTTATAATGCATAAAGTACAATCAAAGATAACACAATCTTGAGTTTTAAGACATACAGGTCTTTATTGCATGATGTACAACTCTTTAATGCAACAAATTTAAAAAATATCAGATATTAAAATTTAATAACAGAAAATAAAAAGATGTCAGACATGTTATGCTGCTGCAGCTCACTTTGCTGCTGCTGCAACAATCTGCCCCAAACAACCTCTTACTCTTCCCCAAACCATCTCTTCCACTCCCCAATCAGCTCCAATCTGTTGCTGTAATAAAATATGCTACATTTCTGCTTCAAAAATCTGCCATTTTCTGCTTAAAAAAAAAACTCATCCACTTTGCAAAAAGAAAAAAAAAACAAAACTGCTATCTCACTTTTGTCTTTTTGCTGCTTGTACTAAACCCAGGTAAATTGTTGCTTCTAAACTCATCGTTTTGCTGCTTGTACTAAGCCCAGGTAAATTGTTGCTTCTGCTGTCTTCTTTTATATGCTTCTGCTATCGTCTTTTATCATGACACTAACCAAAACATACTAACGTACCATGCAAAACTGAAAGTTTAGACAATGAAGCTCTGAATGTACCTGATGCATGTAACCACAGAAAACTCATTTTCTTTCTTCACTCTTTGTACAAAGCGCTTTGGAGCAATAACCCGTTTTCTTCTTTTGTGTACTAATCTATAAAAGTAAGAGAAGATCAGATCAATTGCATAAACACTAAAAATCAAAAATCTTTGGCATATTGTTTTTCATGGAATTACACATAAAACGGAAAAAATCATTTCACATATTCCTAAGTTGCCAAAAATTTATATATCCCTTTCAAGTTACAAAATGAAGAACTAGCATTATTTAAGTTAATCACAACCAAATTTGCTACCTGCATAAACAATTCGACCAAACATCTAAGGAGGTTCTCTTCTACATCTCCTGGATTTTTACCATTTCCAAGAAGCTGGTTGCGAAACAAAAAGCATGCGGCTGATTAGTAAGAAGACAATTTACTGCCAGAAACAAGATTCATTATGAAAAAAAAAAAGGTAAAGAGGCCCTTCAAGTGGGAATAAGCAAAATAGTAAAACCCATATACAGCTATTATCAATTTTGCAAATATATATATACACAACTAAAGCATGTATGCAGTTTATGATTCTGAAACTTTCAAGCACTTTAATTTAGTGCATCGACATATAAAATTAAATGGAAGAAAGGCATTGCCAACTTCTTATGTGCAAATCAGTCCGTTATATTTAAATGAAAACCATCACAATGTCAAGGATATAACTTGGTTATAGTAAATTCCAAGGTTCCGCCATCATGTATGCATCCTTCAAGATGCAAATGAGGTTACATATTAGCCTGAGTGTAAAAAAGGGACATCTCTAAGTCTATTCCAATAATAAGATCATAACCATTATTTTCTTTGTTTCGAGAGTTCAGACAAGATTATCAACTTTCATTTTTTATCTCCTCTTTCCTCCTCTCTAAGGTGAAATAAAAAACATTACCATTACCAAGG
Source organism: Centrapalus pauciflorus (assembly GCA_020465985.1). Classification (NCBI taxonomy): domain Eukaryota; kingdom Viridiplantae; phylum Streptophyta; class Magnoliopsida; order Asterales; family Asteraceae; genus Centrapalus; species Centrapalus pauciflorus. The sequence continues at coordinate 270,625 of JAANYP010008566.1, forward strand.
GAGAAAACTATACTACCAAGCCAAATAAGCCTACTGAAATGAAGAAACAGAAAAGAAAAAAAAAAATCCCATTTTAACCAAAATGAACAAATATGCATCACAATGACAAAGTTATTGGTATGGGGTGTTTGATGTAAATCAATTTGATTATGATTACCTAATGCTAAAAATAATTAAGTTTGGAGAAGTATGTAAACTACAGCAAGAAAACTATTTTTTATGGAGAGATTTATAATGAAGTATGTAACTGCAGCAAGTTTGACCAGAATTCTTTATAATGTCTTCACTAATAAAAGTGATGATTTAACTAGATATTAAATCCTAACAGTTTACTATGGTAATTTAGTAATAAATTATATCAATTTGATCACCTAATATAACAATTAGCAAAGTTAAACAAAAGGTATTTCATAATTCAAAATCAGATTAGCAATGGATATTTAAAATGGGCAAATTAGCAATTGAAAACGAAAAATAAAAGCAAAGTCACAATTCAAAATTTCCCAAATTGAGAGTAAAAGTTTATAATTTTCAAACAATTAGCTATTAATAATTAACATTTAACAAGTATTCTCTATATCTTGCTGCTGAATTATCATAACCTACTGCTGGTTATAACAGAATTCATTTCACCTTCTTACAAAAACCAAAAGACAAACAAGTTGTGATCATCTTCTCTTTCATTTCTATTTCAAATCTATTTCAGGTAATCAACTTCTCTTTTGTTTTTCTTTTGGTTTATGTAAGAATCACAACATCTGTTTTCATCCTCATTGTAAAATACACAAACATACTACATATCATATCATGTTACAAACGTATTCATCTGGAGAAACTATATTTTAAAATGAAAAACCGAAGATTCATACCTTTTAAACCATACGTTCTTGAGGTGGAAAAGGCAATATTGGAGGCTGTGTTTCGGTTAAAACCGATACTTGGAGGCAAATGAATACAGGAGAAACTATTTCAGACATTATATCAAAACTCGTGTATGAATGAATACAGGAGAAAGTTTTCCAGTAACAAATGTGTGTATTAAACTCATGTACACAAATCGTGTATGAACAACATTCAATTTGTTGCACACGTTGATGTCCAAATACTGCTCCCAACAAAATAAATTTGAAACCCACAGCCATAACAACATAAAAACCAAGTGTTATGTATAGTGAATATGTGTATATTTCAACTGCAAAACAGAATCCAAAAATAGCAGCGATATTATGTATGTATGTATTCATGTGGCCTTTCTGTGTGTGATTGTGACAGCAAAACAGAAATATCAGTAGCAACAACAATAATTGAATCAAGTAGCTGATTAAAGAGAGTACAGACTGATTTAATTCCAAAATAAGTAAACAGCCAAGACACACCAAACTATATATATCTATTAACCACATATTAAACTTAATAACTGATTCTTGTCGCTTCTGATTCCATGAAAAAGTGAGAAATTTATTGATGATTTTCCTGTCATTCCCCCACCTCTGCCCTCTCAATCCCAATCTCTCTTTGAAGATATATCTTTTGTTAGGCACAAAAAGGCCTCAGTCAAACCTGTTCTACATCTGAGGGGGAGATTTATAATCAAACCTGTTGATGCATTTGAAGGTTGAATTTAAGGCCTGTTATATGCCTTATTGAAACCTGAAAATGATTTGCAATATCAGTCTAAAGCTGTTCTATATGTTGCATGTGTTGCAACTAAGACAGTTTGTCCAAGCTGCTCTGTCTGCTGAACAGGCTGGACATAAACTGTCTACGCTGCTCTACACTGTTGAGCAGCTTGGGCATTTTTAAAGTGTTCTGTTCTTTGTGAACAGAATCTGTTCTTTGTGAACAGGCTAAACACTTTATGGAATATGTTTCCAAGTCATCATGTATTGTTTTTGACTACAAGATCAGTTTACAAAGTCGAAGACAAAGTGAAAAACAGAACTGCTCAGCCTGCCCACGCTGTTCTGTAACATGAAGACAAAAGGTTATTTGAAAAAGGGTGACAGACCTTTTTCTTATATCAAAATAGGCCTTTACAAGGAAGAAAGACGTAAAGTTGACATCCTAAATTAGTTAAAGGCAATGCAACAGTAGACAAAGTAAAAAGACAAAAGTTCTGCACATGAAGACAAGTCTGCTTTTCAGAAAAGTGCAGAAAAGGTTATGTTGTCTTTTCAACAAGACTTCTCTTTTTTCATTCCGTCCAATGAAGATGTTTCTCTTAGATCCTCTGAGTGAGTATAAAAGGAAGCTTCTAAGGACAGAAAGAGGTGTGAAGAAAGCTAAGTGCTGAAACCAAGAGTGAACGTGCAAATGTGATTTTCATGCATGCAAGCCTTCTGTGTAAATCAGTATCTGTGTGTCTAAGCTGTTTTACATAAGCTGTTCCCTTAAGTCTTGTAAACACAGTGAGTGCTTCTTAGTGAGTGTATTCATCTGTATACTAGTTTGATTTGTCTTAGACTAGTGAACATACTTTGTAATCTGTCATCTCAGCTTGAACTATTCCGCATTCCAGCTTGTTTGTAATTAACAAATTGTTGAAAATAAACAAACATTGAGAAAAGAGTGTGTGTTTTTAAATGCTGTATTCAACCCCCCCTCTACAGCTTTATAACTATATACTTTGGGACC
>JAANYP010008567.1:0-49483 GCA_020465985.1 Centrapalus pauciflorus
TCCTATACTGAAAAACCTAAGGAAACATTTTATTTAACTACAACACGAAGAGAGAAATACCACATTAAACTAAAAAATTACTAAAACTAGAAAAAAACCGAATGCATTGAAAAAACTCGAAAAACTTGAAATCAAAAACACGCAATCTCGGAAGTTAAAGAATGAAATAAGGACAGAAAATCTGTTACTCTGCGTCGTGCCCGAAGAAGGAAAAAGCCAAGAAAGAAAACCGCACGATTATGACTGTTCCAAAAGCTTGACGTGGAAACCACTGTTGGTTTGTGGCGGGGTTTGGGGCGGGGTGGTTGTCGCCGGGCTGGAAGGAGAAGAGAAAGAAATATCTGAAAGTGAAAGTGAAGGCACGATGAGTTGACCCAGTTGACCAACCACATTATATAAACTCTGCGCGCGGGTCATGGGTCGGGTCTGAGATCCGCCGCCCCAAATGGAACGGTGGGCCGCCGGTTTAGATCAACATACACACAATAAATTTGAACTAATGTGCTTTTTGTGGAAATTAGCAAAAAAAACAAAGAAAAAATTTTGGCCCAAACAAAAAATTAAAATATTTTTGGTCTTTTCTTTAGATTTGAAGTTAAAATGAAATTAAAGTAACCTAAAATCTTTTTTGGTTTTTGATAATTTGAAATTAAAATCTTTTTGTGATTTTCTGACCAATTAATAAACTTCAAAAATTAAAGTAAAGTTTAAGACTAGCCTAAATTAAACATTATGACTAACCTAAACATTAAATATGGATCTACTAAAAATAAAAAAAAAATTTAACCATAAAGGACATAAAAGAACACAAAATTATAAAAATTTAACATCCTAATTATTACTCCCTCAAATAACTACGATCCTTTTTCCTTTTCAATTTGCATCCCGACAACCCTTTCTTTTACGCATTACTAATACCGACAAACCTGGCTATTGTTTTGCATACCCACTCCGTGATGAACAATTCACACAGCAATTTATCAGGATCATTAATTATAAAAATATGCGCAGATAAGGAAATATTGAGTTTCAATTTTGTGCCACAGTCCTTAAATTTAAATAACAGATATTTTTCTAAAATAAAGGAATTTCAATCATGATAGATTGAAATAGAATTATTTAAGACAATATCTGATATTTAATTGGAAGGTGGATTCAACATGCCGATATGAGATACTAAAAACTGAAAACGAGGTTCGTCTAAAGCTTTAGTAAATATATCCGCAAGTTGGTATTCCGTGCCAACAAAATATAACTCAATGGTTCCCTTTTCCACGTGATCTTTAATAAAATGATACCTGATATCTATGTGTTTTGTTCGAGAGTGCTGCACGGGATTGCAAGAGATGGCAATTGCACTTCGAGAATCACAGTAAATAGGGATATTGGTGAGTGAGAACCCATAATCACGTAATTGTGTTCTCATCCACAGCACTTGAGAGCAACAGCTTGCAGTTGCTACATACTCAGCCTCAGCTGTGGATGTGGATACACAATTCTGCTTTTTGGAAGACCAACTCACCGGTCTATCGCCTAAGAACTGTATTCCTCCCGATGTGCTTTTTCTGTCCACTCTACAACCTGCAAAATCAGCATCTGAAAACGCGGTAAGATCGAAATCGGTTCCCTTTGGATACCATAGACCAAGTTCGGGTGTACCCTTAAGATAACGAAAAATGCGTTTTACCGCAGTTAGGTGTGATTCTTTTGGGTCGGCCTGAAATCTAGCACAAAGACATGTTGAAAACACTATATCTGGTCTACTGGCAGTCAAGTACAGTAAGGATCCTATCATCCCTCTGTAAGTTGTATTATCGACACTTTTCCAGGAAGGATCGGTGTCTAACTTACAGTTGGAGGCCATGGGAGTTGCAATACTCGTGCAAGAGTCTAACTTATACTTCTTGAGAATGTCAAGAGTATATTTCGACTGGTTCACAAAAAAATCCCATCCTCAAGTTGTTTGACTTGTAATCCGAGGAAAAAGTTCATTTCCCCCATCATACTCATCTCAAACCGAGACTCCATTAGGGCTGAAAAATCCTTACAAAAATTACTGTCAGTAGATCCAAATATAATATCGTCAACATAAATCTGTACTAGCATTATATGTGGGCCTTCCCTTTTTGTGAACAGAGTTGTGTCCACCACACCTTTATAGAAACCGGCAGAAATAAGGAAATTCGAAAGACTATCATACCATGCTCGAGGTGCTTGTTTTAAACCATAGAGGGCCTTATCTAGCACATAAACATGGTCAGGTTTATGTGCATCAACAAAGCCTTGTGGTTGTTTAACATACACTTCCTCGTTAAGTTCACCGTTCAGAAAGGCAGTCTTGACGTCCATTTGGTACACTTTGAAGTCTTTGTGTGCCGCATACGCCAAGAAGATTCTGATTGCTTCGATCCGTGCAACGGGAGCGAAGGTCTCGTCATAATCTATCCCTTCTTGTTGTCGGTAGCCTTTGGCAACAAGTCTTGCTTTGTTCCTTATCACAATGTCGTTTTCATCTCGTTTGTTCTTGAAGATCCACTTTGTTCCGATGATTGTACGGTCTTTTGGCTTGGGAACTAACCGCCATACTCTTAGCTGTTCAAACTGGTTGAGTTCCTCTTGCATTGCAACTATCCAATCCGGATCTGTCAGGGCTTCATCCACACGAGCGGGCTCTATCATACTTAAGAATGAAGTGTAGAGACATTCATTAGCAGATGCCCTACGAGTTTGGACTCCTGTTGTTACGTCACCTATGATTTGTTCTGATGGGTGACTGCGGGTCCATTTGATCTCGTGTGGAAGGGGTGCTCGGGATGGAACCTCTGTGGTTAATATGGGAATGGATGAGGATTCATGGTCAATGGTTTCAAATGATGGTACCACAGGTTCGGGTTCAATTTCCGAGTGTTCAAGTGAAGGAAGAATCGTTGGTATTATATGTGAGGGTATTACAGGAGTAGAGTCAACTGCGGATGTGTCGGTGGATGATGTGGATGGATGAGGATATGTTGATGAAGATGGAGTGGAGAAACTTTGCGGCGCAGTTGAACAGGATGGATTACCTACATTATTAACAACATTAGACACACTAGCATTAGGACCGAAAAATTCAACATAAAAAGGATCAAATAAATTAACCAAATCAGAAGAAGAAAAAGAAATGGGGTTATTCGATGAGTCTCCAGGCATTTGAGTAATGCGTGGTCCTGATTGATCAACTTCGGGTGCCAGTTCAGCCAACTCATCAAATGTGACGTGCACACTTTCGTTGACGGTTCTGGTTCGGGTATTGAATGCGCGATACGCCTTCAAGTTGGATGAGTATCCAATGAAGATCGCTTCATCCGCCTTTTCGTTAAATTTCCCGAGGTTGTCTCTGTCATTCAGTACATAGCACCTGCAACCAAATACACGTAAGTACTTGATAAATGGTACTTTATTCAAAAAGAGCTGGTATGGAGTTTTGTTAAAGCGCTTATGAATGATGGAGCGATTCTGTGTATAGCATGCTGTTGATACGGCTTCGGCCCACAAGAACGGAGGTAGCTTTGAGTATGTGAGCATTGTACGAGCGGCTTCTACTAGCGTACGGTTACGCCTTTCCACGATCCCGTTTTGTTGAGGTGTTCTAGCAGCAGAGTATTGATGCTGAATCCCCTTGGATCGAAGGAAGCCCTCCACTACCGAGTTCTTGAACTCCGTGCCGTTATCTGATCTGATTGATTGTACTGACAGCTGCTGTTGGGTCTCGACACTCTTGATAAAATCAATGATTTCTTGAGCTGTCTCGTCCTTGGAACGCAAGAACCTGACCCAGGTATATCGAGAATAATCATCAACGATAACCCACACATATCGTTTTCCATTTATGCTTTGAGTTCTCATCGGTCCGCATAAATCCATATGAAGTAACTCCAAAACTCTTTTTGTTGATGGTTCGGGCTTTGGTTTGTGAGATGATCGTTTCATTTTTCCTTTCTCACATGCTCCGCAAAGATGGTCCTTTTCGTAGCGCAACTCAGGAAGTCCTTTGACCAATTGCTTCGCAGCCAGCTTGTTTATGTTATCAAAATTCAAATGGGATAATCTTCGATGCCACAACCAAGAGTCTTTTGACGAGGCTTTTGATAGTAGGCAAATGTTATCCTTCACCACAAGCTTAGATACGTCAATGGTGTAAAGGTTAGATTTTCGGGAACCAGTCAAGATTTCTTTTCCATCTATGTTCTTAACACTGCAGTTCTTAGCCCTAAATGTTACTTCTAGTCCTTTGTCGCAGAGCTGTCCTATGCTAAAAAGATTATGAGATAACCCTTCAACATAGTCAACGTCCTTGATGACCAGATTATTTAGAACTAAGTCCCCGTATCCTTTTATTTGAGCCTGATGGTTGTTCCCGAATTTCACAGTTCCGCAGTACTGTTCAACAACGTTGGACAGCAATTCTCTTCTTCCTGTCATATGCTTGGAGCAACCCGAATCCATATACCAAATGGACATAGCCTGAAAAACACATAAATTCATATAATGAAAACTATATGTATTCAAACACATCCATTTTTAATTCACAATCAAACCGTGTTCTGAATCGAGATGTTCAGAAAACATGATGAGTTAAGACTGGGTCCTGGGCTGTGTGCACAGAAGCCAAACGTGTCGGTTTAAGCACAACCGACAAGCAAAAGAACGGGTCCTAGTCTAAGGTAACTAGAAGCCATGTCTTTGAAGCACGGGTCTTGATCAGAAGTAACCAAGAACCATCTGCATTAAGATCACACAACCTTGGGTACCCACCTCAATATGGGTCCCTTTTTGTTAGGAATTCCAGATTTATATGGCACGTGTACAGATTTAGAAACCCAACTAGCATTTGTGTGTGGTCTAGATGCACAACCCTTTGGAATCCATTGAAGATTGGATTTATTGGGTTTTGGAACCTTAGGCGCTGAAATTGCCTTCGGTTTTTGTCTTGATGAGACCTTCTTGACCGTTGCTTTGGTTTTGGGCCTTGGCAACAGACATGTCTCAACTTTGTTTGTGGTCGATGATGCACTATTTTTAGTTTTCTTTTTCCGAATTCGTTTAACAGGATAAGGCACAAAAGCATTCATTTCAGGAACCTGTCGTCTATATTTAGTTGGACATAGATTAAACAAATCCTTGAAAGAGTACTTTAATGAAATAGTAGAATTCGGTACATCATTACAAACATTGTCACATACTTGGTTACACAAATTGTCTTTAGAGATTACAGACATCCTATCTCTAGAAACAAATTCACATGGCATCAAAGCCTTCTTCACAAAAAAACTTGAAAAATCCTGCATGGTGGTTTTTGGGACTCTCCTTATATGATCTGTAGGAACAAAACGATTAGAGTCAGTAAGCATGGAAGATTTAGACTTGACAGACTTTTCTTTTTGGAGGTGAGTGGGTTTCTTAAAAGACTTGGATTTTATCTGAGTTTTTTTAGAAACCTCATTCTTGAAAGCATTTGTGCACTCACCTTTGACAAAGATAGAAGAAGTTTCAGCTGTAGCCTTACCTTTATCTGATGACATACATGGAATTTTTAAAGAATGAGAAAGTGTTTGTTGTTTTGAAAGATCTTTCAAACGTTGTGAAACTATTTCAAAATTTTCTCTGTAGACAGTGACTTCCACAGTTTGTTGAAAAGATTGATTTATCAATTCTTCTTCTCTCTTAAAAAGAGCATCTTGAAGATCAAGTGCTTTTTCTTGAGACGACTTCAATTCCTTTTCTAAAACAATGATTTGTTGTTGAAGAACTTTTGCAGGAATATAAAGTTGAGGATTTGATTTTTTAGTTTCAGTGTTCAATTCAGTTTCTGAATAAGTTGACGAGAGATCTTCCTCTAAAGTGGGTACTCTAGAAGAATAACTCTCGTTAAGTTCTTCATAATGAAAAGAAATTTCTTTATCTTTACGCGCAACACGTTTCTCATTTTCTTGGTTTAAAACTTCTTTTGATGACTCAAAAAAGAAAGATTTAATACCGGCTCCCATATAATTCATGTCATAAAATACAGGTAAGACATTTTGTGCTTTTTCCAAATATTTAGGATTTTTAAAACCAATTCCCTGTTTAGAATGGTAAAACCTAGTTTCTTTGGGCTGATTTAAATGGATAGTTTGTTCTGTTTGACCCCTTTTCAAAAATGCATCGTCAAGGGTCTTTATTCTTGCGTACAAACTTATCCTTTCTTCTTCAATCATTTTGTATTTTTCTAAACTGTCTATATTTTCCATATTTACCACATCTAATTGTTTTGTAAGAACAGAAATTTCTTCTTTTAAAGAGAGTTTTTCTTTTGAAAGCGTTTCCATGCAAGATTCAAGGTATATATTCCTATCCTGAACATCTACTTTTTCTATCAACATCTGTTTTATAACATTATGATTAGTTAACCATTTTGCATGATATAATTCAGATGATTCTTTCAAAATATGAGCTTGATGTTCAGCCTGTACACACTTTGCAGTTTCAGCTTTTAATCTATCTTGTAGATCAAGTATTTGTGTGTGTAGTGTACATTCATTATCTACAAATAATTTATTTACATGTGCAGGAATGTAATAGGAATATACCTCACTGGACTCGGAACCGGATGTGGAGCATTCGGGATCGTCGGTTGTAGCCATCAGACATGCTGGTGGATGTTTCAATGTCTTCCCCTCAGCAGCAGCGTCTGAATTTGCAGCAGTAACAGCAGCACAAATCTCCAACCCCTGACGATCAACCATATAGCAATTTTTGCCATTGTCATCCTCGTCGTCAGAATCTTCAGCATCCCAGTAATCCTCCTGGGCGACGAGGGCCAATGCATCCGACTTCGTCTTTGCAGCCTCGAGCTTTCTTTCGTAATATGCAACGTCTCTCTCAAAATTGTTCTTGCATTCCCTAGCAAAGTGGCCCGGTTTGCCACATTTGTAGCAGAGACGTTCATCAGTAGCCTTTGGCTCGTCTGCTCTTGGCTTCTCCTCTCTTCTTTCCGCCGGCCTCTTGTCGGCCCGGCGGTGCTCACGGCTGTCATCACGCCTCCTTTCCCGGCGGTCATCCCGACGATCATCCCTACGATCGTCCCGCCTGTCCTCTCTCCTTTCCTCTCTCCTGTCATCTCGCCTTTCGTCACGCCTGTCATAACGGCGATCATCGCGATAGTCGCGTCTATCATCATACCGGCGATCGTCTCTATCATGTCTGCGGTAGTCGTCCCTGCGATAGTCATCGCGTCTGTCATCCCTTCTATCATCAGAGTACCTCCGAGGACCGGTGTCATATCGGAGTTGGTTGTTGGTCTTGTTGGAGAACCGTCGTTGTTGGAGACGGTTGGTCCACAAGGCAATCTGTTCTTGTATCGTGGCTTCCTCCTCATCATAGACCTCACGCGGAGGGGAAGCATACCTGTACTGAGATGATGAAGACCCGGGAGCAAAAGATGGTGTCGGAATCTGCGTGTTTGTGATCAAGGCTAGGGAATCATTTGGTTTCAACCCTGTGTTGGCTGATAGCAATAGTGAGGCCAATTGAGTTGCCATCAGCTTCTGTTGATCCACATCGCCTTGATATTTCTTAAGCTCCTTAAAGACGACATTTATAGATACCTCAGGGATGTTCAAGACTCTCTTTGTTGCCCTACATGCAAGCTGCCACTCGGGGGCTAAGGCGGCAAAGAATTGGATGTTTATGTCATCCCGATCCTTTTTGATGTGCAGTTTATTCAATTCATTAAGGACTGCACAAAACCTGGTAAACGTGGATTGCAGAGATTCCCCGTCTTTGGCGCGGAATTCTGAAAACTTTGCCTTTGCCTCTTCAATTTTGGCACGGTCATCAAGATCTGCCCCCAGCATTTGGATTTCCAGCTCGTCCCACATTTCCTTTGCAGACATTTTACTGTCTACACCTACCAGAATATCAGTGGGGAGGGCTTGATAGATCAGATATTCTGCCCTCTTATCAGCATGCTGGCGATCCCTTTCGGCGTCATTTGCCGGCTCTCTTTCGACTTTGGAGGCTAGGACAGGAGGATCAGCCTCGGGTCTGGCAGCAATTTCTCTGTAGTAGATGACGGGCCCTTCGGATATTGATTGAAGCATCATATTCCCGAGAGGTTGCATTCCGACGAATTTCAGGAACCGGGCTTTCCATTGTTCGTACTCATCAGGATAGAGAACAGGTGGTCTGTTCTCAGATCCGAGTACAAGAGCTTCACGAGACATTATGAGTATTGGTGCTGATTGAGAATGTGGAGATCTTAGAGGTGGAAACTGAGTACAGATGGGTTGGACTGAAAACAGAGTGTTCTGAATTCGGGTGATGAGTTCGGATGAATAGTAATTCGGATGGTGCAACCGAATTCGGATGGGTCGAATTCGGATGGAGTGATTTCGGTTGATTTTGAAAGGCTAGACTTCGGATGAGTAATTTCGGATGAACAGTAATCCGGATGATGGACCTAATTCGGATGAGGGTCCAAATTCGGATGAACAGTTGTACTTAGGTTATAAAATTCGGATGACCGAAGTTCGGATGGACCTAAGGACCGAATTCGGATGAACCGAATTCGAATGAACAGTGAAATGGCCGAAATTTGATGATTCCGAAATAGGGACAGAGGACCGAATTCGGATGGTCCGAAATGGTGGGGTCCGAAATTAGAAAATTTAAGAACAAGTCCCAATATGTAAAAAATATGGAAAGCCTTTCCTGAACTTCGGATGGTCCGAAGTTCGGAATAGGACCGAATTAGGGTCCGAAATTGGCTTAGAGGGAGTCCGAAATACACCTAAGTGATGTCCGAATTAGGATGATTGAGGGGTCCGAATTTGGTGCCTATATGGTCCGAAATGCTACAGTATATAATCCGAAATACAGCAGGTTTTTACGATTTTCTAAGGCAGAATAGACAAAAATCGATTTTTATCAGTTTTGATGCCTAAAAAACAGTTGTAAATGATTTATAAACTATTTTAAACACTTTTGGTAGTTTAAAACAACCTAGAAAACACTTAAAACTAGCATGAACACATGAAAAACCCACTTAAAAAACCCATATTTTCAAGCTTCAAAATGGTCGATTCTTGATGATTTTAACACAGATATGGAAGTAAATGAGTTTAAAATCAGTATATAATGATAATGTGATGTTTATAGAACCATTATAACAGAAGAAACTCGAAAAACCCTGGAAAATGAAGATCTAACCGGTTGAATATTGAAGAACTTCGAAGAACATGCACAACCCAGCAGATTCCGTAAATAATCAGTTGAAATCCACCCCTCTGAGCTCTGATACCAATTGTTAATATTAAATCCCGTATATATTCAGCACCTTGACGTTTTTCTCATCAAACACATGAAGAAACAAGCTCAATAAATGTGTTTTTAATAAGAAAGAAGACAATATGAATGTTAGTGAATATGGAAGAACAGTGGCGGCTCCAAGAGAAGATTCAAATGTAGGTCAACCGTGTATTGTCAAAAAGCAACCCTAGGAGCCTTTATAGGCTCATTTAATTAACTTACAAGACTTGGCAATAATGGCCCCTACACTATTACATAAGAAAGAAATTACATAGAAATAAATACAAGACACATTACAATGTTAATAAATATTACAAAATAACTCCTAGGATCGAAATAATTAATCTAACATCTTTTTATTTTTTTCTCCGAACGAAAAAACTACGAACTATTATGTTTTTAAAGTTTTCCTAAATACGAAATAGCGTGTTTTTGTTCGGAAAAACTAAAGAAATGGAATGGTTTGTATTTTTTACGATATGAAAAGTTAAAACTTAAGATTAATAAAAATTAATAGTTCGAAGTTTTTTTTTTCTGAAAAACTAAATAATAAAAGGGTTTGTTGTTTTTTATTAAAGAAAACTAAATAATGGAATGATTCGTATTTTTTTTATTTTAGATTATTCTAGCCACTACGTTTTTAAATTTTTACCATCGTAAAAAATACAAGTCATTCCATTTTTTAGTTTTCCGAACAAAAAGACTACACACTATTTCGTATCTAGGAAAAACTTTTAAAACGTGATAGTTCGTAGTTTTTACGTTCGGAGAATAAAATAAAAGAGAATGGTTTCGTTCGAAAAACTAGAAAAATAAAATGATTTTTTTGTTTGGAAAAACTGAAAATCAGAATTATTCGTAGTTTTTTCGTTTCCCAAAAGAAAAAAATCAGAAATGTTTGATTTTTTTTGTGCAAAAAAATAAAAAACGGATCGGTTTTCATATTTTTTACGTTTAGAAAATGAAAAAACTTAAAACAAGATTGGTTTGCAACTTTTTTTTCGTTTAAAAAAACTAATAAAAGTTTAAGGTTCAAAATTTTTTGGTTTGGAAAACTACAATATAAAATGTTTGTATTTTTTTCATTCGGAAAAACTAAAAAAGAAAATGGGTTCTAATTTGATACAATTGTTTATAATAAAAGAAATAAATAAGTTTGTAATTTAAATTAAAAATATATTAAAATAAAAAAACTTAATAAACAAAAATATTAATATGTAAAAAGTTAAATTAATAATAATAAATAATAATAAGACTAGATTACATAAATGGTCCCTGTGGTTTATATGAAATTACGGTTTTAGTCCCTGAAAGAATTTTATTACACCAGAAGTCCCTGAAATCGAAAACTTGTAACATTTTGGTCCGTGAAACTAACGGCCGTTAACTTGAGCCATTAGTTTCAGGGACATTATTGCTTTTTTGAGTTTCAAGGACCATTTATGTAATTTTTATACTATCAGGGACCATTTATGAAATTTCTATACTTTTCATATATATTTATCATTTCTTTCTTTTTTATAATTTAATTATCCAAATATAACATTTTATTTTTTATTCCTTTTGTTTTAATCATTAATTTTTATTTTATGTTTATTGTTATTATTAATGTTATTTTTTATATATTACTATAATTAATTATTTAAGATTATTATATGATATGCCTGGTTCATATTTTTTTCAATTATTTATTGAGAATCCAAATATTTCTTTATTATTTTTTTCATTTTAAAAAAAATAAAAATAAAACTAGTTGTAGTTTTTTTCGTTCGAAAAATCTAAAATCGAAATGATTTATTTCTTTTCTCCATTCAAAAAAATTCAAATAACGTGTTGAAGCTTTTTTCGTTTGGAAAAAAAAATATAATCAAAATGCTTCGTAGTTTCTTCATTGCAAATAATTAATAAAGCTTTTGTATTCTAAATGGTTTGAAAAAATCAAGAATTGAAATGGTTCATCACTTTTTCAATAAAAACAAAAAAAATCATTTGGAATTTAATTTATATGACTAAAAAGCGATAAATCATTCCAATTCTTGATTTTTTTCAATCCATTTACAATTAAAATTTTTTATTAAGTATTTGCAATGAAGAAACTACGAAACATTTTGAATATATTCTTTTTCCAACGAAAAAATGATTCAACAAGTTTTGTTATTTTGAATTTTTTTTGAATGGAGAAAAGAAATAAATCATTTCGATTTTAGATATTCCGAACGAAAAAAACTACAACTAGTTTTTATTTTTATTTTTCTTAAATGAAAAAAATAATAGAGAAAGATTTGGATTCTCAATGAATAATTGATAAAAAAATGAACCAGGTATATCATATAATAATCTTAAATAAATAATTATAGTAAAAAATAACATTAATAATAACAATAAACATAAAATAAAATTAATGATTAAAACAAAAGGAATAAAAAATAAAATGTTATATTTGGATAATTAAATTATAAAAAAGAAAGAAATAATAAATATATATATATGAAAAGTAAGAAAATTTCATAAATGGTCCCTGATAGTATAAAAATTACATGAATGGTCCTTGAAACTCAAAAAGACAAAAATGCCCCTGAAACTAACGGCTCAAGTTAACGGCCGTTAGTTTCAGGGACCAAAATGTTACAACTTTTCGATTTCAGGGACTTCTGGTGTAATAAAATTTTTTCAGGGACTAAAACCGTAATTCCATATAAACCACAGGGACCATTTATGTAATTTAGTCTAATAATAATTATAATAAGTAAAATGAGTGAGGGACCAAAACTAAAATGAACAACAAACTTGAAGGACCAAAATGTTATTAAAGAAAAGGGTAAAATGGTCATTATAAAAGATTTAACCTTTTCATGGTAAAAGTTAACAGCATAAGGACCAATTTTGAAAGTAAACAGTGAAGATAAGGACCGTTTATACAAAATTAAAACTACAGGGACCATATTCAAAGTTTTATGTAAACCACAGGGACCATTTCTGTAATTTACTCTAAAAATAATTTTTAGTAAAGAAATATAGGTGGTATTTGTTTTTTAAGAGGATGTCTTAAGATCTGAATTAAGAGGCTCTTAGGTTGTGTTTGTTTTCAATTAAGAGGCTCTCAATTAGGTCTGAAGTCTGAATTTCAGATCTAAACATAATTTCTATTGTTTGTTTAAATTCAGACTTAAGAGGTTACAACATCTGAATTTCCCTCTGAATTTTAAGAGAATGAGAGTAGGCTGAATTAAATTCAGAGCCTCTTAATTTCAGACTTTAAGGTCTCCTCTTAATTTCAGACATGGTTTTCAGACTTCAGACATTTAACCTCTTAAAAAACAAATACCACCTTAATTTTAATTCAGACAACTCTCATCCTCTTAAAATTCAGAGGTTTCAACCTCTTAAAGTCTGAATCTAAACAAACAGTCTTAATTTATTATAGATCTGAACTTTAGACTTCAGATGTTTTTAATAGGCTCTGAATGAAAAAAAATGAGGCCATAGATTTATTTTACAAAATAAATAGGTATAATGATGATGATGATGATGATGATGATGATGATGATGATGATGATGATAATAATAATAGTAATAGTATAGTTAATAATTAAATTAATATATTAAATTTAAAACTAAAAATGAAAAATTAAGAAAATGAACCAAAATTAAAATTACCAAACTTGTAATTGAAAAAAAAAAGATAAAATCATCATTTTTAAAAATTTTAGAAATAGAAGGACCAATTCTGTAAGTAAAAAGTGGTTTGAGAGACCGCCACTAAGACTTTGAAAGTTAAGAGACCATTTTCGTAATTTTGAACAAACCACGTGGACCAATTTTGTAATTTACTCGTAAAGTATATATATAAACACACCAAAATAATATAAAGAATTCTTTTCCAACCACACAATTTGTACACCACCTATTTTATATATACAATATAATCTTACACATAGAATGGAACGGAATCACGACCGGCGATGGCGGGTGTGCTTGGCAGTCTTCCAATACTCCACCATCACCACCATCAACATGCAACAACCCTAATTCCCAATCTCAATCTCAATCCCAATCTCAAGCCACTATCCCCCCAATTCAACCTTCAATTCCATTCACGTCATTCTCCTTACGTTATGTCTGCAGCAACTCCCACCACCGCCCTACCAATTCTTCAACAAAACGCCGACTCTGGTAACCAATCAATATTCTTCTCTTAGCTTTGTTTCAATTTATTTTTCTGATTGGGTTTTTAGATTAATTTTCTATTTCAAGCTCGATTATCTTATCTAATTGCCAGCAAAAACTGTTTGACGTCAATGTTTTTATTTTTCCAATTTAAAATACATGCGAAGATTCATTCTGCATGCTATGAAGTTTAAACATAGCTGTCAATATCTATATGATTGTTTTGAATCCAGTAGACAGATATCATAATAAACTCAACCATATAAAAACGCATCTGTTGAGGATTGTGTCAAAGCTAGCGTCGTCATCCGTTTAATCAGTTTAATGTTTTTATTTAGTATGAGTTATGAAGGCAAGCTTAGTAATCAATGGAACCCGATTGTCACTAGAATGCGTACAGTTTAATAATGATGGCTGTATAATCTGTTGTAACAAACTAGAGCATATTGGCAGGGCAGCTCCTGAGCATTTCATGACATAGAAGAATAATGTCTCTTTAAAAAAATTCTAAAATAAAACATACAATTTTCTTAGATTAAGGTCGCACGATGCTACCGAACTTTTCCAAATGGATCGATATAATACTTTTTTCAAATCCATACGATACATGTGCTTTAGTTTTTCATTTCAATATGACATACTTCTCCATAGAGCACGGTTGAAAACCCTCGATTGGGCTCTATTTGTATAAAATTCCAGGCTCTATATAAAAACATACTGTATTAGAATGAAAAAATTAAAGTACATGTACCAATGTACCATATAGGTAAGAAAAAAAAGTTCTTGTACCATATCAATATATTTGGAAAAGTACGTTGGCATTGTACGACCTTAATTTTTTTTTCTTAAATGACGTTTGATCCCTCCTTATGTTGTGTGATTTGAAAATTAGCAAGAGTTATCTGATTGAAAAGTAAAGTAATTTTCTCGTTGATTCATCTAGCACACTTTGGGTATTTTGACACTAATATTTTTTTGTCACTTGTTACATTTATGATTTCATTGTCCCCGTCGTATAATTTTTGTCATTAATAATGGAGATATTAACATTGAACAACAAACAAAGTTTAGTAATTATTTATTAGACTAAAAAAATTAATGCCCCTCGATACTTTGATGCCCTGGACGGTAGCCCGTGTGGACCCCTCCCTAGGGTCGGCCCTGCATATTGGCGCCCAATTTGGTGTATTCTTCAACTGGCAGCCCCACGTGCTGTGATAGTCTTGACCGCTTACTTGAATCTTTCTAACTGGCCAGTCTTTTCACGTTAGGTCCTCATATTAGTTGACTCAATGCATACGCCATCAAGTCCCCCTAGTTCGATGTTCTGTTTAAAATCAGACATTAGAACTAAACTCCAGGATTCACTTGTGTCCACCTTACTTCTTATAATCCGGGTTTGCACCTGATACTGAATTCAGAAGCCTTATTGAATGCTAGGACCTGGATGGAGTCTGTGGTTCTGGGCTACAGGGTAAAGAATGGGCTGAGAAAAGAGATAAGGGCGTGAAATATTACATTTGTTTTCGAATTTTTTTAAACGAATTTGAAACAAACGCGTGGAAAGTGAGCCATACACGCCTCTCTGTCAAATCTGACAGCTGCACCTGTTACGAGGGCAACTTTGGAGGCAACGGTTTTGTGGACATCTAATGCGAGATTGACATGTGTCTTGCCTGCCATTATGTCCTGCGAATTCATCATTCCCCTAAAACCCTTATAAATTATAACAAAATATATATGAGTTTCATGCATTTAAATAGCTCATTGAAAAGGTCCAAGCTTTAATTATCTACATCTAGCATTAGAGCCTGTTTGTGGGCGCTTGGTTTACATCTTTACCCTCCAAGATGACGGGTCTGTTAACTCATTGGCAGCATTAAAAAACTTAACAACCAAAACTACAATTCTTGGTCCATTTGTATGATGTCCTACATGCAAGGTCAAAATTTGTGGAATGTTGTAAATGGAAGTGTAGCGAAACAACCGGAAGGAGAAGATCTAAAAGGGTGTCACAGTATTGTGGAAGTGGAAGATCAAAGTGGACAAGGCCAACAACGATGCAAAGCTACAACATGACATGCCAGTCAAACAATTCTTCCACAAGATCAAGTTGGTTTTTTTTTCCTCTGAATGATTCAAATTGGAAGTTGATCTGCTGGGAGATTTCAGTGTTGGATTCGGAGGCTCCTATGCTATGTGACACTAGAATGAGGAAATCGTTTGTGTAAAACCGTAATCTAGGAGCTCCTTTGCTACAATACAATGACTACACTTCATTTGGGGTTTGTTGAATTCAAAACTTTGCTTGTAGATTAAGAAGCTTTAGCTAAGCAACAAGGAGCCTCATTGAAGAATGAAGAGGTCCTATGTGTTGACAAGGCAAGTGGAACTTAAAACAACAACCGTGAAGTTGAAACACGTGCTTTTGAAGAGGAGGCTTGAAGAATTTTTAATGACAAAAGAAGTTGTGGTAAATGCTATAATTGTGCAAGGAATTGAAGGGACACTTGGCAAAAAATTGCTGATCAGAGAAGATTGTGGAGAGTAACACCTATATGGGATGCCAAAGCATTCATTGCTATAGATGCATAGAAATTATCTCTTATAACAACGCCTTATCACATTGATCATGATGATGATTGGTTTGTTGACTTTGGTTAAGCTCTAAAACTCGAGAAGTTGAGTGGTGGTAACGATGAACAACTCAAAGTTACCGATAATTCACATCATTAATATGGTAGTTTCTTCACAAGGCAGTGACTTTGAGGTGCCACTCCAAAATGCCTTTCATGTTCCAACTTTGAAGAAAATTCTTCTCTCGGTAGTACAATTAACATCATCTAGCCATTATGTGTTGTTTGTCTCCATACGATGTGAAAGCATATTGAAACTTTAAGGTTTTAGAGAAGAAGAAGATGAAATGAAAAATGGAGTTTGTTTATTTTAATGTTCGTAGGAACTGCATATATAGACAAGGCAAGAACGAATGAGACAACAGACTTATGACACATGTGGCCAAGTCTGTCAGTGTTGAGGGGGAGTGTTGAAATATACAAGTATACAACACCATCTAATGAGGATTTAATCGAAGTGCTCAATTAGTTATTTAATTTCATTTACTGGATGTTATCAATGCAAGCCAGAAGTCATTAGAGTTGCATAGGAAAGTTAAATCTTTTTAGTTATGTTTAGGAAATCTATAAATAATTTTGTTGTATCTAATTTTTATGTGAGTGAGAAAGTAACTAAAAGTAGTGTTTTATTGTGCATTCTTCCTTTTCATGACCATATTTGAGTTCGCTCACGCTGTTGAGAGATTGCAAACAGTCATTGTGAATGTCCATATTCAACGTGCCTATGTGAACTTTCCTAATAGTGATATTATGTGGGCTGTTTCTTGTCTTTCTGATGATAAATGAAAAGGGTGCTGGTCTGAATTTGCTCGTAATGTTTCTGGTGAATGGGATGGGTTTGGAGCTGATTTTACCATTGATGGCAAGCCAATTGAGCTTCCTGAAAACGTAGTACCTGATGCTTACCGAGAGTGGGAGGTAAAGGTGTTTGATTGGCACACTCAGTGCCCGACTCTTGCTCACCCAGACGAGCCTTCTGCCATGTACAAATTAATAAAACTGCTTCCTACTGTTGGTTGTGAAGCTGATGCTGCTACACGGTTTAGTGTTGATGAGAGGACTATTGGAGGGGCAGATAACATGGTTTCTGCATTTGCATACAAATCAAATGGATGCTATGTTGCTATTTGGTCAACACAGAAAGCCAGAGTATTGGAGGTGGAACATTGTTTAATTGATCCTCGTGATAAAGAGTCGCGCGTGAGGATCATTCAAACCATGGGTGTTGAAGAAAATCACAAGTTGGTGTGCCAGAACATCAAAGTGTTTGTTGAGCAGTGGTATGGTCCATTTAGAAACGGGGAACAGCTAGGTGGATGTGCGATACGTGATTCTGCTTTTGCTAAAACACAGGCTCTTAGTAGATCACAAGTTTCAGGCTTGTGGCAACGATCAAAGTCTATAGCCAGCTTCCAAGACTCTCCCAATGTGAGTTTACTGCAACAAAACGGCCTTAATGATCTGTAGTATTACAGGGATGCTTTGATTTTATATGTTCATTGATGCACCACCAGTCAGATAACATCCACCCGCTTTCATAATCATGACAGAATATTTTTCAAGAACTTGTAATAGTTGATGGTGTAGAGAAGGCAGCAAGAGACAAAGAACATCTGGTATTGCTCCCTAAGAACTTATGGATATCAATGAAAGAAACAGAAGATGAAGAAAGAACTTGCTGCGAGGTGGGATGGTTGTTGGAACCAGGGCATGCCATCACATCAAAATGCATCTTTTCAAGAAACGCAGAGTTAAAAGTACCAAATTTGCTCTGCATCTTATGTTGTTTATCATTGCTATATATAATATAAGAAGGATCTACTAAGAGCTAAAGTTATCTTAAGAACGGTATGATTTACAAGGTAATGTTCACAAAATTGTGAACTGCACCAAGAAAGCCACGAGGTTCCCAAATTTTTTTTTGTGTGAATGCCTTCAAAATTTGTAAACCATACTGTTCTTAAGATTCCTAGGACAAGTTGTGGTTCTTGGTTGATCCTCTCTCTCTCTCTCTACATACACACACACACATATATATATATATATAGATATATATATATATATATGTATGTATATATATATATATATATATATATGTATGTATATATGTATGTATGTATGTATGTATGTATGTATGTGTGTATGTATGTATGTATGTATGTATGTATGTATATCTGATGGGTATATATCTGGATTCTTTTGTAGGAGATCATAACTGCATCTGAAACTGCAATTCCAGGACCAGTAGTTTAGCATGACCTTCAAGGGTGGATAAATGTTTCAAGATTTCATTATGGGAATTAGCAGCAGCTATTTGGCTGCTTCAAGGACAACTGTTAGGTTTGGTTTTATATAAGAAAGTGTTTGGAGCATAATTGTAATTGCAATTTGATCATTTGTAGAACTTGTTTACAATAAGTAGATAGAATAAAATGAAGTATAAGATGCTATTTAACAAGAATTTTATTGGATCTGCTTGTTTTTGTTTGATAAATACAACCAAATGAACATGAGACCGGTCCTAAACAGAATTGGTTTGATTCTGGTCTTAAAACAGGTCAAATCAGACCTCTCCAAAGGAAAAAGAAAAACCAGAGATACAAGCATGGACATAAAGTTTAGCTGATTCAACTTCCTACCAAAATTAAACAATAAGCAAATCCCACAGGTACAACTTGCAAGAAATTGAACAATGACAATGACGACAACAACAAGAAACTGTGCACTTGTTAAGTTCTTACATCTTTTCAAATAATACATCAACGTAAAACAAAGCATGCGCTAACATGAAACATCCCCTGGTGGCGGTGATGGTGGCTCAACTTCCGCCTATTCTCATCTCATCCTGCTGTACAATCTGCAATATGCATGATGCATTGCATATAAGAAGGATGTAAACTATTCCATGGTCAACTGTTACTGGTTTGAGCTTGGGATACGTACCTGTAGACGACGAAATGTTGAAAGGAAGTAAAATTACTAGAGAGCCCCTGGTGCATCTCTCATGCTCATATTCAGGCTGTTGCGCATCGTTCTTCTTCCAACTCCTGCATTTCCTTTCGTCATCATGGCCACAAATTCCCCATAATCAATCCTCCCATCCTGTATCACACACAATGGCATAAAACTTATGTATCATTCTTCTTTTCTCTTTCTTTAAAATTCAAATTTAGACTTACGTTGTCTTGGTCTACTTCTCGGATGATATCCTCTACAAGAAAATCAGTCATATTATGATCCGCACAAGCCTGCTGAAGCTCATCAACAGTTATATAACCACTTCCATCCTTGTCAAAATACTGGAATGCAGCCACGAGGTGTTCCTCTCGTTCCAGTTTGTTCAGGTGAATCGTAGCAGCTACAAATTCCCCGTAATCAATTGTCCCACTGTTGTCCACATCAGCCTGAAAACCCACATCACACATCAGCCAACAACTTCACACATGTACAACTTTCCCACTATAGACAGACAGACGATCTTACCGCATCCATAAGGTCTCGTATCTCTGTATCTTTTAACGTAGATCCAAACTTTCTTAAACCAGCTTTCAGCTCGTCAAATGTTATTGCACCACTGTTATCAGTATCCATTGCCTTGAACATTTCCCTCAAACCAGCAATCTCCTCTTCAGACAGGCTTTCAGCAATAACCTGTCCAGATTACATTGCCATTAATCAATAAATATAAAACCCCTTTGCTAAAAACCAAGCAGCAGATAAATGTTTACGTCCAATGCGTTACATACCCGCAAAGCCATCTTCTTTAACTTATTCATCGCAGAGAACTGCTTCAGACGAGAAAGAACGGCTGGATCCAATGCTCTATCAGGAGCAACACCATTTTCACAAATCCAAGGATGACCTGTTTAATTTCATGATTAAAAAAGATGATCATGGCATTCCATGCAAGAACAATAACAAGCAACTCAAAGGACATAAGAACTAATTCCAAGAGTTGCTAGCTATGATAGATATATACAACATACAGAGAACTTCGTGAGCAGTTAGGCGGTCAGAAGGTCGAGAACATAACATCTTTCTAATCAGATCCTTTGCACTGTCAGATATAAGGGGCCATGGGTCTGAATCAAAGTCGATGTATCCTTTCAAAACTGCATCAAATATCCCCTGTTGTGTTTCTTCAGAAAAGAAAAAAAAAACAAAACAAAAACAAGCTAAGTGAGCATTCTTGATGATAGAATCCACAACACATGATTAAACTGCTGCATTATTTTTAACACGCACGCACCAGCCCAAAACGGAGGAACACCACTTAGTAGTATATAAAGTATCACTCCGGCCGTCCATACATCTGCTTCTGGACCATAATGCTTTAAAAGCACCTCTGGAGCAACATAATATGGGCTTCCTACCACATCTGTGAAAATCTGACCTGAAAAGCAACCAGATTGGAGTCAGATTGTACTCACAATATTGCAATTGATACAAGGTAGTCTCTATTATAATTTAACCTGGTTTGAAGAAAACCGAGAGTCCAAAATCAATTGCCTTGAGTGAGAAATCATCATCCCTGTTAACCAACAAGAAATTCTCAGGTTTCAAGTCTCTGTGCATGACCCCAAGCGAGTGGCATGCCTCAACAACACCAACTATGATCTTTGTCAACTCAGCAGCCTTCCTTTCGCTGTAATGTCCCCTCTGAATGATCCTATCGAATAATTCACCTCCATTGCAAAGCTCCATGACGATATGAACATACAATGGATCCTCGTATGCACCCTTAATGGTGACGATATTCTTGTGTCCTGCCAAATGGTGCATTATCTGAATCTCTCTCCTAACATCCTCCAAATCCTCTCTGGATATCAACTTCCTCTTGGAAATTGATTTACAGGCATAATCTATCCCAGTCGCAATCTCAGTACACAAATAGGTTGTACCGAATTGACCCTGCCCTAGCTTTTGACCTAAAGTGTACACATCACGAATGTTTTCGGTTCTATGACCAAGTACATAATAGGGTTGATTCGAGTTTCCATGGCGGCTCATACTTATGGTGTTGTCTTTCTTTGGAAGAGGTAAGGGTTTGGGTTTGGGATCCTTTGAAAATTCTTGGGCTATGAGCTGTTGAGAGGTCAAAGTGGTTGGCGAGTAATCCGAAGAGATGTTAGATTTCGTGGCAATCGACCGGTCTTCAGGCTTGTTAAAGCCTTGTGTGTCTTTTACTCCAAAAGATCCACGGCATGTATTGCCCATAAAAACAAATTTGTTCTCATCAAATTCCAATTCTTTTCCTTTTTTGTTCTACACAAAGCATAATAATCAAATTCTACCAATTAACAACATCCTCATCACATCACAAATTCAACAATCAAAAAACTAAAGTTTCCCCCTTCTCTCAAACATTGTTAATTACTAAAACAAAAACAATCAAAACAAGCAAAGATCTAGACATAAAGATACAAGTTAAAGAGCATTGACTTTTCTTGATCTGGTAACAGATCCAACAAGAAAATCTTGATTACATGATTATGTTAAACATGGAATAATAAATTTAAAAAAAAAAGAAGCAAACTTGTTGACAATAGAATTGAAATTAAAGAGTTGATAGATCTAGAAAAACAAGTACCTGATTAGATGGATGGATTGATGAGGAGAAGAAGAAGAAGATTAGTGAAATAGTGAATGAAGAACATATATATTTATTAGTATAAAAGGAAGCCTCCTGTGTTGTTGCAGAGAAAGAACGAAGAACATGGGTGGGTGTGCTGACCAGCTTACTCTCCAACTCACCCCTTTTGTCTCCTTTTTTTGATGTTACTCTATCCACAATCTTATTTCATTTTACCACCTCAATCTATCTAGTATATACCACATCACTCCTCCTTATTTTAAAACAAATTCATTCCAAAATCAAAGTTGTGTTTTGCCAAGAGAATCGATAGGAAAATAAAAAATAAAAACAAATTATTAGTTAGGAGACTCGAAGTATGTATATCAATTTTCTATGAATTCTTAATTTGTATTAACATATAACTTGAAAATTCAATTTTTTCACAATTGAGAAAATTAAATAGAAGCTAAAATTGAGAAATGAAAAATACAATATCATAAGTTATTGTATTATCAAGTTTCATGGTTTAAAAAATTAAAGATTTTATGTTCATTTCTTGTCTATTTGATTCTCTTTACCAAACGTAACCTTTGGTATTAACAAACCAAAGCATTTCATCACGTATATTGCTTTTCTGTACAATTATTTTAAGGGGACGGTTGGTTTCAAGGATGTAATTGAAATTGATTTGAATTTAAATTTTAGTTATTAATATGTTTGATGGTAAGTAATAAAAGATAATTTTTAGTATTGGTTAAAACTGTAATCTGGAATATAATTTATGTATAATTGGTTGATAGAAATGTCAAATTTCTTTGGTGGTAGATAAATAAATATATATTTTTATAGTAAAAGTATTACACAAACTAAATTTAAAACCAATTTATTTGATATCTGTGGACGATGCTCAACATGTCGTTTTTTTAATTGTATTTTAAAAAAAAAAATACTTTTTGAAGAATTTTAGTCTCTTTTAATTTAAAGTTAGTCTGTCTATTGATATTTAAGGTGTTTTCATGTTTAAGTAATTAGAATAAAAATATAGAAAGTGTTTGTTGTTAGGAAAAAAAAAGTTAAATTAATGTATATACTCGGTAGGGATAGACAGTTTTTGGTTCGTGACTGAGGAAACCAAAAACCAAACCAAATCAAATCCATTTAAAACCATACCAAATTTAAAATTCGGTTTTCGGTGTGGTTTTAGGCCAAACCGATTATGAAACTCAGTTTTTGGATTGATTTATGGTCTAACTGATAGCAGACCAAACTGAATTACCGAATATGTATGTGTGTGTGTATTATAAGATACTAGAATTACCAAGTTTGATTGTCGGATGAATAATATTATTGGTTTAAAATTCATTGATTTACAAAATTAATTATAAAAATATTACCTGAATTCAAACCATTAATTTTATAGATCCTATGGTCAATATTGGTATTTCTGGTGCCCTGGACATTTGTGGTATTAATTTGAACCCAAAACTATGTATGTACTTAATATATTTATAAATTTTAAGATTAATTTCTTTGACATAAAATATTTTATGTTTGTTTAATTTGATATTTTGGGATTGCATATGTAGTTTTTGACTATTTGAGATGCTTTAAAATTTTATGTTTGTAGTTTGATATTTAGTTGTTTGTAATTTGTTTTGAATATTGAATATTTGGTTTATTTATTAACCAAACCAAATTCAAATTTGGTTTATGGTCTAATTTATGTAGCTCTGAATTTAGTTTGATTTAGTTTTAGTTTGGAATGAAAAAAATTTCAAACCGGAAAAAGCAACACCTATAAACCAAACCGTTGATCACCCCTAATACTCAGTTTGTTTTTCCTTTGATCTAATGAAATTTTTGAGCGATAAGTATTAATTTAGGTTAAATTAAAGGGTTTATATTTGCATTAAATGCATATTTGAGGGAGCCACATGTAACTTTAAAGTTTAGATGGTTTGGAAGAAGTCAAGATTCTAGAATTGAAGTGGATTGACAATTTTGGACCCTCGTATTCGTATATATGTCGATTATAAGAAACTCAGTTGCAATATCAGACCGAGATCAGCAGGGGTATAAATGTCATAACAAACATTACTACTAACTATATTTATATAATAATTTTATTTTATTTTTGTTTTCATATATAGAAAGATTCATTGAACAAGCAAAAGAGTGAGAGACATGGAGAAATCCAACTTCCTCTTTTTCTGTGTGCATTCCACTCAACTATTTATTTTAAAAAATATTTGATATTGTTGTGAATTGTTGATATGATTGGACAATCAATTTTTTTAACCTTTAAATACATGAGATTTATGATTTGCGGCAGACAAGACGGTGACACCGTGCTTCGCTGCGAGAAGATAGAGTTTTATATCTTTATATAATTTGTAAATATTTTGATTTAGCAGAGATATATACACAGACAGATACATATATATTAGATTTTACTTATAAATCAATTTCATTAAAATATTGAATTTATACATTTGAATAATAAAGTCTTTTTCATTCATTAAACATAACATGATAGTTTCAAAAGATAACTTCAAACATACGTATAATTCAAATCATAATTTTAAGTGGATAAGAAATTATTGTCATAATAAATGTTAAAAAATGACTAAACAAAAATTTATTAAAATAAATGAGTTAAATAAAAGATAACACTAAGATAAGAGTATGTTGTGAAATTAAATTAAATAATAGAAAAAGAAATTAAACAAAGAAATAAAGAAAACACCAATCAATGTGTTCCATGTGGCACTTTTAGATTGGTGGAGGAGATATGAAAATTGTATGTATATATAATGTATAAGAACAAGTAGTTGAAGATCCACGTGTTGTTACGGGATCTAAAATACTAATTACCAAAATAAATATATAAACAAATGAATAAATATTTTTGTAACAATTCAAATAACGAAACCCAACTAAACCAGGATCGAAAAGTGAAATCGGAAAACTGATACAGTGATATATATATATATATATATATATATATATATATATATATATATATATATATATATATATATATATATATATATATATATATATATAGAGAGAGAGAGAGAGAGAGAGAGGGTAGAGTTAACGTGAGAACCGTCCTTAAAATGAAGACGGTGAGAATCAATGAAATTACGACATCTCATCACTATTAATTTGAACTAAAAAAAGAAAAAAATTAATTTAGGCAATCAATTCATGATTTTCTCACTTACCAAATTACACACACTTTCTCTTTGGAGATTCATGACACTGTTATGGTTCACAATATCATCGATGATTCACACCATTATTGTGGTTCACCACATCACCGATTATTCGCGATACCGTTATGGTTCACGACACCACCGACGATTCACACTTTCTCAACCTCTTACTTTCTCTCTCTCTCTATCTCTCTCTCCTCTCTCTCTCTCTCTTACACACACACACACACACACACACACTTTGGCCGCCCTTTCTTTCCCTCTCCCATGGTCGGTGACCACCCCGCCGCCATCTCTCTCCCTCTCACATGGCCGGCGACCACCCCCTCTCTTGGCTTGCCACACAATATGATGCAGATGAAGCCGAGGACGAACAAGATGATGCAAACGATGTAGATGGACATGCAAACGATGAAGATGCGAAAGATGAAGAAGATGCATCGTTTTTGAAGCTGAAGATTCTAACGATGAAGATGCATCGTGTTTGAAAATGAATCTGATTAAGATGCATCGTGTTTGAAGATAAATTCAATGATATGCATCGTGTTTGAAAACAAATCCGATGAAATGCATTACGTTTGAAAATGAATTGGATGAATAAGATGAAGATGCATCGTGTTTTAAAATGAATCATATGAATATGCATTGTGTTTGACAACGACGACGATGATGACGAACAAGGAGATGACCGAAATTTGTTGGTGACGACGATGAACAAGATGCATCATGAATTTGAACGGTTAATTTAGATGCATCACGTATTGTTTAGATTTATTAATTTTAAATTTGTTTAGATTTTGTAATTTTGGAAGTATATTAATTTAATTTATTTTAGCATTTATTGTTTGAATATTTAATTAAATATTCAATTAATATAAAATTAGAATTTAATTGACTAGGCATATTATTTTTTTCAAAATACCCTTATACATACCAAAGACGTGCATCGTGTGATGCACATTTGATCATTTAATCTAAGGGTTGTGGTTAGTTCTTTTTTAGGTTCTCGATGCTTATGGTTCCCCCATAGAACCTAACCCTATATATATATATATATATATATATATATATATATATATATATATATATATATATATATATATATATATATATATATATATATATATATATGTATGTATGTATGTATGTATGTATGTATGTATGTATGTATGTATGTATGTATGTATGTATGTATGTGTGTGTGTGTGTATAGATTTAGGTTCAAAAGAGTCCCTTCAAAAATCCAGTGTACCAAGGGTACCCATCCAAAGCCACAAGATTAAATAAATCAATGGTTGTGATCAAAAAATGCAATTCCATGCGCGTCCTCCCTTTTTTTTGGCTGGAAGGGTATTTTTGTAATTACAGCGACCATTCACATTACTTAATTCATCATTCACATTAATTGATCATTCACATTAGTTAATTGATCATTCACATTACTTAATTATTCATTCACAACACTTAATTGATCATTCACAAGAATTATTTGACTATTTACAATTTTTTTACACTTATTTGATCATTCACAATAATTATTTGACTAATTGATCATTCATATTACTTAGTTGATCATTCACATTACTTAATTGACCATTCACAATACTTAAATGATCATTCACATTACTTAATTAACCATTTACGTTACTTAAATGATCATTCACATTACTTAATTGATCATTCACCTTACTTAAATGATCATTCACATTGTTTATTTGACCATTCACATTGGTAAAATAATATCAGCACAACATGTGAATCTGAGCATTGTCAACTACTAACAAACAGTAACAAGATTAATGACAAACAGTAATAATGGTCATTCATGTAACGCTCAAATTCTCAAATCTATCAAACATTAATAACATTAACCAATGTGAATGATCATTCAGCTAATGTGAATGGCCATTCACATTAGGAAATTTACCATTCACATTGGTTGTACCATATCAGCACAGCATGTATGCTGTGCATCGTCAACTACTAACAAGCAGTAACAAGATTAATGACAAACAGTAACAATGGTCACTCATGTAACGCTCAAATTCTCAAATCTATAAAACATTAATAACATCAACCAATGTGAATGATCATTCAGCTAATGTGAATGGTCATTCACATTAGGAAATTTACCATTCACATTGGTTGTACCATATCAGCACAACATGTATGATGTGCATCGTCAACTACTAACAAGCAGTAACAAGATTAATGACAAACAACAACAATGGTCATTCATGTAACGCTCAAATTCTCAAATCTATCAAACATTAATAACAT
Organism: Centrapalus pauciflorus; assembly: GCA_020465985.1. Taxonomy (NCBI): domain Eukaryota; kingdom Viridiplantae; phylum Streptophyta; class Magnoliopsida; order Asterales; family Asteraceae; genus Centrapalus; species Centrapalus pauciflorus. The sequence continues at coordinate 27,204 of JAANYP010008567.1, forward strand.
CAACCAATGTGAATGATCATTCAGCTAATGTGAATGACCATTCACATTAGGAAATTTACCATTCACATTGGTGAAATAATATCAGCACCTTACATATATATATATATATATATATATATATATATATATATATATATATATATATATATATGGAAGGGTTCTTTTGAGAACCTTAACTATCATGAGAACCTAAGAATCATTTGTGGCCATTAGATCAAGAAGATCTATGGCTGAAAATTGTCAATTAACATTTTTGTAATCATTTAGAATTTTGATAGTGGAGAATCTTGAAAAAGTGTGCAAATGGTATTTTTAGAAGAAAAAAAATATGATTTTTCTCTTTCTCTCTTCCTTTTTTCCATATTCATTTTCTCTTTCTTTTATAGTAAAAAAAACGTTTTTTTTATACAAAAATAAATTGCTGAAAGTATTCTATATAGATTGTTGAACGTATTCTATATACAACAATGACAAATAAATTGTTGAACGTATTCTATATAGATGTATTATACGTAGAGTATTGCGTATTTTATGTAGAAATACCCAAAAACACTACTTTTAACAAATCAACTGGTGAACGTATTCTATGTAGAGTATCGTGTGTTTTGCATAGAGTATCGCGTAATCTATATAGAGTATCACAAATCTTTTTGGATCATATACAATCTTTTTAACAAAAAATGCATATCTAAGTATAACATCCCAGATCTAAATCTTCTCCATACACTATTTATTCTATATAAATACAACAATAAAAAATTAACTAGTATAACAATAACAATATTCTACATAGATACAACTAGCTACAATCAATTCTGTATAGAATATTGTTTATTATAAATAGAGTATCATATATTCTACATAAAAATACAAACCAAATCCAAATAAAACATAAAGATGCAAAACCATCAAAGACAAAACCATTAGGAACCAGAAACTCCGACAAACATATAAACATAATCTATGTAGAGTATCATGTATTCTATGTAGAGTATCCCGTAATCTATGTAGAACATCGCGTAATTTATATATAATAGCGCAGACGAACTGAAACAGAAAAAAGAAGAATTTATTTAGACATTTTATCAAACCCTTGGTATGCAACCTATACAAAATACACTAAAAACACAGTATTAAATAAAAAATATTCAAATCTTGTGAATCATATACAAACAAATTTTTTAACAAAAAATACATATATCTAACTATTACTCTAATCTATACTATATAAAATAAGAAAACTACTTGGAGTTTCTGGACCATTGGATGGAAAGAAATCAATGGTCCAGATTAATGACAACTCATAATTATTTATGAAATGTCTCTTATACCCAAAATTAAAATCAATAATTATACATATGCCATTTTTCTAATTCATATTCCAAATTTACTACCTTAACTTAACTTAATTACATTAAATTTTGATTTTAATTTATTCATTAATGAATTAATATTAAATTATTATTTACCTAAAATAAATATGTGTCATTATTATCCTTAATGATCATAGTTAATTCAAATGTAAAAATTTGGATTTAAATATTTTTTGCAAACACATATTATCTGTTTTTAATAATACAATATAATAATATATTTTTATTTAATATCAAACAACTAAGTGTTTTTTATCTTTAATTTAACTAGCTTAAATTTATTTTATTTTAATTATATGTAAATTTTATAATAGTTTATTAAAATATAAAAAATATGTATTTTCTAAATCAACCCATGTATTACATGGGTTGATTACCCTATATATTATAATAAAACAAAACAATTCATGTCATATGTCACTTTTACAATACAAGAAAATTTTATTTTTCCACATCTTTTTCCAAATTTAACACCTTAACATAATTGCATTAAAATTTGATTTTATTTTTTTTCATTAATTAATTAGTAATAAATTAGATTTGTAAGATTTAAAATTAATGTTTACCTAAAATAAATATCTATCATTATTATCCATAATAATATAATTAGATCCAAATGTAAAAATTTGAATTAGTTGTGTAAATTATTATTATTATGTATAATAAAGGAAAACATCAAATGTCACGTGTCACCTCTACGTTCACCAAAGATAATTACAACTTATAAAAAATAAAAGATAAATACAATTTAATATTTTAAAAAAGATAAATATACTCAATTTTTTAATATGTAAATAATAAAAAATAAACACAAACATTATTTTCGTATATTTTATTTTTATATATATACATTTTATATAAAAAATTTAATTAAAAATATTCACGTAATACGTGGGTTATAAACTAGTTTTAGATCTAAAATCTTACAAATGATTTTCATTTCTTGACCATCGGACTTCCAAAGTATCATTTCTTGACCGTTGGACTTCCTAATCGTGAGAGATATAAAGGAGGAAAGAAAGAGAGTGTGGTGACGACTGTTGGAAGAGAAGAATGTTGGAACTTTTGAGGTTGAAAATAAAATGTGAGAGAGATGGGAAGGAGAAGGGAGTGGTGATAAGGAAATATCAGTCTTAAATTTATAAACTCTAATCTGACCAAATCGACCGATAAACTCTCGGGCAAGTATACCCGATCGTATAGCAATAAATTGGTAAGACCAGGATCGTCTCCACAGGGAACGGAAAATGCAATTTATACCAACTAAAATTATTCTAGCAAAAATAAAATGGATAAAATGCAAACGAGTGAAAAGGGGGTTTTGCTTTTAACGAAATTACTCAAACTAAAATGACTATTCAGAGTAACTAACGAAAATTTAAAACGACTATGAAATAACTAACTATGAGAATAGAATCAAATAACTAAAATGTATTTATCATTGAATCACTCCCCCTAGATTTGGTTCGTTTAAAAGTACAATTGATTGATAGAGTTTTTAAGAAATTTCGAGCTAACATAGACCATCAACCCTACTAATCCGATTATAACCTAATCTATTCAAAACACGCTAACTTTCGTTATTGGTGAATTGAACTCAAACTTTTATCTGGGTTATTAGAGAAGCAGTTTCAACTATCATAATTTCAGAATATTGATTACCCTAACCGCATGCAACCGTCATAATTTCAGAACAAGCAAACGATAGGATAAAACTAATTACACGTGCAAGTCATAATTTCAGAACATGACACAATGTAATAGTAAACTACTCAATAATTATAAAAATAAATAATTCAAGGTTCACGACTAGGCATAAACAAAAGTCAACCAATAATAAAAACTAAACCTAAATCTAGGGTTCGTTCATCAATGATAAATACAATAAATTTAGCCCATAATTAAATTAATAACTAACAATAATATATAACAAAAGAAATAAAACATAATTATGTAAGATAAAAAAAAAATTTTAAATACTCACAAGTAATATTATTTCTTTATTGTCTGCACACAAAACTATAAAGAACAAAAAGAAAAATAAAAACTAAAATTAATGATATATATTTCTTTCTACCTGCGCACACGAATTCCAAGATGAACACTTTGACCATTCAAGTTATGAGTATTGTTTCTTGCTACCTACTTTGCGCCACCACCAAACAGAGAGGAGGGAAAAGAAAATTAAAAAAAAATCAACATTCTTTGTTGTTGCCTTCTGCGCCCCTCACCGAAACCCCCAAAAGAGTTATCTATCAATCTTCAATGATCTCCTCCCTTTTTAAAACAAAAATTCGGCTACCCCTCTTTTTTTAATTAAAAAAAAAATAAATTTAACAAAACCCTAATGGACTAATATAATAGATTATGGACTTTGGCCCGTTAGGTATTGGACTTTGGAAAGCTCAAATCTTTAACTTTATTTAGACCTGCTTGCAAACTCTTATATTTTTCACTTTAAGCTCAAATAATCATCTCATTATCTTGTCTTGTACACAATTAAACATGCAGATAAAAAATGACAAGAAAATGAACTTTTAGCATCAAAACTTATATGTTTAAGCGCATAAAAGGAATGATATTGTTGAATAATATATGAATAAATAACACAATATCAAAACTTCCCACACTTCAACTTTGCTTGTCCTCGAGCAAATCATCTCAAAAGAAACTTATTAAACAAGCAAACACAATTCAGACGCATACGAAGCTCAAACAGTTTAAAGGGACGCCTGCAAAAATAACTCAACTTCAACAAACACAGGATAACTTAGATTCATGCACATGTATGTGTACCAATCCGCTTTAACTTTCCACTGACTCCAACAGAATTCAAAAATCAATTGATTAAACTCATCTGACCTACAAATCACTCATCCTTTCATGCTTTATTAAACTTTTCCTTTCGAACTTTTCTGACTCAAGGCTTATTGATGATTTCTCGACTTTTCTTTTCTTTTCTTTTTTTTTTTTTTGGTGGATTCAAGAAACCTATGACTTTCGATGGATCCCATGTAACGAACTTTCTACTCGAGCGATCCCAAACCAGATGGTTTTAGGTGATCAGGTGTTGAACACCCCTCGAAGTCTACTCGTTCGAGAACCAAAGGTCACATTTAGTTACTTAATCACTTTTTTTTGAAAATCAATCTCAACCTATTTTGTCAGAATTCAGCTGTTTGTAATTTAAGATGATATCTCAGGATACCGACTCGCTGACAATAATTCCAGGGATTAACATAACATGCAAGATTTTTTGTAATTTCCAGGCCATTGGAGCTCATAGTGATCAAGAAAATAGTTAAAGATCAGCAAAAAGCCACAAACACTGCAACATGAAAGCTAAGCTAACCTGTGATGTTAAAGACAAGCGCTTTTCATGGACATACTCTCACTTATTTAACCATCACTATGCAGATGAAGTGTATGAACTTGCTAACATAAAAGAAATTGAAGTGCACAGAGATGATATACTAACAGGACAAACAATGGTTAAAGTATTTAACCCCCTTCCCACACTTAAAATTTTGCATTGTCCCCAATGCAATCACCAATAGAGCACATATATATGGAAAGAACAGGGAAAGTAAAGGAACAATACTCCTTTGGGGTTAGCAACAATAAAATAAGACAGCGGCGGTAGATGTCAACTCACAGCCGCAAGCATTAAAACTGAAAAAGCACACATGACAAAGAAAAGCATAAAACCTGTAAAAGTAGAAGCAACACACATTAGACTAAACACACGAATAATAAAAAAAATTAAGATAATGCAAGACAAAAATAACTAAAATAAAACTTAAAGAAACAGAAATTCGGGCTGCCTCCCGAGAGCGCCTTGTTTATTTCCGAGTCTTGAGCTCCACTCGCCCCTAAAATTAATTATTTGGGGAAAGTATCCATGACCTCCTCTTGTTCGGTTCCTTCTGCCTCATTGTATAACTTCAAACGATGACCGTTAACGCGAAAAGAACTACTGTCAGATTGGAGATCAACGAAACCAGATTGGGAAGCTTTAATAACTGTATAAGGACCAGTCCAGCGCGATTTTAGCTTACCTGGAGTGAGTTTCAGACGGGATTTGAATAATAGAACTTTGTCCCCTGGTCTGAACTCCTTGACAGTCTTCAGACGACTATCATGCATCACCTTCGATCTCTCCTTATATAATCGCGAGTTATCATAGGCTTGGAGCCTCAACTCGTCTAACTCGTTCAATTGGAGAAATCGATGTTTTCCTGCCTCATGATAATCGAGATTTGCATTTTTCAAGGCCCAGAATGCCTTGTGCTCGATTTCAAGAGGAAGATGGCATGCTTTGCCATAAACCATTCGAAACGGTGTTGTGCCAGTAGGGGTTTTGTAGGCAGTACGGAATGCCCACAACGCATCTTCAAGCTTGTCGGACCACAATTTGGGGTTGAAGCCAATAGTGCGCTCGAGAATACGTTTAAGTCCTCTATTCGTGTTCTCGACTTGTCCACTCGTTTGCGGGTGATATGGCGTCGAGAATCTGTGATTCACTCCATAGCGTTTCAGGACTTTCTCCAACTGGTGATTACAGAAATGTGATCCGCGATCACTAATCAGCGCCTTAGGACAACCGAATCGACAGAATAGGCTTTTAAGGAAATTCACAACTACTCGGGCATCATTGGTTGGGAGGGCTTTTGCCTCAGCCCATTTCAAAAGATAATCTACAGCCACGAGTATGTATTTGTTGTTACGGGATGTCGGGAAAGGACCCATGAAGTCGATGCCCCATACATCAAAGATCTCGCAAATCTGAATTCCTTGTTGGGGCATCTCATCCCTTTTCGAGATATTGCCTGCACGCTGACAAGCATCAAAGGTCTTGACCATGGAATAAGCATCTTTGAAGAGAGTGGGCCAATAGAAACCACAATCTAAGACCTTTTTTGCAGTGTAGTTTGGTCCAAAGTGTCCTCCGGTCGGTCCTTGGTGACATTCATTCAAGATTTGTCTGGCATCAGTACCGGACACGCAACGGCGCATCACATAGTCGGCACCTAAACGGAAGAGATAGGGTGGATACCAATGATAGAACTTAGAATCACTCAAAAGCTTTCGCTTCTGCTGGTATGTCAACCCTTTTTCTATGATTCCTGTTGCAAGGTAGTTTGCTATGCTAGCAAACCAAGGGTCATCGTCCTCACGGGACTCGATCATCTGTAAGAATTCATCAGGGAATGTGTCCTTGATGGTGGACTCATTAAGCTCCTTGAGATTTGGGTTCTCGAGTCGAGAAAGATGATCAGCAGCTAGGTTTTCTGCCCCCTTTTTGTCTCAGATCTCAATGTCGAATTCCTGTAAGAGTAGAATCCAACGAATTAGTCTCGGCTTTGCATCTTGCTTGGCATACAAATATTTGAGGGCAGAATGGTCAGTGTAGACTATGGTCTTTGAGAGCACCAAGTACTGACGAAACTTATCGAATGCAAAAACTACCGCTAGAAGCTCTTTTTCGGTGGTAGTGTAATGTCCCTGGGCCGCAGTCAGAGTGCGACTCGCATAGTAGATAGGCTGAAAATGATTATTCTTTCTTTGGCCCAGGACAGCTCCAAGCGCGTAATCGCTAGCATCACACATGAGCTCGAATGGAGAGGACCAATCTGGTGGTATCATGATTGGCGCATGTGTCAGATGATGCTTTAGAAGATCATGTGCCTTCATACACTCGGATGAGAATACGAATGGCACGTCTTTCTCGAGAAGTTGGGTGAGAGGCCGGGCGATCTTTGAAAAATCTTTGATAAAACGCCTATAGAACCCGGCATGACCCAAAAAGCTACGAACCGCTTTGACATTTGTGGGTGGAGGGAGTTTGGAAATTACGTCAACTTTCGATTTATCGACCTCCATTCCCACACTTGAGATTTTATGGCCGAGAACTATGCCTTCTCGAACCATAAAGTGGCCTTTTTCCCAATTCAACACAAGGTGAGACTCCTCGCATCTAGTCAGAATACGCTCAAGGTTCAAGAGACATGAATCGAAGGAATTGCCGAATACTGAAAAGTCGTCCATGAAAACCTCCATGCAATCCTCGATCATGTCATGGAAGATGGCTGTCATACAACGCTGGAAAGTGGCAGGAGCGTTGCAGAGACCAAAAGGCATCCGCCTGTAAGCAAAAGTCCCGAAAGGACAGGTGAAGGTGGTCTTCTCCTGATCCTTTGGGTCGATAGCAATCTGAAAGTAGCCAGAGAAACCATCAAGGAAGCAGTAGAACTCGTTCCCTGCTAGTCTCTCTAACATCTGGTCAATGAAGGGAAGAGGAAAGTGGTCCTTTCGGGTAGCGTCATTAAGTTTCCGATAGTCTATGCATACCCTCCATCCAGTGACCACGCGAGTAGGGATGAGATCGTCTTTCTCGTTTCGAACAACAGTGGTGCCTCCCTTTTTAGGAACCACCTGAATAGGGCTGACCCATGGGCTGTCAGAAATAGGGTATATAATCTCAGCATCGAGGAGTTTGATGACCTCCTTCTTGACCACTTCGGTCATATTAGGGTTCAGCCGCCTCTGTCTCTGCACACATGACTTATATTTATCCTCCATGAGAATCTTATGTGTGCAGTAGGAAGGAAAGATCCCTGGAATGTCAGCAGTCTTCCAGGCGATTGCCCGCTTATGAGTTTTGAGAAGATGAATCAATCTGTCTTTCTCATCAGGGGAGAGAGCAGAAGAAATGATGACAGGGAGAGAAGAGTCTCCCTGTAAGAAAACATACTCAAGATGATCGGGAAGAGGTTTAAGCTCGAGAGTAGGTGGCTCTTCAAGAGATGTCTTAATGCGGATCTTCTCGTTAACTGCGAGTGGCTCGACTTCTCCATCGGTCTCTTGGGTGTCAACAGCGTCTGCACATAGGAGATCTTTGAGATTTCGCATTACCACATCAGGATCAATCGTGCACGCCTCATTACTCATCAAGGTCAGAAGCTGATCCAGCTCAGAATCCAGGCAATCATCTATAACATCAATAGAGAAACACGAATCATCTGCTTTGTGTGCGTGTGTCATTGCCTTATCTATGGAGAATGTGACTCTATCATCAGCAATACCTAGGTTGAGTTGTCTCTTAGATACGTGAACTATGGCATCAGCAGTGTTAAGGAATGGTCGTCCTAGAATGAGTGGAATTTGGCTGTCTTCTTTCATTTCTAGGATGACAAAATCAGCAGGAAAGACAAACCTATCTACCTTAACTGGGACATTCTCCGCTATGCCTAAAGGATATTTAAAGCTACGGTCTGCAAGCTGAAGGCACATCCTGGTCTGCTTAAGTTCACCTAGGTCTAGCTTAGAGTATAAGGTGAGTGGCATGAGATTAATGCTAGCACCTAGATCAGCTAATGCATTACATACAGTATCAGAACCAAGAAAGCAAGGGATAATGAAACTCCCTGGATCTCCAAGCTTAGGAGGCATGTCCTTCGTCTGTAGAATGGCTGAACACTGCTCACCGAGTGGCAATGTGGTCGTGTCCTCCAACTTCTTCCTATTCGACACTAGATCCTTCAGAAACTTCCCATAGTTAGGCATACCTGCAATGACATCAACAAGAGGCACGTTAATCCTAATTTGCTTCAATAAGTCAACAAACTTACCATACTGCTCTTGCATGCGCTCTCTCCGTAGACGACTAGGATAAGGAATTTTTGGCTGGTAATCCTTGAGAGGCGCTTGCTTTGGCTTTGATGGCTTAGCGACCGGTGGTGGCGTCTCCTTCTCCACTGAATCAGCTGTAGGTGTTTCCGTTTGGTTAGGTTTCTCCGTGTTATCCTCGTCATCTGAAGTCCAATCCTGCACAATAACAGAGTTGTTAGAATGTGATGTATCCATAACTCCGACTATCTTACCTGAGCGAGTGGTAATCGCCTTAACATGCTCATTGTGATTCTGATTCACGTTGGGGTTCTTTTGGGTATTGCTTGGTAGTGACCCATTTTGACGTCCTGATACTACCTCAGCTAATCTACCTAAGTCACGCTCAATATTCTGGATCGATGCTTGCTGATTTCTTTGAACTTGCTCGTTATTAGCTTGATTCTGTTGCACAGTTAGCATGAAACTCTTTAATATATCTTCTATGTCGCTGCTTGTTCTAGCTGCAGGCTGAGTGATCTGTAATGGAGGCTGAGGATTCGGGTTGGTGTTTCCCTGGTTAAACCGATAGAACCCCGGTGGGTTCTGTCTTTGGAAATTTCCTCGGTTGTTTCCCTGGTAATTTGAATTATTCCCCTGGTAGTTATTTCCTTGGTAATTATTTCCCGGCCTCTGGTTCATGAAGTTAACGCTCTGTGTCTGGATCATCGGCCGATCCTCGCAGTCTTTCGTCAGGTGAGATCCTCCACAAGTCTCACACCCTACCTGCATAGCGTGAATACTTTGGATCAACTTATCAACTTTACGCTCCAATGACTTTTGACTGTTAGCAAGCGATGCTACAGTATCACTACCCCCGTCATCCTCTATTGCAGCTATCGTCTTTCTGCCCGATTTCTTCTCGACACTCCATCCCTGCTTAACTAAAGATATGTCTTCTAGAAGCTTAAAAGCTTCCCTCGGAGTCTTATATTGAAAGATACCGCCGCAGGCTGAGTCGATTCGCTCTTTAACCTCTTCATCCATACCCCTGTAGAAAGTCTCGACCTGCTTTCTCTTATTAAGCTCGTGATTTGGACATTCGCGTAACATCTTCTTGAATCGTGTCCATGAATCAACAAAAGATTCCCCAACTTTCTGGGAAAAGTTTGAAATCTCAGCTATCATTCTTTCTTCCTTAGCCGGAGGGAAAAAATGGTTAATGAACAAGTTGTTCATGTCTGCCCAGGTCGTGATAGAGTTTGGCTCTAAAGATTCTAACCACTCTTGAGCTTCCCCGATTAGTGTAAACGGGAAAACTCTAAGTCTCGCGGCATCGGAATTAGCTCTGAATAAGTCACAGATAGAAAGGAATGACTGAATATGTTGGTTAGGGTCATGCTTTAACCTCCCATCAAAATTCAATTCCCGAGCCATGCTGACGAACTGCCCTTTGATTTCAAATCTTTCTTCATTAGCAGCAACAGGGACTCGGATAGCAGAGTGTGGAGCTGGTGGTGCAGTCTTGCGAGCTGTCCACATCGGGGTATCATCTTCATTAGCCATTGGTTCCTCCTCGGATTCAGACTCCAAGTGAGGATCTTCCGTGATTGTTGGTGGCTGACGAAGTCGTAGTCGATGGTGGAATTCTCGTTCAGGCTCTTGAAATGGTTCTAAGAGTTGAGACGATGATCTACGGGTCATGCACTAACTAAACTAAGAAAAAGTAGAATTATAGAACTAACTAAATAAAATAAAAATAAAATAAATCTAAGAAAACTAAATAACCTATAAAAAAAATAAATAAACTTAATGAGTAAAATAAAACTAAAAACTAAACTAAAAAAATTAAAAATTAAAAATTAAAATTAAGAATAAAAAGAAAATGCTAGAAAAATTCTAAGTAGTAAAATTGGCCGTTCCCCGGCAACGGCGCCAAAAACTTGATAAGGAAATATCAGTCTTAAATTTATAAACTCTAATCTGACCAAATCGACGGATAAACTCTCGGGCAAGTATACCCGATCGTCTAGCAATAAATTGGCAAGACCAGGATCGTTTCCACAGGGAACGAAAAATGCAATTTATACCAACTAAAATTATTCTAGCAAAAATAAAATGGATAAAATGCAAACGAGTGAAAAAGGGGTTTTGCTTTTAACGAAATTACTCAAACTAAAATGACTATTCAGAGTAACTAACGAAAATTTAAAACGACTATGAAATAACTAACTATGAGAATAGAATCAAATAACTAAAATGTATTTATCATTGAATCACTCCCCCTAGATTTGGTTTGTTTAAAAATGCAATTGATTGATAGAGTTTTTAAGAAATTTCGAGCTAACATAGACCATCAACCCTACTAATCTGATTATAACCTAATCTATTCAAAACACGCTAACTTTCGTTATTGGTGAATTGAACTCAAACTTTTATCTGGGTTATTAGAGAAGCAATTTCAACTATCATAATTTCAGAATATTGATTACCCTAACCGCATGCAACCGTCATAATTTCAGAATAAGCAAACGATGGGATAAAACTAATTACACGTGCAAGTCATAATTTCAGAACATGACACAATGTAATAGTAAACTACTCAATAATTATTAAAATAAATAATTCAAGGTTCACGACTAGGCATAAACAAAACTCAACCAATAATAAAAACTAAACCTAAATCTAGGGTTCGTTCATCAATGATAAATACAATAAATTTAGCCCATAATTAAATTAATAACTAACAATAATATATAACAAAAGAAATAAAACATAATTACGTAAGATAAAAAAAAATTTAAAATACTCACAAGTAATATTATTTCTTTATTGTCTGCACACAAAACTATAAAGAACAAAAAGAAAAATAAAAACTAAAATTGGTGATATATATATTTCTTTCTACCTGCGCACACGAATTCCAAGATGAACACTTTGACAATTCAAGTTATAAGTATTGTTTCTTGCTACCTACTTTGCGCCACCACCAAACAGAGAGGAGAGAAAAGAAAATTAAAAAAAATCAACATTCTTTGTTGTTGCTGTGACAGCCTTGCCACAACAACCACCAATTACAATACACCCAGGATTAATCATCAACATGCAATAACATAATGATCTGATAACCTAAATTTAGGTGCGGAAGCATTAAAAACATAAATAAGTAGTGCAACAAGTGTTAAACACCCTACGGTGCTATAAGGTACCAAGTCTAAGTCTACACACCCATACATTTATTACAATCATCCAGAATATAATACAACATTGTCCCACAACATAATTACCAATTAAATAGCAGATATCTTCCAAATCTTCCAAATCGACCTAACTAGAAGGTCCAGCAGTAGATTTCCCCTTTCCTGTAAAAATACAACAACTAAAACGTAAGCGAATGCTTAGTGAATACATAGATTGCGCACATTATAAATCTTTATGAAGCCCAAGAGTAACCCCGACGACAAACGTCGTATACTCTCTTCGTACACCAAGTACGGACCAGAGCCGCAGCCCCTTCGAGCCCAAAGCTCGGCATTTACACATACCATCTGAGACAAACGTACGATCGGGGATGACATACTGCCTACCGGACCTGGAGGGATCAGCTCCAGCGTCATATAGCACAGTAACATCAGAGTTATCGATGCGACCCACCGGTCCATCACTAGATGCACAACAATCGAACGGACATGCAACAAGAAAGAATGTGCATCTAAATCTACGCAAGTTAGTAGAATTCCAACCAAACAAATGAAACAACAGGTCTCAGCAGGCAAAGCTTAACATAAAACAGATATAATCATGCGAAATCTACTGTACTCACAGTGGGTGCGTAATTATCTTTAACCAATTTTATTTCTCTTCGGGCTTTCAACCGGATTCCACCAAGTACCCCACTGTGGGTTAAACAACACCACAAGGGACCTGTTATATCAATTACAACATTACATCGTATCATTAACCGTTTAACTCCATAATAATCAAGTTTCGTAAGTTTGACGATATTTTCCTCATTTCAGGTACATGACCAAATTTATACCATAACTAAGTTTGAACCCATTTCAAGTTCATATATTGACCTTTATATAACTCATGACATTTTATGTGTTGTTTATGAGTTTCATTCAAAATACACAAGCCTAGAAAGTAGTATTCTCAATTTTAGGCATTAAACTCGAATTTTAATGGGTTAGATTCGAAATTAATCATCAGATTCGAACCCTACCATCAGATTCGAACCCTTCTTCGAATCTATCATCAGATTCGAACTGGCCTTCGAGTCTATCATCAGATTCGAACCCCTCCCTTAGAATCTGATGGTACACCTTCGAATCTAGCACCAAACTCAAGTCTGTTCTTACATTTCGACTCTGTTCATGACATATTCGAGTCTGTTCATCATTTCAACTTAAATCCTTCATTTCTAAGGCCTAAAATCAGTGTTATATCATGTATGATGCATATATTCGATTCTACTATGCATATAGTATCATAATCCAGCAACATTTCAAGCAAAACAAACTTAAATTTGCATAAAATGATAGATTCGAATTCTTAGTTACTTTAAAACCGAAACCATAAACTAAAAAGGTTCGATTCTTACCTCAATTCGCACGAAATCTGAAATCCGTTTGTAGATTACTGTTGTACTCCTCGATACCTTTCCGATGACGTATAATTCTCGAAAATCCGACGGTCGGTTTGTGATTTATCTTAGAGAGATGTAGAGAGAAAATTTCTAGAGAGATAGAGTAGAGAGAGAGTGTAAACTAGAAAATGAAGCCTATTGCCCTTTATATACTACTTTCGTCATTTTGCACATTTCATCACCCGACTTAACCGGTTTCATAAAATACCGATTTAATCTTAAATTTATCATAAATAACTTTTAAATTCATAATAATCCACAAAATTGATTCTGAGTTCAATTTTCTTAAAAATAACAACAAACTTTGCTAAATATCCAAATACATAATAATCATCCAAATTCAACTTTAAATATAAATTTTCCACTTAATTAGTCAAAATACATCAGATTGAATCCGTGGATGTTACAACATGGGCTCCACCACGCTCAACTTCGTCCTCGAAGTTACTCGGACTCAAACAGTTTCGGATATTTTCTTAACATTTCTGACTTAGTTTCCCATGTATGATTTGCTCCTTTATGATGCTTCCAACGTACAAGCACCATTTCTATCTCCTTACTTCTCAATTTCTTCATCTTAGTGTCTAACACACACTCCGGCTCTTCAACATATCGGAGCCTTTCATCAACCTGCAGTTCAGTATGGTCGGCCCAATCCTCGTTTCCAGTGTTAAACGATTTTCGAAGATTCCCAACGTGAAATACCGGATGTATGCCCGACATCTCTTCAGGCAATTCCAAACGGTATGACTGATTCCCCACTTTTTCGATTATCTTAAATGGTCCGACGAATCTCGGAGCCAACTTGCCCCTCTTAACAAAACGAGTAACACCCCTCATGGGTGATACTTTCAAATAGACCCAGTCATTCACTTCAAAATTGATCGGCTTGTGCCTCCGATCATAGTAGCTTTTCTGACGATCCTGGGCCGCCTTCATGTTCTGCCTAATCAACTGTATCTTCTCGTTTGTTTCCTGAAGCAAGGCCGGCCCAGCGATTGGTGTTTCACCCGTTTCTCTCCAACATGTAGGAGTCCTACATTTCCTTCCATACAAAGCCTCGAACGGAGCTTTCTTGATCGTAGCGTGGTAACTGTTGTTATACGAAAACTCTATGAGTGGCAGATGATCGTCCCAATTGCCACCGAGATCTAACACACACGATCTCATCATGTCTTCAAGCGTTAAGATGGTCCGCTCACTCTGGCCATCAGTTTGCGGGCGGTAAGCTGTACTCATTGCTATTCTTGTCCCTAACCCTTCTTGCAAAGCCGACTAAAAATTTGAAGTAAACCGGCTGTCCCGGTCCGATACTATGGACTTAGGCACTCCATGCCTAGAAACAATCTCGTTCATGTAAATTTGAGCTAATTTCTCCAACGAATAACTTTTACGAATCGGTATGAAGTGAGCCGACTTTGTTAACCGATCCACGATTACCCAAACCGCATCATGCTGTTGCTTAGTCTTCGGCAGTTTCGTAACAAAATCCATAGTAATGTGCTCCCACTTCCATTCCGGAATGGGAAGCGGTTGCAGACTGCCATAAGGTTGTTGATGCTCAGCCTTTACCAACCGGCAAGTCCTACATCGTTCCACATACTGACCGATATCCTTCTTCAATCCCGGCCACCAAAAGTCTGCTTTTAAGTCGTTGTACATCTTTGTGCTCCCGGGATGTACAGAAAACTTAGATTGATGTGCCTCCTCAACGATCACATTTCTCATACCACCATATTTCGGCACCCAAATTCTTCCGTACACACCTTTCAAACCCGTTTCACTTGTTTCCGTATTCTTCATTTGCACCCTTATATCCTCAGCACTAACATTCTCGTCTTTCAAGGCTTCCTCCTGAGCGGCCTTGACATCATCTATAATAGTAGACGTTAACATGGTAGATGTCATCATATAGCAGCAATCCTTAGCATACGCTTTCCGACTCAAGGCATCGGCTACTACATTAGCCTTTCCGGGGTGATAAAGAATTTCACAATCGTAATCTTTTATTAGTTCCATTGATCGTCTCTGCCTCATATTGAGTTCCTTCTGGCTAAAAATGTACTTTAAACTCTTATGGTCCGTGTATAATTGGCACTTAGTCCCGTAGAGATAATGCCTCCATAACTTTAATGCGAATGTTACTGCAGTCAACTCGAGATCATGAGTTGAGTAGTTCTTCTCATGCTGCTTCAACTGCCTTGAAGCATATGCAATTACTTTCCCGCGCTGCATCAGTACAGCGCCTAACCCTAACCTCGAAGCATCGGTATACACCACAAAGTCATCGTTGCCCTCAGGTAAGGCAAGTATCGGCGCTTCACTCAGAGTTTTCTTCAAAACATCAAACGCCTCTTGCTGCACGGTCTCCCAAACAAAAGGCGCATTCTTCTTCGTTAATGCCGTCAGCGGAACTGCAATCTTTGAAAAGTCCTTTATAAACCTCCTATAATATCCCGCCAACCCAAGAAAACTCCTGATTTCCGTAGCTGATTGTGGCGGTTCCCAATTTCTTATAGCCTCAACTTTAGCTGGATCAACCGAAATCCCAGCTCCAGATATAACATGTCCTAGAAACTGTATCTGTTGTAGCCAAAACTCGCACTTTGAGAACTTGGCGTACAACCTTTCTTTTCTTAACAACTCCAACAGTTCTCTCAGATGTTCAGCATGTTCTGCTTCAGACTTAGAATATACCAGTATATCATCAATAAACACTATCACCGACTTATCCAACATCGGTCTACAAACCCTATTCATCAAGTCCATAAAGACAGCTGGGGCGTTAGTTAATCCGAAAGGCATTACCAGGAACTCGTAATGTCCATACCGAGTCCTGAATGCTGTCTTTGGCACATCTTCCTCTCGAACCTTCAATTGATGATATCCCGACCTTAAGTCGATCTTAGAAAAGACGCAGGCCCCGTGTAACTGGTCAAACAAGTCATCTATCCGTGGCAACGGATATTTGTTCTTAATAGTCAACTTATTCAGCTCCCGGTAATCTATGCACATCCTCATCGTGCCATCCTTCTTCTTTACAAACAGTACCGGAGCTCCCCATGGCGATGAACTCGGCCGAATGAAGCCCTTGTCCAACAACTCCTGAAGTTGTGTCATCATTTCTTTCATCTCGGTTGGGGCAAGTCGATAAGGAGAACGAGCTACCGGTGCAGCTCCGGGGATCAGATCAATTCGAAACTCAACTTGTCTCTCAGGCGGCACGCCAGACAAGTCTTCCGGAAACACATCCGGGAATTGTGAAACAACCGGCACATCGGCCAAAGTTCTCTTCTCTGCCTTAGCATCAATCGCATATGCTAAGTATGCATCACATCCCTTTGCAACAAGCTTTCGAGCTTTTGCAATAGTCAGCAAACACAGATCCCCGCTTCTCCTATCCCCATATATACATATCTCACGCCCCTCCGGGGTAGTTATCTTTATCATTCGGCTCTTACACACTATGTGGGCTTCATTCTCGATCAACCAGTCCATCCCGACTATGACATCAAACTCACTGAATTCTATCGGTATCAAGTCCAAATTGAAGACTACATCTTCAATTACTAACGTGCAGTTACGGTAGACATGATCTACTTTTACTAGAGTGTTGCTAGCAGTTTCTATATCAAGAACAGCAGATAATCTAGATAGTGGCATGGCAATTCTTTGTGCAAACATAGTAGAAACAAACGACCTATTGGCACCCGAATCAAATAAAACTCGTGCAGGCATAGAATTAACTATGAACGTACCCGTGACGACCTCCGGATTTTCCCTTGCCTCCTCTGCAGTTATCTGGAAAGCACGAGCAGGTGCCCTTTGAGACTGACCCCGGCGGTTAACTGAACCACCACTCGAACCTCCAGACGAGCGTGTTGATGATGGGACAGCAGCCGTTGGAGCATTCTTTCTACAATTTCTGCTATAGTGACCCCACACCCCACACTTATAGCAAGCATCACCCTTCCTTGGGCAGTCATTCTGAAAATGTCCCAGCTCCCCACAGCAAAAACAAGCACGTCCGTTAGGGCATTTGCCAAAATGCTCCAGGTGACATTTGTTGCAGTATTGTGGTTCGGTGTTGATAGAGTATGCACGAGCACGACCGCGATCAGAAGAACCAGATGGTCGGCGAAAAGACTGCTGTGACGAGTATTGTGAAGACCGGGAAGATCCCGAGTATCCTCCCTCCCTTTGGCGCTTCGGCGGTGACGGCTGTGTCGGATTGGTGGAAGCAGCAGCAGACCCAACAGAGTAGCCCGACATAATCAAAATCTGCTCTACATTTCTGGCAGCCTCAAGTAAGCCAGCAAATGTAGGGTAACGAACATTGCTCATGACCCTCCTAATCTCAATGTCAAGACCAGCCTCGAACCTGGTCACTTTCCTTTCTTCGGTGTCCACCTGATGAGGTGCGAACAGACTTAACCTCGTGAACTCCACAGCATATTGGGACACCGTCTTCGTTCCCTGTACCAGCGCCATAAACCTTGCCTCTAATCTCCGACGCTCATCAATCGGACAGTATTGCTGAGTGAATAAGTCCTTGAACTCAGCCCAAGTCATAACCGAAACTTTCTCTAATGTCAAAGCGTTCACCATGGCATTCCACCACATGATTGCGTCATTCGTGAACATAGCAGTTGCATAACGAACCATGTCCTTCTCAGCACAGTCGCTGATTCGGAATGTTCGCTCAGTTGCTGTTATCCATTCCAGTGCAGCAACAGCATCCCCTAAACCGTTAAACTCTACAGCTCCATTTCCTTTAAAATCCTTAAACCGACAACCCCTGGGCTTATCAGATGACCCAGTGTTGTCATCTTGTTCCTCATTAATTCCTTCTCTTTCTTTTTCTTTGTTCTTCCTTTTATCTTCCCTTCGCTTAGTTTCGGCCTCATCTCGAGCCCGAAACTGCTCTTGAATCATCTCTCTTTGCTCAGCCATCATGGCTAGCATCATTTCTCTCGTCTCTTCAGGTGTCATTCCTCCTCCAGACATGTTCTGAAATACGAAACATATAACTTATTTAGCAACATGTCATAAATTTAAAGACACCATTCATTTGTCCCGTATGATAGTCAATTTCTTATAATTACTAGATCATAACCTATCTTAGTTCAGATCATTACTTAGCATCACTACATATCATCACCTAATGTTTGAGATCAAGACCTCACGGACACTTGAATCTCAAACAACTGCTCTGATACCATCTCGTGTGGCACCCTTGCCACAACAACCACCAATTACAATACACCCAGGATTAATCATCAACATGCAATAACATAATGATCTGATAACCTAAATTAAGTGCGGAAGCATTAAAACATAAATGAAATAGTGCAACAAGTGTTAAACACCCTACGGTGCTATAAGATACCAAGTCTAAGTCTACACACCCATACATTTATTACAATCATCCAGAATATAATACAACATTGTCCCACAACATAATTACCAATTAAATAGCAGATATCTTCCAAATCTTCCAAATCGACCTAACTAGAAGGTCCAGCAGTAGATTTCCCCTTTCCTGTAAAAATACAACAACTAAAACGTAAGCGAATGCTTAGTGAATACATAGATTGCGCATATTATAAATATTTATGAAGCCCAAGAGTAACCCCGACGACAAACGTCGTATACTCTCTTCGTACACAAAGTACGGACCAGAGCCGCAGCCCCTTCGAGCCCAAAGCTCGGCATTTACACATACCATCTGAGACAAACGAACGATCGGGGATGACATACTGCCTACCGGACCTGGAGGGATCAGCTCCAGCGTCATATAGCACAGTAACATCAGAGTTATCGATGCGACCCACCGGTCCATCACTAGATGCACAACAATCGAACGGACATGCAACAAGAAAGAATGTGCATCTAAATCTACGCAAGTTAGTAGAATTCCAACCAAACAAATGAAACAACAGGTCTCAGCAGGCAAAGCTTAACATAAAACAGATATAATCATGCGAAATCTACTGTACTCACAGTGGGTGCGTAATTATCTTTAACCAATTTTATTTCTCTTCGGGCTTTCAACCGGATTCCACCAAGTACCCCACTGTGGGTTAAACAACACCACAAGGGACCTGTTATATCAATTACAACATTACTTCGTATCATTAACCGTTTAACTCCATAATAATCAAGTTTCGTAAGTTTGACGATATTTTCCTCATTTCAGGTACATGACCAAATTTATACCATAACTAAGTTTGAACCCATTTCAAGTTCATATATTGACCTTTATATAACTCATGACATTTTATGTGTTGTTTATGAGTTTCATTCAAAATACACAAGCCTAGAAAGTAGTATTCTCAATTTTAGGCATTAAAGTCGAATTTTAATGGGTTAGATTCGAAATTAATCATCAGATTCGAACCCTACCATCAGATTCGAACCCTTCTTCGAATCTATCATCAGATTCGAACTGGCCTTCGAGTCTATCATCAGATTCGAACCCCTCCCTTAGAATCTGATGGTACACCTTCGAATCTAGCACCAAACTCGAGTCTGTTCTTACATTTCGACTCTGTTCATGACATATTCGAGTCTGTTCATCATTTCAACTTAAATCCTTCATTTCTAAGGCCTAAAATCAGTGTTATATCATGTATGATGCATATATTCGATTCTACTATGCATATAGTATCATAATCCAGCAACATTTCAAGCAAAACAAACTTAAATTTGCATAAAATGATAGATTCGAATTCTTAGTTACTTTAAAACCGAAACCATAACTTAAAAAAAGGATCGATTCTTACCTCAATTCGCACGAAATCTGAAATCCGTTTGTAGATTACTGTTGTACTCCTCGATACCTTTCCGATGACGTATAATTCTCGAAAATCCGACGGTCGGTTTGTGATTTATCTTAGAGAGATGTAGAGAGAAAATTTCTAGAGAGATAGAGTAGAGAGAGAGTGTAAACTAGAAAATGAAGCCTATTGCCCCTTATATACTACTTTCGTCATTTTGCACATTTCATCACCCGACTTAACCGGTTCCATAAAATACCGATTTAATCTTAAATTTATCATAAATAACTTTTAAATTCATAATAATCCACAAAATTGATTCTGAGTTCAATTTTCTTAAAAATAACAACAAACTTTGCTAAATATCCAAATACATAATAATCATCCAAATTCAACTTTAAATATAAATTTTCCACTTAATTAGTCAAAATACATCAGATTGAATCCGTGGATGTTACAGTTGCCTTCAGCGCCCCTCACCGAAACCCCCAAAAGAGTTATCTATCAATCTTCAATGATCTCCTCCCTTTTTAAAACAAAAATCCGGCTACCCCTCTTTTTTTAATTAAAAAAAAAATAAATTTAACAAAACCCTAATGGACTAATATAATAGATTATGGACTTTGGCCCGTTAGGTATTGGACTTTGGAAAGCTCAAATCTTTAACTTTATTTGGACCTGTTTGCAAACTCTTATATTTTTCACTTTAAGCTCAAATAATCATCTCATTATCTTGTGTTGTACACAATTAAACCTGCAGATAAAAAATGACAAGAAAATGAACTTTTAGCATCAAAACTTGTATGTTTAAGCGCATAAAAGGAATGATATTGTTGAATAATATATGAATAAATAACACAATATCAAGTGGCTGGTGGTTTTTAGGGTTTAAAGATAGGAGAGGTAAACTTTTATTTTTTTCCGAAAATACCTATAACAACCTAAGTTTTTGATCTAGTCTTAAATTCAGTATTTGAACTGATAATGTAATATTATTACATTATTTGAATTATAATTTAATTAAGTTATGAAATATTTAATTAAATTATATAAATATTTAAATTATGATTTAATAAATTATTAAAGATAATTAAATAAAAGAGATATAAGATACAAAAGTAAAAGTTGGTTAAGTAGCAAATATAACTAGATGAAGTATATAAACGAGATTTATGATTCATTTAATCACTTTTACTCTCTCTACTCTCTCTCTCTCTCTCTCTCTCTCTCTCTCTTTTCTCTCTTTACTCTCTCTACTTCTCTCTAATTTATCTCCCAAACCGACCGTCCGATTATCGAGTTCTATACGTCAACGGAAAGATCTCGGAGAGTACTACAAGAATCTGCTATTACATGTTCGATTTCGTACGAATTTGAGGTAAGAATCGACATCTTTAGCTTTTATATTTTCGGTTTTAAGAATAAATTCGAATTTGACTATTTTGTGTGATTAAAGTTAATTTAGCTTGAGTTTTAACTAGAATATGTATAATATAATCAAACCTAGGCTTAATACTTAACATATTCGTGATTTTAGCCGTAGAAATGCATGATTTAAAGCTATAAAATATGAACAAATTCGAGATGTCAAGAACAAACTCGAAATGCATGGAACAAACTCAATTTTTGTAGTTAAATTCGAATATATGTTCGAAATTGTCCATTAAATTCGAAATATATGATTCAAATTTATTTAATTCGAATGAAGGTTGGAGTTTGAACATTAAATTCGAATTTGGCTTGAATTTAGTCAAGGTTCTCGAAATTAGTATATATATTCGAATAATGGTTTGAGTTTAGCCAAGGATTTCTAATTTAATATATATATTCGAAAGGTAGCATTCGAATTTAACCCTTATTCAACTTTAACCA